>WNYA01000013.1:2952117-2970063 GCA_019512145.1 Engystomops pustulosus
GAGAAATACGTTCCACAGGAACATCAGGTAGATGGAGATAAGACTTCCTGACATATTCTCTGATATGAGGAGGGTTACTATAAAAAAAATTGTCTAATTGTAAAATCTCAATACTATTTATTAATAATTATTTATAGAGCTCCATTAATTACATGGTGCTGCACAATTACTAAGGGGTTCACATGCATTAAGACAAAAATAAATGCAAGTCCAAAATACAAAAACTACAGTGATCATGAATAAGTGGAAGGAGGACCCTGCCTATGAGGGCTCATCTATATGGGAGGGTAGATTTGTAACCAGTAGAGAGGCAGAGGAGAAGCAAGGATCAGGATGGATTGGAGGGTTGTTAGAGAGTTAGCTGGGAGACAGCATCGAAGAATGTTGCAGTAGTCCAAGCGGGAGATAATGAGGGCATGGACTAGTAAATTTGTAAACTCGAGATTGAGAAAGGGTCGGATGCGAGAGATGTTCTTGAAGTGGAGGTGGCAAGTTGTAGTAAGGGCCTGGATGTGAGGCTTTAAAGATAAGTCAAATATGACTCCAATGCAGTGGACTTTAGGAACTGGGGAAAATGTGGAGCCATGAATTGTGATGGTTGGGTCTAGTGGCAAGGATGGATTAGGTGGAGGAAAAATTATAAAAGCCGTTTTTGCCCATTTCACCCCTCATCCCTCCTCAGAAGACTGCACAGCAGTAACAATTGCTTACTACAGAAACCTCAGTATATACAGGCAATGGACACATAGAAGGTTCAAATATCAAATACAAAAAGTATATTAGAGGACCCGAGTGCCATAGATGAAACAGAAGAAAAATGCACCCGGCAATAGCAAAAATAGCATTATACTCAACATAGAACATATGTGATTCAATGCAGACTACGGTAATGCAGAAACTTCTTTGCAACTAAGCACACAGTAGACCATGCGAGTACAACCAGGGACTCCAGATTTCCAGAGTATACAAAGGAGGTCAACCCCCCATTACAGTATTAAAGGAATCGTTCCAAAACAAATGAGCCTATACCCAACCTGTACTCTGCTGCAGCCTGGCAGCCAGAAGATACATAGATGGGCTATGCACTGCAAGTCCTCCTTCATATCTAGCTTTACGTAAAGTCTAAAGATGAATGCAGGGTACTCTTTTCTGCCATATTATGGATCCAAAAATACATATAGAAAATAAAATACATGTGTATGATCCACACATTTGAAATGTGAAGCAAATATAAGAATTTCAGCATACGAACCATTTTGGTCAAATTTGCCCTCCCAACCACTGACAATGTTAATTTTCACCACGCGTCTGCCTTCTTAACAGTATAAGTAATTGTAGATTGTAGGGTTACTCATGCTCCCAAGTACTTAAAGGATGTAACCGTTTGCATTTGACCAGCATCAGAAACACGGGGCTTCAGGTCTATAGAGACCATAGAGACCCATAAAGCGGCTTAGTAAATTCTGCACATCACTGAGAAACAATAACGTAACCTCTGTATACATCACCTGTCTGTTGAGCTATACATGCCAACAGTTCCAAACCTAGGGAAAACAAATACGGGGGCAGATTTGGTGAGTCCAACTTCATAAATAAAAAGGGTCAGGTAGTAATCCAGCGACAGATTCTTTCCTTCGGCCCCAAGCAGAGGAGCTGTACCCTCAGTAAATAATATGGCTCAAATCCTATTTGTGACATGGTCTCCCGAAAAAATTCACACTCAAGCTTTGGCAGCGTCAAATGAAAGGACAGCTCAAAAAGTAATGGCGGATATTCATAGCGGTGGATTTGCCAGCATGGACAAGATCCAACATGACTTCCAATAACTTATTGGCAAGCACCTTGATCGGTTTAGGGAGCAAGACAACAATAGATTCCTGCATTGATGCATGGAGGTCACCTGTGGCATTTATGCTAACAAAAAACTCAAAGATTTTAGACAACAGCACTTCTTGGTCCCTCTTGCACAGCTCAGCAGGAAGGCTGTACGCCCTTTTTGGAAGTTAGTTCCTACTCTAACTCAAGGTTTATCTGGTTCCTCTCTCTGTTCCGCTGTTAAGGAGGGCAGAGGAGTATTGGCTACAAACTCAACCTCTTGCAAACAATAAACTAATTTAGATTATAAGGGCATATTAATGTTGCATCACATTCAGTATATCTACATCAGTACCTACCACCACCCCATCAAGGCCTTTAAAAGAATTGATAAGAGAGAGGGCCCCCTGTGCCCTAACAATGATGGCCAATAAATGTCATATACCCTCCCCTTCAGTAAAGCATTTCTGATTTTAGGACAAGGCCTTGAGAAAATCCAAACCAGTTTGCACTAGTTGCTTCCATTGCAACAGATAAAAACAGTTCTCCAGTAGTTCTTATTCCCTGTTGCAAGGCCCTCAGGTTTTCCTGCTTCTTAGCTTTGTGTCTGCTAATTTAGCAGAAGTGGTGTACTCTTTAAGAATCTGTGGCAGCGCCTGCGGCAGTAACAGGGCGATGGGGGAGTGGATCTACAGGTCCCCCACATGGCACAGAGGAAGCCTCCGTAGGCAGTGCAAAAAGCAGTGGGGCCACTCATCCACCTCTTCAGCCTCCTCTCTCCAATCTGAGTCATCAGGGTCTGCCACAGGAGCTGGAATGGTCCTGAATGACCCGACCCAGCCCCGTAGTGTTATGCAGCACCCCTCTATTTCCGTCTGGCATAGTAGAAGTACACGGTCCTCTGCTTTTCCTGCGGCCAATGCCTGTCATAGTGACAAGAGAGATGCTCGGTAGATGCAGAAAGCAGGTGGTAAGTTGGAATTCATGGTTTTGAGGGAGAGATGCAGAAAACTAGGATAATACAGTGGGAACTCTTCAGCACACGTCCTCTCACATCCTCGACCAAATCCTGCCTAGGACGACTTGATAATTAACAATCATTTGCTATCTTAAACCTCCTCTGTGACTTCTCCATCGTCTGGTGACTTCTTACAATATTTGTTTCTCAGTATTTTGATCAGGATGAAGATGTGAAGAATATTCCTGCCCCAGAGACATATGTGACCAGATACATCTGAAGATCATGACAATATCCCAGATGTATCCTCAGGGCTTCACACACAAGATCCGTCATCTGATGCTATTAGATGGGTCCTTTCTGCTGAATCATCAGGAACAGTTATCATCAACTCATGTTTAGAAAGTGGGAAACGTTATATTGTTAAAGCAGATCTTCAGCAAAGTCACACAGGAGAGAAATCTTTTTCATGTACAGATTGTGGGAAATGTTTTGCTCGGAAATCATATCTTGATCGACATCTAATAAGTCACACAAGGGAGAAGCCATTTCCATGTTTAGAATGTGGGAAATGTTTTCTCCAGAAATCAGATCTTGTAAGACATCAAAGAACTCACACTGGGGAAACTCCTTTTTTATGTTCAGAATGTGGGAAAGGTTTTAATCAAAAATCTGATCTTGTAAGACATGAAAAAACTCACACAGGGAAAAATCCATATTCATGTTCAGAATGTGGGAAATGTTTTTCAAAAAGACCCTGGTGTGAGTTTTCAGTCTTTACAAGAATACTTTTGATAAAACCTTTGCCCACATCTGAACCTACAAAGGAGTTTCCCAGTGTGTTCTGTTGATGTCTTACAAGATTGATTCTGGAGTAAGGGAAAAACATTTCCCAACACATTCGTAAAAATGGAAAGGGCTTCTCCTGTGGACTTATTAGATGTCGATCACGACGAAGAGTTCGAGCAAACATTTCCCTACAATCTGTACTATGAAAAAGATTTCTCTCCTGTCGTGATTTGTGAGATCTGGAATTTAACAAATAAAGTTCCCATTCTCAAACATTGCGTGATGTCAATGTCCTGATGAGATTAAGCAGAAAAGGACATTAATAGGAGCAGATGAGGCTTGTGTGTGAAGTCTGACGGATGCATCGGATATTTCATGATCATTCAGATGTATCTGGTTGTGATACACCATTCACTGCGTAACATGTGATGATATCAGATGGTCCTCTGAGTCCTGGGTTGTCATCGCCAAAAGAATAAAACGGATATGAATATAACCTACATTGGTTGTGGTAAGAAAAATCTGAAAGATTGCATCACAGGACATTTTGTGTGTACAGCAATCCGTGGTTACATGGCAGAATTTCGTTGCCATGTGGCTATGACTTTCCTGCTTACATTAAGGTTCTGTATAATTTAGTGATGTAACCGTCTCAGTCTCCTCCTCCAGAGGTCCTGGTGAGAGTATTCAGGACCCTCAAGCTCCCACCTCCAGCTTGTCTTAGTCATGTCTCCCTGTTCTGTATTGGGTTTATCACTCGTTATTGCTTTATCTCGTGGTTATCCTCACCGCGGCAGGTACCTGTAGGAATCTCTCCTTACATGATCATCGCCCCTCACTATGTCTATGGTTTAGGCAAGGAATTCTTCACATCTTCAACCTGATCAAATGACTGAGAAAACAAAATTGTAAGAGTCACCGACGGATGGAGGACGGTCACAGCGGAGGTTAAGATAGAAAATGATTGTTAATTATCAAGTGTCCTAGGGCAGGAATTTGGTCGAGGAGTGATGAGGAGTTGTGCTGAAGATTTCCCACTGTATTATCTCAGTTTTTGCATCTCTCCCTCAAACCAGAATTCACATTTACCACGCTTTCGCATTACCGCGCATCTCTCTTGTTCATATGAAGGATTTGCCGCAGGAAATACGCAGAAGGAACGTGTTTGTACTTCTACTATGCCAGACGGAAATGGGAGGGGGCGCAAACATTCGGGAGGGCGGGATTCATGACCCTTCCAGCTCCGTGGCAGACCTGATGACTCAGATGGAGAGAGGCAGGCTAAGAGGGTGGATGAGTGGCCCCCACCCGCTGTTGCACTGCCACGGAGGATCCTCTGTGCATGTGGGGGAATGTTAGATCCACTCCCCATCGCCATCGTTACTGCCGAGGCGCTGCCACAGATTCTTAAAGAGTACACCACTTCTGCTAAATTAGCAGACACAAGCTAAGATGCAGGAAAACCTGAGGGCCTGGCAACAGGGAATAAGAACTAATGAGGCTGAATGCTTTATCTAGGTGCAATGGAGCGCCTCGGGCATAATCGGTTGGATCTTTCAAGGCCTTGTCCTTCAGAAATGCTTTACTGAAGGGGCGGGTATAGGACAGTTTGATGGCCCATCGGTTGTTAGGGCACAGGGGGCCTTCTTCGCAATTCTTTTACAGAGGCCGTTGAGTGGGGGTGGTGGTAGGGACTGGAGTTAGAATACTGAATGTGATGTGCAAATTAATATGCCCTATAATCTGAAATTAGTTATTGTTTGACAATGTAGGTTGAGTTTTCGCCCAATACTCCTCTGCCCGCCTTAACCGCGGAAACAAGAAGAGAGGAACCAGAAAACTTGAGTAGAGTAGGAACTAACTTCCAAAAAGGAGTATCCGTCCTTCCTGGATGCTGTGCAGAGGGACCAAGCCGTGCTGTTGGCTAAAATGCTGTTTAGTGTTTGTTAGCATACATGCACAGTGACCTCCATGCAGGAATATATTGGTTGTCTGCTCCCTAAACAGATCAAGGTGCATTGCCAATAAGTCTGGAAGTCCGTTGGATCGGTCCATGCTGGCAATCCACCGCTAGGATATCCGCCATTACTTTTGAGCTGTCCTTTCACTGACGCTGCAACGCTATCAACAATGTTGACGTGTGAATTTTGTCGGGAGACCATATACACAAAATATGGATTTCAGCCATATATTTACTTAGGTCAGCGCATCTGCTTGGGCCGAAGAGAATCTGTGCTCGCTGGCTACACTGACCCTTTCTTTGACAGTGGACCTACCCCAACATTGCCCGGATTTGTTGTCCCTAGGTTTGGAACTGTTGGATGATTAGCTCAACAGACAGGTGATGTATACAGAGGTTACGACCAACAAAGATAGGCCAGGCACTACCAATGGATACAGCTAACAAATAAGTCCATGTCACTAGGAGAGCATGTAACCAACAAAGAACAAACGAGAGGATGACGTATGATGGACTAAGGGAATATCAAAAAAAACTTTATAAACATAAAAACAGTAACAACAAAACAAATAATAAAAAACACTGTAAAAAGTGCCACAGGCACCCTGGGAAGGTCCCGGAGCAGGTGACGATACGCGGGCGGTGCGCTCCTTCCTCTCAACAACAGACGCCTTTGCCTATCTCACTTACATATGGATCCACATTAGGTACCGTATATATTCAGCATTAGGCTACTCTAGTACAGGACTGTGGGTTCATTATTTTGCATGTCACTTTATGTAGCACATCTTGAACTTTGCAATTGATGGTATTCAGCTGTATATCTCCCCTCATTGCCATGCACCACAAATTTGTCGTTTGGACTGGTCGGCTTGGGGCGGGGCGCCAGGAAACAAGGGTCTGGGAGCGTTAAGTACACCGTGCATGGTGCTTTTAAGTGTTTTATTATGTGGTTTGATTGTACTGTGTTATGTATAATAAAGTTTCTGAATTACTTAGTCCATCATAACGCTCATCTCTTTGTCTTTGTTGGTGTATGCACCAGAGGTTACCGTTCTGTTTTCAGTGCTGTGCAGAATTTACAAAGCCGCTTTTATGGGTCTCTATAGACTGCAGCCCCGGTTTCTGATGATGGTCAAATTGCACCCGGTTACCTCCCTTTAAGACTTGGGGAGACATGAGTGTAGGTCTATGCGTGGGGATATGTCCCCTACCAATCTATGCAATTACTTATAGTTAAGAAGGGCAGACGCAGTGGTGTGAATTACCATTGTCAGTGGTTGGGAGGGCCTAAATTGACCAAAACGTGGTTGTCGTATGCTGACAGTTCTTATATTTGCTTCACATTTCAAATGTTGTGGATCATACCACATGTATTTTACTTTTCTATATGTATTTTGGATCCATAATATGGCAGAAAAAGAGGTACCCTGCATTCATCTGTTAGACTTACGTAAAGCTAGGATATGACGGAGGACTTGCAGGCATAGCCCCATATGTATCGTCTGGCTGCCAGGCTGCATGCAGAGGCAAAGGTTGGTTGTAGGTCATTGTTTGGAAACGATCCTTTAATACTGATATGGGGGGTTGACTTCTTTGTATATCTGGAAATCTGGGTCCCGGTTGTACTCGCATGGGTCTACTGATTGGGCTAGTTGGCAAAGATAGTTTCTGCCTTACCGTAGTCTGCATGAATCACATATGTCTATGTTGGAGTATACTGCTATTTGTGCTATTGCCGGGGATTTGCGGCTGTCTCATCTATGGCACTCGGGTATCTAATATACTTTTTGGCGTTGGAATTTGAACCTTCTAGTTGGGCAGTGCCTTGATAATGAGGTTTCTGTAGGAAGCAATTGTTACTGGATGTGCAGTCTTCTGAGGAGGATGAGGCGGTGTGTGATTGAATGAAATGGGCAAAACCGGCATTTATAATTTTCCTCCACCTAATACATCGTGCCACTAGAACCCAACCATCACATTCATGGCTCACATTTCCAGTGCCTAAGTCACTGCTTGGAGTATATTGACTATCTTAAAGCCTACATCCAGGCCCGTTTTTAATATTGAACTTGCCACCTTCCACTTCAAGGGAACATCTCTCGCAGCCGGACCTTCTCAATCATCGATTACAAATACATCAGTGCACTCATTATCTCCGCTTGACTACTGCACTTTTCGCGCTGTCTCCAGCGAATCCTAACCACCCTCCAATCCATCCTGATCTTGCTCTCCTCTGCCTCGTAAGGAGTACAATTCCCTCCCCATAGATGAGCCCTTCATCGGCAGGGTCCGCCTGACACTATCATGCTCAATGATTAGTTTTTTAGTTGGTGCATTTATTTTGTCTCTAAGCATGTGAACTTGTTAATTGTGCAGCACCATGTAATTAAGGGATTTACAATTAGGACAATTTTTTATAGTAACCCTCCTCAGATCAGAGAATGTCAGGATAGTCTTACTCCATTTACCTGAGTTTCCTGTGAACGTATTTCTCTGCTGGAACAATCCTGTGTGAGAAGCAGCGGGCCTGGGACATCTATCGGTGGGATGATGTTCTCTTACTGGATCTACCCTGTAGGAAACACCCAGAGACTGAATCCTCTTTCCATACAGATAACAGGAAAGACGTGTAGGATTTAGGTCTGTCTTCTTACCGGCTGATGTGAGGGGCTGGTGGCCGACATAATGACTCTGTAACATCTTTGTGTCCTTCTAATACGCCCACTCCTCATGGAGAAATAGACCGCCAACAATCCTGAACTGATAGGAACCTGACACAACACAGATTCCCGTCCTCACCCAAGATCCTTATAGGTTACTGTGTAATGGCCCAGCGATTCCCAGCAGTGTCACCTCCAGTCAGCGCCAATCATCTGTGGGGACTTCGAGGAACTTTTGCGTCATTGATGTCATTCATGTTATCAGGGGGGTGAGGTGGATGAGCTTGGGTGGTGCTCGAGGTCTCCCCGTCCTTATAACGGGGCTGACAGCGCCCCTAGACCGGTCTATATTTCATACGGCTCAATCTGGTTAGGGAGAGTACGCATTGAAAATATCACCCATAAATTTCGCAGAATCGTATCACCTCTCCGTCCTCTCATATGTTATTCCCATAGATAATGATGTAATGTGACCTCATCACAATTCTTCCCTATCCAGTAGATATAGAGAGAATCTCTCGGGTGAGCTGGAACATTCTCTGCTGACCCTCGTGTCTCTCTTTCCATGTCTGATCCTGAAAGAACGAAAGAAGATAAGTAAATTTAGAAATATATGTTATTGGGTCCTGGTGTTGTTTAGCTTGAATTACAGAGTATATGTTTCTCTATGCTGAGATATAACATCAAATGTTACCTCCTGACATATAGTAAAGATGTTAATTAGTGTAAGGCCAAATTAAGACAGAAATATTCAGGATGGAAACTTGACCCCTAGATGAAGTCCCGGCACTTACTGAGGTCCTCTGAGATTTTAGGTACAGTTATGATAGTGATTTAGAGCTGGGAGTCCCCTCTCCTGTCCTCACATGATGCTGTGTATGGACCTGCAGTTGGCCTTTGACTGACAGCATTATAATAAATATCCGGAGCCCGAATGGACAACCTTTTACAGCACTCATGTTGTAGTTTAGCTCGGTGATTGTAAAAAGTAATTTAGCATTTTAATTATTAAATTAGAGATGCAATGTATTGCTGTAGCGTGTGTTCAATTCTGGTGGCTGCAGATTCCTCTGTCGTTCTCAAAACTAGGACCAGCGGAACATTGCAGCCATATAGAATGAGGTGTGAGAAGGGGCGGGGTGATCGGCTTATAAACACCAGTAAGGTGTTATTCCGTAGCAATGTAAGGTAGACTTGCGACGCGATAAGTGCTGTAGAGGTAGTCTTTCCTCTAATAGTGGTTCGATAGTCACTGCAATATAGCAGGTTCTCAGACTTCTAGGTCACTACAGGAGGTTTGATCTTCCTAACTCCATCATGTCCTTACAGTGTCCTACCCTGGAAGGCTATATGAAGGTTCCTTCGGTCCTACAAAGGAAAGTAGCCGCGGTGTACAACATGCGATAGTGTCGTTCATACCGTCTTCGATGTGACTTGCAGTTACGGGTTATGGCAGCCACTGTATGGGAGGACTATAGGACTTGACACAGGGGCAGCTTGTGGCGTACGTACTGCAGGAATTTCAACCTATACTCCCCTTACACACTTCATGCCAAGTGATATTGAAATGGGGAGGACGGAAGCTAAGGCACACTTATAGGCAAAGAAGCTCCTGCAAACAACTCGAGACATGAGGGGTGATTATGCGTACTTTGCGACCAAATTCATTATTCTATAGCTCATGCACACTGCTGTGAATCACAGCCCCGTACCGTGGCTGAGTGCTAATTGAGCAGAGCCAGGTCACCTCTGTATTTTAGCAGAGGGCAGGCCTAGTACTCGTATTGTTACACCCAGGAAAGTCAGTTTGTTACTAGTATCGGCGTGTGGATGACACAGCGTACCCTGTATGCAGCCGGACGGTATAACCTTCTCTACATGACCACATCGGTGACTAACACCTAACTCCCCGCGAGCTGTGCTGATCTCAGATATATGGCAAGGACTGTAATGATGTCTAGTCATTTGGACCAGCCCATGTGTGGGAGGAGTCGTAGGCTCTGGGATGCTGGGCGAAGTTGATAGGACCTTTGAGATGCCATGTCATGTGATTAGTCACATGTGTGGGAGGAGTCAGGCTAGGAAGTGCTTGACTAGGGGCAGACCATCCTGCGCCTCTGTGCATTAATCAGACTTATCCCTCACCACCGTAACCGTTCTCTGCGCGTGTACTGTGGAGCCCAAAGCCAGTTTCCAAAACTGTCTTACAGTGTGAGCATTGTTCCGTGTGGACAATGATAGTTTGGCTTCATCCCACATGTGGTTAGACTACTTGTGGTATTGCGTGGTTTAAGGGGTGCCTTACAAAGGTAGCAAAAAGGAAGATTGTTTTCCATTTCCCACCTTGGAAAATGTATGCCATATTTCCCAGAATTCCCTAGTGGAGCATCAATGGCTTTAAGTCTTCAACAACGCCTTACAAGGCGGCCAATTGGCAAACTCTCCATAAGGAGGACTTTTTCTTTCTGGCTCATCATGTGAGGATACGTTCGGACCAGCGGTAGACCATATAGGAGTAGAACAATGTAGACAATTTAAAGACCAAGACCCCATTACAGACAATTGTTGTTGTGCTTGCAATAATGGGCCAATTACTTACTGGAACAAGAGCCCTCATGCACTTTTATCTAATTATCTGCGCTTAGCTTTTCCTAACAGAGTGCCATTAATGGGTTTAAGAAGTTCTTTTCCAGGCAAGACTGGTTCTTCTTCTGGCTGTAGAAGACACCTTGTATCAACTAGTGTCTCTTCAACAATAATACTGTAAGAAAAAATATTATCTGGATCCTCCAGGGCTTGATCTTCCACCAGAATGGCCTGCCCGCTTCGTTTTGGGAAGGCGGAACAATCAACTGGTACTTAGCTGAAGGCCCATCATTATGCTAGGTTGGGAGCTTGCGAGTGAGGACCTGGATATTCATCAAAATTTAACTCCAGGATTAAGGTGCGGGGCAGAATGAGATACTCAGGATGTTAAATAGAAGGGGAACTCTTCATGGTAGACTGGAGACTTTTTAGAATCAGGCTGCTTGCAGAGGTGAGTTCTACGGGAATTGCTTTCTGTAGTGAAGACAATTGTATAGTGTGTACGCAAATTAAGTTGCTCATTCATCTAGGGCAGTCGTGATGGCAAACCCTTTTAGAGAGCTACCGGGAGGCCCCAAAACTACAATCAAAGACTCCGTATATTATTGCAGAGTGCCCAACACAGAAAATTGATGTGATTTAATCCTTCTGCTGTCCAGGTTTTCCTGTACCAGCAATGAGGAACCAATACCGCAGAAAGAGAAAATAGTCCAGGTAGAGCTGTCACTTCTTTAATAGCTCTGTGCACAGCAAGTCCTGGGCCGTGTGGGACTGCAGGAAGATGCCTTGCGAGTCATCTCTTGTGATGGCTGAGTGCCCACAGAAAGGGATTCTGAGTGCCACCGATGGCACAAGGCCATAGGTTCGCCAGCACTGATCTAGGGATGAGGAGACGAACAGGTGTCTTTCATCGTGAATACTTGAAATATCAACTTTGTAAAAGTGATGCCGTCAAGAAGATGGTGCCCGGCCCTCTTTGGCGTCCCCAGCTTAATTTATGCACGCCCCTGCCTGCAAGAGCCCCCTACTGCCTCCGGCTCTCTCACAAATCCAGGCCGACGTCACCGGGATCGTAATTTCCCGGCCGGGAGAAGGATGACGCTTACGTAGGGGGATGTCCAACAGTTGAAGTGGAAGAACTTCGTGGTACTTTACCAGAAGTTAATTTCGTCATAAGGAGGCAAGATCATATCATAATAAATCAGCCATCAACAAGGGAGACACGAGTTGGTGTAATGGGTAATCGTACACGAGTGCCGACATGTGCATATCAATAAAAATAACCATTACAAAATAACAGACCAACCAAACAAGTTTGGATCCACCATCTGTCAAATTGACACTAGAACATGTTGAAACGGTGGGGGAGACGGTGCGAAGAAATATGCAGGATTGTTACAGAGCATTGGATAGATATCGAATTAAGCTAACACCCATCAAGGGCAGGAGAGAGGACATAGACAGCAGAGGGTGCCTACCTCGTGAGGGCGAAAGCACTAGGTTTTCCACCGCGCGCATTGGGGTGGGGCGAGGATCCATCCAAAGGAGTGCTCCTCCGGAGGAAGATTCGTAGTGCTGATGAGGCCAGTTGATCCTCGGCCAGGCGCCCCAATAAAATAAGCATAAAATCCATATTCATGTTCAGAATGTGGGAAATGTTTTTCAAAAAGAAGCCATCTTCTTAAACATCAACAAAGTCACCCAGGTCTGAATCCATTTCTATGTTCAGAATGTGGGAAATGTTTTACAGCCTATGAAAATCTTGTAAGACATCAAAGAATTCACACAGGAGAGAAGCCATTTTCATGTTCAGAATGTGGGAAATGTTTTACAGCCTATGAAAATCTTGTAAGACATCGAAGAATTCACACAGGAGAGAAGCCATTTTCATGTTCAGAATGTGGGAAATGTTTTGGTCAAACAAAACATCTTCTTAAACATCAACGAATTCACACAGGGGAGAAGCCATTTTTATGTTCACAATGTGGGAAATGTTTTACCCAGAAACCACATCTTTATCGACATCTAATAAGTCACACAGGGGAGAAGCCATTTTCATGTTCCGATTGTGGGAAATGTTTTGCTCGTAAATCACATCTTCTTAGACATCATATAACTCAAAGTCATCAGGCACAGCACAAAATCCAGTTGTGTGCTGTCAGTGTAGGCTAGAAACTAGCCATACAAGAACCCAACAGGCCTTCTTTGGGCTACAATAGCGTTATATATTTTATTTTTGGTTGATTTGCTTGTGGCTGGCCTTGCTGGCACTAGTAGTGCAGCTCGTACCATATTGTGATGAATTTGCAGGGAGTGTTGCGAACGTTCTGTTTAGCTCTTAGTGACACACATATCCATCTCAAACACCTAAGTGGGACAATTTATTAGGGGTTTGATTGAATTAGGCACAGTCTGCTTTTTCTTTTCTTTTTTTTCAAAACTAAAAAGTCATCAGGCACAGCACAAAATCCAGTTGTGTGCTGTCAGTGTAGGTTAGAAACTATCCATAGCAATAGGATAGCATTGTTTTGTTAAAAAAACAAAAACACCAAAAAACACAAAAAAAACACAAAAAAAAATTACAGTTTACACTTTAATTTTGAAAATGTTGAACCCGAGGGCTAGGGGTAGAGGATGAGAGCGAGGGTGTACAACTAATGCAGGGGTCAGAGGCCGTGGTCCTGGGCGGGTCGAGACACCACCTGCTGATGAGGGAGCAGGGGAACGCCACAGAGCTTTACTCCAAAACACCGGCCCAAACACCTCCCGTGCGAAAACCACACCTTCGCCTCCACGATCCTCCACAGCATCCAACAATGTCTCCATGCACAGCGTTCAGCTCTCCATACTCCAGACGCTGGAGCGCAAGAGGAAGTACAGTGCAACCCACCCACACGCCCAAGCCCTCAACGTCCACATCTCCAAACTACTTAGCCTGGATGTTTAGCTCTTAGTGACACACATATCCATCTCAAACAATTTATTAGCGGTTTGATTGAATTAGGCACAGTCTGCTTTTTCTTTTCTTTTTTTTTTTAATTCAAAACTGAACCCGATGGCTAGGGGTAGAGGACGAGGGCGTGGGCGTCCAACTACTGCAGGGGTCAGACGCCGTGGTCTTGGGCGGGGTGAGACACCACCTGCTGATGAGGGAGCAGGGGAACGCCGCAGAACTACACTCCCTAGGTTCATGTCTCAAGTTACTGGGACTCGTGGTAGAGCACTGTTGAGGCCAGAACAGTGCGAACAGGTGATGTTGTGGATTGCGGACAATGCTTCTAGCCATTTGTCCACCAGTCAGTCTTCCACGCAGTCCACCCATGTCACCGAAATCAGCATTCCTCCAGCTCCTCCACCTCAGCCTCCTTCCCCCCAGTCTGCCCCCTCCCATGAAAATTTGGAATTTGAACCGGCATACTCTGAGGAACTGTTTTCTGGACCCTTCCCAGAGTCACAAACCACTTGTCCGGTTGCTGCTAAGCTCTTTTCCGATGCCCAGGTTTTCCACCGGTCGCAGTCTGTGGGTGATGATGACATTGTTGACGTAGTGGAAGAAGTGTGTAAAGAGGTGTCGGACGATGAGGAGACAAGGTTGTCAGACAGTGGTGAAGTTGTTGTCAGGGCAGGAAGTCCGAGGGGGGAGCAGACTGAGGGATCAGAGGATGATGAGGTGACAGACCCAAGCTGGGTTGATAGGCTGGGTGAACACAGTGCTTCTGAGAGTGCTGCTGAGCCTAGGCAATAAAAGGCACACCGCCCAAGAGCTATTACAGGGCATCACGGCGCAGACTGATCTGTGGCTGGCACCGCTGAACCTGAAGCCAGGCATGGTTGTGTGTGACAACGGCTGTAACCTGGTGGCGGCTCTGCAACTCGGCAGACTGACACATGAGCCATGCCTGGCCCATGTGTTAAATCTCATAGTTCAGCGGTTCCTCAAGACATACCCCAATCTGTCTGATTTGCTCACGAAGGTGTGCCGCATCTGTGCGCATTTCAGGAAGTCCAGCACAGATGCTGCCACTCTCAGGGAAGCGCAGCGCCGCCTCCATGGCACCGCTGAACCTGAAGCCAGGCATGGTTGTGTGTGACAACGGCTGTAACCTGGTGGCGGCTCTGCAACTCGGCAGACTGACACATGAGCCATGCCTGGCCCATGTGTTAAATATCATAGTTCAGCGGTTCCTCAAGACATACCCCAATCTGTCTGATTTGCTCACGAAGGTGCGCCGCATCTGTGCGCATTTCAGGAAGTCCAGCACAGATGCTGCCACTCTCAGGGTAGCGTAGCGCCGCCTCCAACTGCCCGCTCACCGACTGTTGTGCGACGTGCCCACGAGGTGGAATTCAACATTAACCATGTTATCCAGAGTTTACCAGCAGCGCAGAGAGATTGTAGACTGCCAGATGTCAACTTCCACCAGAACTGGTAGTCAGGTCAGTCAGATTCCTCAAGTCTACAATGAGGAGTGGACGTGGATGTCTGATATCTGTTGCAGGTGCTGAGTAACTTGAGGCGTCATACTGAACACAGCATGGTCCGTGGCAATAACCCGACTATCAGCTCACCATCCCGCTGCTTGGCCTGTTGAAAAACTCTCTGGTCAGCATGAAGTCAGAAGCTTTGCGCTCGGAAGACGGGGGAAGAAGATTCTAGCATGTGCTAGTAAACACTCCCAACAGAATCCACCCACTCTCCTCTTCTCCATCTAGCTACAGATTCCTATAGCAACCATCCAAACAAAGACAGCCAGAGGGAGAAGGTAAATGCTAGCTTCTAGCTGACAAATGGCTGCAGATAGCTAGATGGAGTCTAAGTTAGAGAATTGCTTATTGCAGAGCTAGGCAAAAATTTTCATACTTTACAGTTGTATTTTAGGTATGAATGATGGAGAATATAGATTAGCGAGTGACTTAGGAATGGGGTATAGTAGGACTATCAGAGATGACGCATACAGGTATTCAGACGGTACTTAATAGTTACAAATCGTTTTATTTGATATCTCAGAAATGCAACATGTTTCTGAGTCGACCATGACTCCTTTATCAAGTGAAGAGACTGCCCACAGAAAGCAAAATATATCCCTCTGGAATGCATAGAGATCTTTAGTGGCCAGAGGGATTTGGAGGCATGTATTACTGCAGTAATACAGTTGCATTTCTCGGGTCACAAGCTTCTTTAACAATTGTAAGGGATTGAGTCCAACCTAGCCAGTTGGGCAAGGAGAGTCCCACAACGATCCCCATATTCAAAATAGCTCTGCTTGGAGAAGCATAAACTGTTTGTTGGTTAAGAGAGTTAAGTATGTTCTTTGGGCATCCGGCCAGTCATGTAAACGTTGGTCAGAGGGGTCTTGTATATAGTCTAGCTCCGTTTGTAGTTTGGCCAGGTCTCGTTGGAGGCTAGGCCTCTCTTGAGGTCATGTACGGCTTGGGACATAGTATCCCTAACAAATGACTTTGTTATCCCAGTGATCCAATACACAATCACCCGGACAGTGCAAAAGGAAAAAGAAGGACCACTGTTCAGAAAAGAGCAAGAGGATTGTAAGCCAAAAGGGATTCAATCTCCAGGTGTGGCGGGGGGGCATAAGCCCCAGTGCAGCACTGCGCACAAATGGGCATGGTCAGATATTGAATGATAAAGGTAGAATGCATCTCCAATCAGGGGCAATGTGTGGAAGTCCACCAGGCACAAATCAATACAGACATGGAGTTGTGGGTGGCAGAGAAACGTGAGTAGGCTTTCACACCGGAGCGGTGCCTGTACCACACCTCGTCCAGCCCCAGGCTTCCAGCAAGGGCATAGAGAGCAGGGGGGAGGCATCTGTCCCGCCTCCTCTCCAGGGACCTGAGCCATATAGAGCCATATAGTCTCCCAGCCACAAGACATGGACCCCCCCCCCCTGCATGAGCTAGCATGTAGTCAATAATAGGACAAAGGAGATTGCACCTGAAGGGGGGAGGGGCATAGATATTAATGAGAATCAATGGGGCACCATGGAGAAAAGCATGAAGGATTACATAACAGCCATCCGGACCAGTGACGGCCTCAATCGCGGTTAAAGAAATGTTTTGGTGTACAAAAATAGACACCCCAGCATTAGAGGAGAACACAGAATTGTATAGTCAGCCCATCCATGATTTTTTTCAGCCAAAGTAGTTGCTCGCCCTGCAGGTGCATCTCCTGCAAGCACATAACATCAAAACAACGTTTTCTGAGATATTGGAGGAAACTATTGAACTGCAAAGAGCAGGGTGTGGCTCAGTAAATTAAAACACAACAAAAGCTAAGTCGCAGTTCACACACAGGAAACACAAACCGAAATGAATGCCACTGTTACGGGTGGTCCCACAACCCATATCGTGGGCCGCGGGCTCAGCCGTACCCCTCTGCCCCTGCTAGCGCGTCGCCCGCACGCCTTACCCATCCCAGCTCCTGTCTCGTCTTCCTCCGCCATGTGCGCGCTTTCCCGACTCCTGGGGCGTCTCTCAAGATTTAAAGGGCCAGTGCGCCGTTAATTGGCGCTGGCCATTTTCAGAAAACGTATATAAGCTGTGTCTGATGCCTTGTGTTGTTATTGAGATTTCCCGTTGTGACCCCGGTTCCGTTCCTGACTATGCTCCTCTGCCGCCTAGCCTGACCTGTTGCTACGTCCCCGACTCTGACCCTGTGTTGCCCGTTCTGACCTCCTGCCTGTCCCCGACTACGTGATTGCCTGCCGTTCCTGTACCTTGACCTTGGCTGCCACCGCGGACAAGTCACGCCTGAGGAACTCCCTGGTGGTACCACGTTGCAACAAGACCATCCTGCTTTGCGTCGGGCTTTGGTGAAAACTGGTACCACTTATAATCCGGTCCCAGGTGTCTGCTTGTGTCATCGTCCGCGGTGGTTCAGAGGATTTACTACTTCAGAGCCTGACAGCCATCTAATCTGCCAACTGCGGATAGAGGGACTTTTTGGCACGGGTGTTAAAAAGAGTTCAATTTTTAGAGCAACTAATGGGCATGGAATTGAGCTGTAAAAAGGACAATACAGAACATGGAGATATAGACTAAGAAAAACTGGAAGGTGGGTGCTATGAGTAATAATACAGAACCTTATGGTAAGCAGGAAAGTCATAGCCACCATGGGCAGACAAGAAATGCTGCATGTACCCGGATTGCTGATATCA
>WNYA01000013.1:2971700-3503710 GCA_019512145.1 Engystomops pustulosus
GTCATCTGCTCTATTAGATGGTCCTTTCTGACTGAATGTACAGGAACTGTTGAAACATGAAGTCCATGTCTAGAAAGGGGAAACATTTCTGTTTTAAACAGTCTTTCCAAGAATCACACACAATGATAAGCCATTTTTCCTGTTTTAGAGTGCGGAATTTTTTTGTTTAAACACTTCAACTCACTCTTGCTATACATCTAGAATGTCCGCAAAACCATGCTCTGCCTAGTCAGCGCCTGCCCTACTTTTTTTTTTTTCAGGTAATGCTGAAACTCTTATCTTTTAGATCATAACCTTACAATAGACATCAAGAATCACACAGGAAAAGCCTTCCCATTTTTTCAAAAACAACATGTTTCACCTAATACACATCTTTAAAGAAATCTGATATTTCACGAGGGGATTCACCATTATCATGTACGAATTTGAAATGTTCTTTTATATCTTTAAAAATCAGGTCGTCTCACATAAGGATTCACACCCACCAAAAAACGAGGGGATGAAAAATATGTGTTCATAATGTGGTAAGTTTTTCTGTTTTCTTTCGCTAAGAAGAAATCCTCTTGCACGACCTCAGAGATGTCATCCACCGTGGATAACAACCTTTTTCATGTTCCAGAATGTGGGAAATATTTACCCATAAACCAAGCTTGATCGACATGTTGTTATTGTCAACACGGGGGAGAAGCCATTTTCCTGTACAGAGTGCGGGAAATGTTATAGTGTTAAAGAGAGCTTAATAGACCCAAGGATTCATACATGATATCTTTTCCAGTTTCAGAATTTGGGAGAGATTTTTTAATCAAAGTCGGTCTTGTTTCGACACTCAGCCTGGATATGCTCACTACATCCGGCGAGAAGTTATTTTCTGTTCAGATTGTGGTGAGACTGTTTTGCTCGGAAATCGAATCTTATTGACCATCAGACTCGCCGCAATTAATGCCAAATTCTCTTATGACACGAGATCTCGTGTTTTTACCAAATCAAGAGCTCCTCCTGTCCAATTATGAAGAAAACTCTCTTCACCTTACTAATTCACCCAACTTTCTTCTTCTTGTGAGATCTAGAAAGCACTGTCACTTGCATCTTCAGGTCATCCGATTCTGCTTCTGATAATAACCGTCCTATCCCGTCGTACTTGTATAGATGCCGATGTTTTTTATGCACAAAAACTTTAGGTGGCTGAAAATAACCTTTCACCTTTCGGCCGTTACTATACCTCGATGGTCAAGCTTAAAAAACCTAAAAAACGCCCGTTAGCCCATCTCACTACCCTTCCTTTCGGGTGTCCAAGTCCGTTTTTCGTCACGTCGGCTCCATCAATTCTTCTACGCGGCCACGGGTCCCCT
Organism: Engystomops pustulosus; assembly: GCA_019512145.1. Taxonomy (NCBI): domain Eukaryota; kingdom Metazoa; phylum Chordata; class Amphibia; order Anura; family Leptodactylidae; genus Engystomops; species Engystomops pustulosus. The sequence goes on from WNYA01000013.1 coordinate 2,973,050, forward strand.
CTCCGATCTTCTTCGGCGCCGGGCCTTGGCGGTCTCCTCCTCCTTCCTCTTCTTTGCTCTCTTTTCCTTGCCTGCCTGGTTCTCTCTTGCCCGGCAGAGTCCGCCGGTCCTAGACTATGGTTTCCTCGGCGCGATCTGTCGCGGGCGCCACACTTATGATGCCTGCGGTGTCTGCCTGCCGATGAAACGTAATGCATAAGCGGCGACACTCTCGTTCTCTTGCATCGTCTTAGTTGTTGCAGGCCGTCGGCCTGTATACCACTTGGGGCTGGCCTGTATCTCAATTGGGGGGCTGCCTGTATACTACTTTTTGGGGTGGCGAGGTCTTCTGCCCTGTATACTACATTGGGGGATTGCCTGTGGACTACACTTTGTGCTTGCTTGTTCACATGGTGGCCGTGGCTGACTGTATATACTCATCGATTCCCTCTGTGGGGGCGTCTTTGACTGTATACCCTAGTTTGTGGTCCCTTATGGCTGTCTTGTTTCATATGCTTATCTTTCCGCTGTCGTGGTGCTTGCGGGGCTTGTTACTACTTGGGGCTGGCTGCTGGACTACACTACACTACAAACCCTCTCGGCTTACTTACTCTAAGATTCAACTTAGGTTATCCCAAGTTTTGGTGGTAACATTAGGGGTCTCGGCTTATAACTCGGGTAGCTTATACTAGAGATTACGGTATTATTTTTTTATCTTACTGAACAATTTCAGCAAAATGTCTGTCATTCTCATTTCCTTCCCTTGTTGTTTCAGTTTCTTGTTTTCGCGGCATTGTATGCGCTCGGCGCTGTGTGCTCTTCTTTCTTCTGGTGCCACACTTTTCTATGTGTCTCACGGCAGGACAAAAACACGTCACACTTTAGGCTACATTCACACTAATGTATGCCTGGCCACAAAAGGGTGGTATGTCCCCCATAGGACAAACCTTTGTTCTCTCCCTTTGATACTGACACATGGGTGGTCTTGTCCCCATAGTACAAACCTTTTTCTCCCTTTGATACTGACAAATGGTGGTATTTGTCCCCCAGAGGACAAACCTTTTTTCCTCTTTCTCCCTTTGATACGAACTTAATACAGCCCCAGTCAATTTGGCAAATAAGTGCTTTATTAATCTTTCTCGTGGCCACAGAATACGTGACACAGACTTAAGAGGAAGCAGCGCTCACCCCCCCCCCCCCCCCCCATGTGATGCACAGCGCCTGTTCTATAAATTCCACTGTGTATGTGTGGTGGGCACCGTAACAGCCACCTGGGGCTTATTGTGTATACATGTCCCCATGATGGTTCGTGTGATGCAGTTTCAGAGTGGCGTGTGCAGGTGTGCTTCCGTTGCACATTCCGGTGCGTTTTGGTCCTTCGCTTGCTTTCTGTTTTGTCTCCACGTCTGCAAAGACAATGGGGCCATATTTGTATCTGGTGTTCTGAAAGTCAGAATATCATCAAACCTCAAATCAACAATCAGGGGAGGAGGGCAATCATTTTCCTCTCTAGAATACTTGGTCACCCAATTCTAGCCTACATACAACACCAAATTACAAATATTGGCCCAAAAGTGGATATTAAAATTTAATAATCTTTATTAGTAATTACATTAATACAATTGAGAACGTATGAAAAAATAAGCAACCCCAAAGCCGCAATCACTTGCCCGATCTGTAATGGGTAGAGGGGTGGAGAATATTACAGTCTAATATAAAGGCAACAACTAAAGATAAAGGGTTTTAACGTAGCTAAAACAAGAAGGTAGCGATGAGGTGGTTACAGGGTTTAAAGAGAAAAAATTCATTTTGTTATGACAATAGAAGCAGAAATATTTTTTATGTATTCATTCAAAATCTTTTTATTCGATTTTCCATATAACAACATCACAATGAGGCAGGGGTCCCCGGACCACGCAGCATAGTACATGCAAGGCTATCCTATTTTCCGATCCGCTCTGTGATGTTTTGGATATATATTTATAGATCCCGAGATCGTGTATGACTATGACTCCAGCCTAAGGCCCGTTCCAAACACTTGCGAGTGTGCTGCGATAACTCGCATCACATTTGCAACACATGCTGCCGGAAGGCACGGCCCAAACGCTGCAGCGCGGGTAGTGAACGACATGTTTGGAACGGGCTTAAGGGTTGAACAAAATTCGAAGAGACATGCGATTTATCTCAGTTATGCGATTACTGAAGCCGTGGGTGGGAAGTATGTTTACTATCAATATTGCGATGTGGCAGGGTGAAGCCATATGCGGAGCTGTAACTTAGGTTATGATACGTCAGCCCTGCACTATTAACCCACATGGCTTTAATGAACCAGCAAATGTATTGAGGACTGAGTGTAAACAGTCATACAGAAGTGATCCTAAACAAAAACAGGATATACGAAGATAAAAAAAAGGGAAGAAAAGTGGGGAAGATAAGTGACACAAACACACACATCCAGGGAGGGGGGGGGCGGTTGACCATGACAAGTACTAGTCTAGCGACACTATCAATTACCGAAAAGACCCAGCCATTAATTGATAAGTTATTATCCTCCGCAGTGAGAGAGTTTTTATGTTAGGGCTTAAATCGCCCTTACTTCAGATTGTAACGGTGACTTTCATTTAACTCTCTTTCATGGCGTGCCCTGTACCTGTATGAGAGAACAAACCCAAAACACCTCAGTCCTCTTAGTGTCTCTCCCGCACCCGTTTATTTATTCACATCACGCGCATATATAACACACACATCATAAAAAGGGGCGGACAATCGAGTACTGCAATGCTATTGCCCATAATGATTAACCAGGACATTCGCCGAAAAGGTTAATAAATTATGCACCTTATCTTCCCAGGCCCTTGTTCCCACAGACATGTTATACTAATTGGCCTTGTGATATCTTTATAAGTTCACAACATGCCTTCACGCAGAGAGGAGCGAGAACACAGTAATTTCTAAACATTTTCACCTGACTGAAGTTTGAAGCTAGTTTTAGTTGAAACTCCAATGCCGCCTGTTTGGTTCACTGTTCCAAGATGCCACTGCAGGGAATAATAGCATTAACGGAGTATCTAATCTTTAAAAGGATCCACGGCTCCCATACTCAACGACTTTCCGGTTTGTCTGATTAATTCCGCATTGAGATTCTCTCCATGTTCGCATATATGTCCTCACCTCCCATACCCATCAGACAAATGGGGTACCTGATGAGACCACCCAGTGACGTGAAATTACCGATCAGGGGCGCTGTTAGAAAAAGCGCAACAGTCCCTTCTTTTTGGGACTAGGAAAGTTCTGGGAGTATGGACAGCAGGAGGCCTATCTTAAAGGGTATTACAGAATCAGCATAATTCATTACAAGTGGGCACTCAAAATATAAGCAATCTGTTTAGTTGTTATTTAAAAAATTTTGCTCCCCTTAGCTGAAAATGCTGAGTACATAGACTGTATGAAGAATGAAAAGGCTACTGGGCCCTTTAACTCGTCCGTTAATTTCCTCCGCGGCGGTCCTCCGCAGAAAAGAAGCTGGCCCGCTTGGTCCATGTCCACATCACACTGTCCTTTACCTGCCTGGCAGTCCAATGTGTCAATCACCACTCACCAACTCGTTTTGGCTGTAGTCGGTTGGTTGCAGTCATCCATATGCCAGTGGTTTGTGGGGTGATGGCGATTATACAAACACAATCATTACTATGGTAACCGAGCAAGAAACTTTTTACAAATCACATCACTGTTAGCATAGCATAAGTGGTAGGTAGGAGTTACTGAGACACAGGTCATGGAACTTGTAGTTTTTCCAGTGGCGGCCATCTTAGTGATAACTCCACCTACTTTAGAGCGTCCATAAATTTTGTAACTCATAAAATCATATTATTTTGCTCCGTTTTTGTGACGAAATTACAATTGATATTGTTGTATTTCTTATTTTTATATCATCATGGGTTTTTGTGTCAGACGTTCATATCCCTGAATACCCTTTTTTTAGGGTGTATGACTGTGCGTCTGTCGACTGCATCATAGTGTTTGCTAGACACTTCTCCAAAAAGAAAAAAGAAGGGGGCTTGATCTTATCACACTCCCACCTATTGGAGCAAGATCCCACCAGTCGTCCCACACCCAGCAACCATCCGAATGTTGGGATATTACCAATGCAACGTCTCATGGCAACCCCGGTACCATTGGGTGAGCATTTTATAATTTGTTCTCTTTTGGGCGCACGCAAAAAAAAAAAGTAACGATTCTAGTGGAAAGGTGTAAGCTTTTAGAAACTATTTTTATACAAGTAAAATAATCCAAATAAGTTTTCCAAATACAAAAATAATAAATGAAAAACTGAAGTGTGGGTCTTTCTGAGGAATATCCTCGTGATCTAGAAGAGACGCAACAGGTAAGACTCCTTTCACACTACTACCGTCCCTTCCTTCCATTCAATTCCCTCTCGTTTAAAAAGGAGGATTTTGACTATATTTGAGGCGAGCACTCAAAATGCTCACGGTGCTCGTTATTCGGACAAAAAACTTTTTCCAGACATGCTCGCGTGCTCATTCGTCTCGAATAACGACCCCATTGAGTCAATGGAGACCCGCTCACCCCCTGCATTTTTCAAATGGACCATGGTTTCGGGAATCAAATTTGTTAATTAATTGAAAAAGAATGTTCTTCTGATAAGTTAGCAGATGTATGCAAATCTGGCAATCTATTCTTTCACTGTTTCCCGTGCGTATATTATCTCCCGACAAGTTTCCGCAAGTATGTGAAACCAGTGAGAATAGAATAAAACAGTGACACCAGATCATTTTAAAGGAACAACACAGTGAAAAAAAAATTGCAGATGTTCCGGCCATCTGCTTACTTGTCGGGAGATACGCTGTCCCGGGATCCGCTGCTCTCTTCCACTGAATTCTCCCCCCGATCTCTCCATGCTTGCCCCATGTCTCCCTGCTGCCCATGTCTCCCTGCTGCCCTAGGCTCCGTGCTGCCCATGTCTCCCCTGTGCTGCTCCCCTGGCCCCCTGTCCTCCTCCCCGTGCCCTGCCCAATTTCTCCGTCTGCCCTCGATTTCTCCTGTGCTGTCCCGATTGTCTCCTGTGCTGCACCGATGTCTCTCTCTTGACCCGATGTCTCCCTGCTGCCGATGTCTCTCTCCTTTGCTGCCCGATCTCTCCGTGCTGGCCCGATGTCTCCCTGCTGCCCGATGTTTCCATTCTGCCATGTCCTCCCTGCTGCCCGATGTCCTCCCTGCTGCTTGCCGCTGCCCCGGTGTCCTCTGGTGCTGCTGCCCGGATGTCTCCCTGCGGCCGCTGCCCCGTGTCCCTTCTGTGCTGCCCCCGGTGTCCTTCTGTCCTCCACCCACCCGTGTTCTTTTTCCTTCAATGTGTTTTCTTCACCATATATATGTTCTTCCACATACTATTTTGTTCGCACCGTTCCGCGCCGTATCTTCCCAAAAGTAAGCAGATGTGGCCCGAACATCTGTAATCTATTCTTCACTGTGTTTTTCACTGTGTTTTTCACTTAAATGATCCGGTGGTCCTGTTTTCACTGTTTTTTATTCTATTCTTCATTTCTTCACTGTGTTTTTTTTAAAATAAAGCAGGGGAAATACTACTCGTCCGAACGCACGACCGTTTCGAGTACCTTAATCTTGAACGAGCATCAAGCCAGCAGGATACCCGCTCATCTCTACTGGTTTGACCTATTAATAACAACTTCCTTCATTGTTCATTTTTCTTTGTCCGTTTGTTCCGTTTAAGGCATGGATCCCGTTCTTCATGTGGCGCTTTTTGGTGGAAACATGATGGAGGCTACAGTACTTTCCTCTTTCTCAGTTGTTGAAAAAATGCATGTATAACGGAATCCTCGAACTGACCATAATCATGAAACATTTATATTGCATACCCCCCAACTTTTGGTCGAGAGAAAGAGGGACACCAGTTCCACCCCTTTTCTTCTAAACCACGACCCTTCCCCCCCCTAAGCATAGTATATTTCGCGACGCCTGTCCTCCAGCCTCTCTCCTGTAGCCTGGCCTTTCCTCCAGCCTCCTTCTGTGGCCTCCTTCCCTCCAGCCTTTTCGTGGCTTCTGTCCTCCAGCCCCCTTCCTATGGCTTCCTGTCCTCCAGCCCTCCTCCTGTGGCCGTCTGTCCTCCAGCCTTCTTTCGCCTGTGGCCTCTTGTCCTCCAACCTCCTTCTGTGGCCCCCTGTCCCCAAGCCTCTTCCTGTGGCCTCCTTTCCTCACCTTCTCCTGCTGGGCCTCCATGTTCTTCCAGCCTCACTCATCTCCTGTGGCCCCCTGTCCTCCAGCCTCTTCCCTGTGGTCCCCCTGTCCCGCAGCCTCCTCATATGGGTTCCTGTCCTCAATCCTAATCTCCCCTGTCCTCCAGCCTCCCTCCTATGCTTTCCTGTCCTCCACTCCTCCTGTGGTCCCCGTCCTCCCCGCCTCGTCCTGTGTCCTTCTTCCTCCAGCCCCTCCTATATCTTCTGTCCCTACTACAGCCTCCTCTGGCCTTCTGTCCTCCAGCCTCCTCCGATGGCTTCCTGTCCTCCAGCTCCTCCTGTAGCCTTCGTCCTCCAGCCTCGCTTCTGTGCCCCTGTCCCTCCAGGCCGTCTTCCTGTGGCCCTCCTGTCCTCCACCTCTTCTAGTGGCGTCCTGTCCTCCAGCCTCTTCCAGTGGCCTCCTGTCTCCCTCCTGTGCCTCCAGTCCTCTCCTCTGTGGCCAATCCCCCCCCCCCCGTCGCCTCCAGCCCCCCTTCTGATGGCCTCCTGTCCTCCCGGATTTAGCACCTTACCATCGGTCACCTTCCTGACAACGCATTCCTCTTCGGTCTGTTCCGGGGCTCCTAGATGATGAATGAAGAGGGCACGATCCATTCAGCGGTGACTCTTCCCATCAATGTCCCCGTTCACTATTCCCACCTCGTCACCTCATGGCCCCGAGGATGGAGAAGCAGGACTGAGGGCGAAAAAAATCAGGATTGTTTGTACCTATGCATTGAATGTCAATGTGATTTTTATGATAATTACATCCTCTGTAAATCCTCCATTCTTTTAACCCTTTTTAACGAGGGTAAGAACCTGAGTGACAACTTGAGCATTAGTACTTTCTTTTAAATGCCTACAACACAACGTGTTAGATATTCAAACTATGTATGACTCTTCCTCGCACAAATGCCTGACTCCTCCTCCCTCAGGACGGATCACATGACCCATGACATCATCACAGTCCTCATTCAGCTTTTTCTATAGCACAACTTGGACTAAGTTATTTCTCGTTATATTTTTGTTACTAGTTGTCTTCTCTCGTCTTCCTCTTCAGGAATCAGCGACTATGGACGGAGACCGAGGTGTAGAGAATCTTCCAGCTTTCACCCTAGAGCTTCTCTTCTATATTACTGGAGAGGTGAGAGATTTGTGATGAGGTCACATACATCATAATCTATGGTGAATAACAGAGATAGGACTGGCGAGGTGAAGATTCGGGAAATGTAATGGAGGAGATTTACAATGTGTCTCATCCATAACCCTGATTACACAGTAGAAGAAGACCTCTAGTGTGCGCTGTCAGGCCCCTGTGTAGAAGGACGGGGGAGAACCTGAGCCCAATCCCGGCTCCTCCACCTCACCCCCATGATACATTATGACATCATGATTCAGAAGATCCTAGAAGTAACCCACAAGAAGGATGGAGCTTGCTGCCTGGAGATGTGGGACACTTCAGGTATGCTGGGACATATACATACGCTATGAAGGGATCTGGGTGATGACAGGGATCATTGTGTGTGTCAGGTTCCTATAAAGGTGTCAGGATGTGCTGTCTATTTCTCCATGGAGGAGTGGGAGTATTAGAAGTACACAAAGTGTGTACAAGGGTCATTATGGGGACCCACCAGCCCCTCACAATGCATCAGGTAATAGACAGACTAAATCCACCGTCCTTTCACAATCCTCTCTCTTTTTCTTCTCGTTAATACAGGAATCAGTCCTCTGGTGTTTCCACAGGTAGAATCCGTAAGAGAACATCACCGGAGAGATGTCCCAGTCCTCTTCTTCTAACACAGGGTGTTCAGAAAGAAATATTTCCCACAGGATCAAAATGGACAGAGGACGCGAGGGTAGAGAGAACTTCCAGCTCACCCTAAGAGTCTCTTCTATATTAACTGGAGAGGTTAGAGATTGGGATGAGGTCACATGACATATTATCTATGGGATACCAGATGATGGAACTGGAGAGGTGAGAGATTCTGGAAATGTAATGGAGGCCTACAGGGCCGATTCTATCATTTTGCTGCCTGCGGGCGAATATTAAAATGCTTCCCCCCCCCCCCCCCCCTTCCACCCCCCCCCCCCCCCCGCTCCCTGTTCAGTAAATGCAAAAACTTTACTACAGTACATCCCCCCATCCCCCAGGCATCTCCCCTGACACTGGTGTGACGCTACAGTGCTGGGAGCTATTGGTGTCTCTAGTACCTTAATAGATGACATCTCTTCCATCAGGAGGACTTTTTTTCCGGTTTCCCCAATCCAGGACTTATCCCTGTGATTTCAGCCGGGATATCTTCAGTTCAAGCTCCGTGCAGCTCTCCCACCCCCGTCCCTAAAATACCAAAGTCTCTGGAAAACAACACTGCGGCTCCTAACTAATATATACCTCTCACAACACAACTGACCGCACTCGTCCCCACATATATAAACATCCCCTCTTATATATAAATTATTCCACTGAAAATCTAGCTGCACAGTTGCCACCAATCAATATACAACACCCCCAATTTATTCCTATAGACCCCCCAACATTTGGTCTCATGATGCAAAGTATCTATGTATCATATACCTAAATATATCCCACCCTGTTATTGTTACAACATCTGATTTTCTATACCAGTGCCCTACTGTTCTCATATATTTCCATCCCAGTTTAATTAATATCTTTCCCCCTAATTTAGATCCCTCAGTTTGACTATATACAGGCGGTCCCCTACTTAGACACTCGACTTACAAAGGGTACGACCCATAGTACAACGGACCCCTGATATTGGTAGTTATTGTACTTTAGTCCTAGGCTACCATGATCACTGGTAACAGTTTATCACGGCGTCTGTAAATGAAGCTTTATTGTTAATATTGTTTCTTATGTCAACCACCCTTTTTAAACCTTGTCACAGAGACCAAAAAAGGTTTCTTGCTGGGATTACAAGATAACATATACAGTCCAACTTACATACAAACTCAACTTAATACAAACCTACAGACCACCCTAACTTGTATGTCACCCGGGGACTGCCTGTAACCGCCTCCCATATAAGCACACCGCCCCCGCCCCTGGTTTAATTATTTACATGCCCATATATACGTTAGATTTCCCCACCCCAGTTTTATTATAATTTAAATCCCCCCGAGTTTTATACAGCCACACAACATCTAATATATACAGCCCCCCCTCCGAAAAAAAAGAATCTTCCCCCATATATATATACAGCTCCCCCTGTGTAATCAGAATCTCCCCCATATAAATATATCACCGTCTCCCCCCTGTGTAATCATAATCTGCCCCCCATAAAATATATACAGCGCCCCCCCCTGTGAATCATAATCTGCCCCATATAATTATAAAGCTCCCCCCTGTGTAATCAAATCTGCCCCATATAAATATATGACATACAATAAGCTCCCCCCTGTGTAATCAGAATCTGCCCCATATAAATATATACAGCTCCCCCCTGTGTAATCAGAATCTGCCCCCATATAATATATAATACAGCCCCCCCCTATATAATCAGAATCTTACCCATATAAAATATATACAGCTCCCCCCTATTTAATCAGAATCGCCCCCATATAAAATCTACACCCCCCTATTTAAAAATCAGAAACTTGCCCCATATAAATATATACAGCTCCCCCCTATATACCAGAATTCTGCCCCATATAAATATATACAGCTCCCCCCTCTAATAATCCAGAATCTGTTGCCCCCATATAAATGTAAAACAAGCTTCCCCCCGATATAACGAACGATTCTGTCCGCATATACATGTATATAGAAGCCCCCACATCTACCCCCCCGTTATAGAAGTATTGCGTTAATTTCGCCCTTATTAGCCAATTTTAATATTGTCCTTGAAAATAAATAAACTTTACTTACCGAAACGGGACCTCGAGTCATGTGCTCCCATGGCGCGCGGACTTCCAGTCTTCCTGCGCCTTCCACTGATCACAGGCGGTGTGACAATCATCATCCGCCTGTGCCCTGCGGAGAACGGAGTGACGCCAGAAGCCAGATGGCGCTGCGTCACTCCGCATATAAATTGCGCATGTGTCTTAAAGAACAGGCCCGATTTTATATCAGTGGACGATTCAAGTGTCAAACGTGCGTCTATTCAAATCCACATTAGAGCGATGCCGCTCTTTACGGGGTCCGCATCGCAGGCCTGAGGTCGAGATTTTTCATCTCGCCTCAAGGCATATGCTGCCCTGGAGGGATTTAATCAATGTGTCTCTTGTCTTCTCCATAACCAGAACCAGTAGTGAAGAAGACCCTCTAGTGGGCGCTGGTCAGGGGCCCCTGTGTATGAAGGACGGGGGAGAAACCCTGAACCCAATCCGGCTCCTCCACCTCACCCCCTGATACATAATGGACATCAATGATCAAAATCCTAGAAGCACCCACAAAGATGATAGGACTGCTGACTGGAGAGGTGACACTGCTGGGAATGCTTGGGACATTTACAGTAAACGCGCTTATGAGGGATTCGGTGATGACGGGATCATTGTGTGTGTCCAGTTCCTATAAGGTGTCAGGATGTGCGTCTATTTCTCATGGAGGAGTGGAGTAGTTAGAAGGACACAAGATGTGTACCAGACGTCATGATGGAGGACCACCAGCCTCCTCACATCAGCAGTAATATACATGACTAAATCGCCACCGTCCTTTCATTATCTGTATGGAAAGAGGAATCAGTCTCTGGATGTGTTCCTACAGGTATCCAGTAGAGAACACACCGGAGAGATGATCCCATTCCCCTCTTCTACCACAGTATTGTTTCAGAGGAGAATATGTCCCCCAAGGATCATCAGGTAGATGGAGATAAGCTTCATGACTCCAGCCTTTTTGGCGGTCACCTTCTGTGGGGTCTTTACCCCTTACACGGCCTGGTGGCGGCACAGAACTATACAGCTCTTGTGACTCCCCCTGTATCCATATAAACGTGTCATCTAGTGGCTTCTCTCAGAACTCCAGAATCCTTCGGGATTCTCTACTCTACCTTTTCTCATGTGTCCCTGATCAACCTTATCCCGGGATCACGAGGAAGGAATGCACAAATCTTATCACCGTACACTCCTTCACCTCCCAGCCCTAGCCGCCTACCTGACTCTCCTATCCCCCACAAATCCTCGTGGGACACATCAAGACACTGCAAACAGGGTTACCTGTGCTGTCATGTTAGTAGAGGTCATTGGTCTTGGTTGCAAAACCGAACCGAGATGAAGTCTCCGAAACCCTGCGGGGCATCCTCATGTGCAGCCCTATAGTATACAGGTATAGTCATGGTTGGGTGTTTCCCTGAGCTACAGTTCGATGTCAGAAGAAAAGACCACTCTAAGAAAAAGTTATTTGAAATAGAAAGCGTGGATACATGCGTGACTTCCCTCTAGGCTTCAACAGATTGTGCCTGGTCAGCTGCTTTGGAAAGGACAGCAGTATGCGAGGCTCCAGACTCTCTCTCTGGTTTCTCGTTTCCACTACGTAGTCTCCAGCTTCAGGGTTATGCGTCCTGATGTCCTCTGTCTGGATCTGAATAAGGAATCATAACACATTTGGTTTGCCGACCCAGTTTTAAAACCAAGGGGCCTGGCTCAACTGTGCGGGCACGTTCCACCTTGGTTTCCTGCATCAGCTATAGGGTCTGTGGGAAGTAGGGCATAGGGTCTGGGTGCAGCGTCCAAAAACATATCTCAAAGAGAGGCAATCGCATTTTTCTATTTAAGGGTGGGTCCTAACTGAATATATGTGGCCGCAGGAGGCAAGGTTTCCTGTTTCTGGTCCATGATCCATGCCTTCCAGAAATCTCTACCGTAGAGTGCCAGCTTAGTAATTTCTCCAATCCCACCTACTGAACTTGGGGATATGTAAGGGGTGGGTAGGTAACTGTTTTCTAAACACCCAGGAGGGACACAGTTTCAGTCTTTAACCTGTACCAGGTGAAGTGTGTGTGTGCTGTGTACCGAACTCCTGTGGTCTACTGGAGTCCAAACCTGCCGAAATCTCAATCACACTAAACAGGTTCCTTGGGGCTAGCAGCTCTGGCGTCCTTGTGCAATGGGAAAAAGCGTCTGTGCCAGCCAACGGAAAGTAGTATCGAATGCGCAGACAGCTGGGGCCGTAGTTCCTACGTAACCACTTGTTTGGTAAGCGATAAATGTCCATCTGCATCTCTGAAGGATACACGCAGCTTGGGTTGTCACCTTCAGAGTTTGTGGACGGTCTTACCACCTACAAAGCAACGGGGCTGGCGGGCAACAGACTATATAGTCTTATCACCTAGTCTATGATGAGAGTAGGTAGACTGCTCCGGGGCCAAACCACTTATGGTTTATGAGCACTAGCATGGCCCTTTTGGATATGTGTGTGTGTCACGTGAGGCCTACTTGACTTACTGTATCAGTTCGGGCTCAGAGGCACACCCTATCTCCCAGCATCCAGTCCCACCGGCGATCTAGGAGCTCAGCTTTCCTCCACACTCCGTTCACTTTTGATGATCCCTCGTGGCCACCGTGACTGGGAACACTGGTTCCATCTGTGCAGCTGGCTTCACCATCCCTGTCGTGCCACATACTTGCCCTTGGCTTGTGGAGTTTACCAACATTGTGTTGCTTTTTCTTTTAATTCCCCCCAATTCCTGTGGAAGTAAGAGAGCACCCATGAGCTCTTTATCACGTTGCCATCTTAAAGGGGGTCCCTGCAGAGAGTGAGGAACAATCTCTAGCTTCCATATTGGTTCATAGGTCGTGTTATGACTCAAAACTATACCTATGAGTATAGATGTTGTGGACCCTTTTAGCTAAGCTTCCCCCAGCTGTAGCACTTTCTGTTCCTAGAGGCCAGTACTTTCACACCGTGCCTGGCACTGGACCTGTTTAGGAGGGAGTTGGTTGTGCTGTAACATACATCATGTCGCCACGGGGGACCAGCTGGGGCGTAACGATGTAGAAACCGTCTGTCTGCCCTGCATACCTGGACCATCTACGAGAAAAAACTCAACATCTGGGTAAAACACTCTTCTATCCCCCCCGTCTCTGAATCCTTAAGCTGGTTTGACAGAACGCAGGATTCAGGGCTGTGATCACACCTTTCAGTGACTGGGCATCAGGAGTTACAACTACAGTCGAGCTTCTGCCTTGGGTGCTCAGATGGCTTGGTCTGTATTGCTGCGAGACAGCTGTGAAAGTCATTGGGGTTTGGCACATAACTGAGTGATCTAGGCATCGTGGATCAGCTCACGGCCTGCTGAGCAGATTGCTGTACTGCAGCTACTGACACCATGAGGGGGCTCGCCGCGTCTGACTGAGTCTTACATGGGTTTAATAGTGGACCACTGGGGCCACTCTTTTCCTGGCTAATGACACCTTGTTGTGGGATTGTACTCAGTGCAAAATAGCATAAATGCTCTGTCAGTGGGGTGTGCCTAGGGCCAGGGCAGACAGATTTGCCAGCTGTAGAGGCTGTGATGGCATCAATTTCCATCCTGACTAGGAAAAATGTGTGAAGAGGCATGTAGAAATCAAGGGGAACATCAGGCTGGTGGCAAGCAGACCTTCCTCACAGGCCTGCAGAAAGCTGGCCATCCCTATAAACATGTAAGAGGCTTAGGGCCTCAGGGCAGGGGCACATACTGGACTGCCAGCTTCTTTCCTCTGTCAGGTATCTGCCTGTGGCTGAGAAGCAGTGGACCTAGGAAACCGCCTTCTCCTGGCAGTACTGGAGTAAGTCTCTGGAAGCTTTGCAACCCTTCTGGAACAGAAACACATAAGGTCGATAAATGCATTCTGCAAACCTGCAAAATGGAGGCACAAAAAGAAGAGTAACATCCAGTAGGGGCTAGTCACAGTCTACTGCCCTGGAGGGCGTGGAGTACTGGCTGGGGGAGTTTTACCCCACTTGTGTGGAATCTGCTCGGTATAATGGAATACTGAACTGGTAAGGCAAATAGGTACGTAGGGCCAGAGGAAAACATTGCCAAATCATAACAGTGAATAAATGTCACTACTCCTCCTCCCAGGATGCTGCCAGTTTTGGGCAATGGACCCATGGGCTTCAGTACACTCATTGGCAGCTTGGAGGTCATGGACCATCCATCATGTATCTGGCTGTTCTTCTCTGGGTCTTTTTCTTGACTGGGAATGGGTTAAATCTTCATTGGGCTAGCAGGGGAGGAACACAACCTCAGTTCACAATGAGGGGAGCTAACTCTGTCGTGTAATGTACCTTGCTGATGTCGCTCATCTGTTACCACCCCCCTATCCTGCCCTATGGGGGGCCTCACCGCACTCACGCCACTCACTAAAGTCACTTCTTCAGTCATAATCTCCCCCTGCACGTTGAAAACGCCCCTTGAGCTGGTCTATCCACCGAATCGCCACTTTTATCAGTCTTACTTTAGCAGTGGTCTGTGAAACTGGTCTCTGTTTCCTCCTGGCTTTCAGTCACAGTCTTACCAGTCCCTCTGTACATCAAGTCTGGCAGAGATGTCTCTAATCCGTTAACACCTTTGGTAACAACCCATTTCTAAACAGATGTACACTACACTGTCAGGTCATCCCCCATGTGTAGTTCCTGTGGAACTCCCGTGGAACTCCTCCATGACCATTTACGTCTCCGCTTTATCTCATCCAGACATATAGGATTCTCCCTTCACCATCTCCAGCCCTGTGTTCTGTGCTTTCTAAAAAAAAATCTGGCCAGACTCCAATGTCTCAAACAGAAGTCAGGTACACTTGTGTTGGTTTTTAATCAAAAAGGAACAAAAGTCCGTCATAAGCTCTGTCACACAGTAAGGGGGCTTGTTCTTGCTTAGTTTGTTCATGGGGTACACAGCGGACATCATCGACATGACGTGGCATAAACAGGGCTTGTATCACAAGCACATTCCTTCAGGTCTTCTTAGATTGTCATAAAAGAACTGTGTTATCTGTTAGATAACACAGACACAGCATTCTCAGGCAGCTCTATGGAGAAATTCAGCTTTCTGTGAACATCAAGGTAAGTTCTGAACAAAACACAGATACAGATAACATAGCTCAGGCAAAGCCCAGCTGCACAGCTGCACCCACAATCTGACCCTCGTTACTCTTACGACACCCTCCAGAAAGCAGGTACCAGAGAACTTGCAAACCGCTTCTTATAGTAATTTTTTCACATTGTCAGGATCAAATAAGTTTAACTGGACCATAGTAAACCAAACAAACAGCGTCCCACTCCCAAATCTTTAGCGAAGTCTGAAAATTAGGTAAAATTACCTTGCCGCGCGCGTTTGTTTGCCAGACACCTGCCAAGATCCCAAAGGTGTCTCAGCATGCTACACACAAAACCCGTGTTTTCTTACAACTATTATTTCTCAACCAACCTTTAGGCGCCCGCAGAGTCATAGGCAATTAACTTTCAGTGACTTGAAGGGAATATAACAGTTCTAAGATGCCGCCACTGAAGATAGGGGCGTGTCATCTTCTCTAATCACCAATACAGGGGTGAGTCTGCATTCCCGACACCATCTTTCCTCCCGAGACATAAATAAAATCTCTTTTCTCAAATTCTTACATGTCAAAAACTTTGAAATGACCCTTCACCGTTTCTTTCTTCAATGGCAACTCTGAAGGATCCCTGTCACTTTGTCCTGGTCCATCCGTCAAAGCCAGAGCCTCTAAGTGTCTGTTTGCAAATCTGATCAAGTTTTCTCACTTGTACAATCATCAGATCCTCTGACACATCCCAAAACCTTCACTGTTACTTTTCTTTTCACCACAATGACCAGCCCTTATGTTCCATTATATCAACTTGCACTTTTCCAACAGTCCTAACTTACTCACAACCTTCTGTCTACTTACATCAACCTCTGTCTATGCATCTTTCCCTCTCCCTGCACTGACTAACGCTAGCGCACCAGTGGTTTCCTCCGGGAGCCTTACTTCTTTACTCCTCCTGAACTGCAGAATTTAGCCCGAGACCCTTACCGGTGCAGTTGCTCACGGCACATAGGCTCACTTCAAGCTCTCCGAGCTACCAGTTACAGAAACTTAACTCACTGCGTGTCAGTTAGAGTTAATTCAGAAGGCCCCCTTATTGATCTCATCCTGTCCGAATTCCCTGTACTTTCCTGAAAAATTCCGGACATCCGACTATATCCACTATTCCTGGGCCGCCTGTTATCAGAACCCCAGACACTTATCCTGTGCCTGCTTATTTCAAATCCTAGACACTTGTCCCCGTGTCTCCTCTTTTAAAGCCCAGGCACTTTTCCCGTGCCTGCTTTTCCTTGTGGTCTCTCTCTCTCCATCCCTCTCAGTATTTATCTGACCTTAGAACATCCTCCCCCTCCCCTTCTGTTCTGGCTCAGCAAAGCGCTTACACACAAGCAGCCAGACACTTGTTTCATTCAATTTCAACAGAGAATGTCTAATAATGCGGACCCCGTGCGTTCACCAGGTTTCTTATATTTTTTTTTTTACCCTCTAGGGTACATTAACCCTATATGGCCTGATTTTTCCTACCATATTTCTGAAATACTACTGTATTGCAGTATATGGCATCTTACAACAGTTTTTATTACAATGAGCCACTGGCTCATTGTAACACAACTGCAAAAACCAGAAAACCTTGAGTCTGACGAAGATGCCAGGATCTACTGGCAACTGATCGCCGCTCCCTGATGATGTTCCGGAGCAACAATCGAACAAAGATGGCTCCCACGCACCGCCGTCCTTTAAAAGCCGCCGGGTGGCATCGGCAAGGTTAATAGCACTGACCATGGTATAACGGTGGGTGTTTGCTGCAATAGCAGAACACCCATTCTGTATGAGAGGCTCAGCCCATGAGTCCTCTTCTTTCAGCCCCCAGGGCAATGAAGGAGTTAAGGAGTTAAGGTGTAGTATTCCTGAAATAAATCAAATGACAACAGACCGCACACGCCACATAGTTACACACACATAAACTCCTACTTCCTCCTCCTACTTCCTCCCAGGAAAGTCTTCTAGGACTTATCTGAGGACCGGAAAATAGTTAAGCAACACCGCAAGCATACAGTCACAATGCGGACTCCACGTCTTAGGAGCTGATACAACTCGACGACGGCATTTCCCAGCATCCCAAAGGGAGAGGATCAAAACTGAAGGGGCGGTTTGTCTTAGGGTCTTGTTTTCCGTCCTGGGGAGATAGTGTGTCGGAAAATCTCTTTCTGCTGCATCTGCATATGTCTCACAATGGTATAAACTATCTTGGTTCCTAATCTTGGTCAGAGTTGGTCAGAAAAGAAAAGAGGGAGGGAAGTGATGCATTTTGTCTGAACCTTCGGGGTGAATGAAGCTGATGCAACGTGATGGCGGGTGTGGGTGGAGATAACCGCACCTCCCGGGCAGAGAATAAATCTATTTGGTTGTCATGATATAGTTTATCTGTCTTATTCGTCTAAAACTTCTCCGTCGTCTGGTGCTCTTTTCCAATAGATCTTTCTTACATTTTTTTGTATCAGATGAAGATGTTGAAGAATATATTGTTTACAAGACATATGTGAGGGGCGATGTAGCGATGTAAGGAGGAGAAATATGTCCCACGGATCATCCGGTAACCTATTTTAGTATTGGCATTGGAGTTCAAGGGATTTAATGTGAAATGCCCATTACTGTTATCTCTCTTTCTGGTGACTTCTTCAAATATTTTTTCTCATTTCTGTATCAGGGTGAAGATTGAAGAATATATTGTTACAGAGACATATGTGAGGGGCGATGTAGCGATGTAAGGAGGAGATTCCTCAAGGTATTGCCCAGGTGATAGTAGCCACTAATAAAGCAGAGACGGTGTGATACACACAATAGAGTTCCGTATAAAGAGGAGGGGGGGGGGGGGGGGGCACTGAGCAACAGGACAGGCGGTTCAGTAGTTACAGAACACACTTTCCTGCCCATTGGTTTATTTATTCAAAACCCAGGCTATTTACAGTGTTGGTTTTAACACACTGGCCACATTTATTAAAGCGCTTGTGCCCGTTTTCTGTCTGACTTTGCTCTAGAAAGAACATGGAAACTGCTTGTACATGTATTTATGCACCAGTTTTGTGTCGTGGCTGCACTGTGCCCGACAAGACAGAAAAAATGTGCAGCTAACGGGGCTGTTACTGCTTAGTCGGACCCTGCGCCACAATTCTGTGCCACAACAAAGTTCACCAAAAAAATAATGGTCCGTTCTGCCGGAGCATTGCAGGGGGCGCTGCTTGGTGTTCTGCTGCCTAATATGCAAGATTCCAGCCACTGCAGCGTTTACTGGGAAATCTGCCCATCCGCGCCATGCTGGTGCCTTCATGAAAACTCAATGGGGGTAATTTACTAAGGGTCCGAATCGCGCACTTTCATCTGGATTTCCGATTTGCGCCGGATTCCCCCAGGATTTTGGCGCACACGATTGGATTTTGGCGCATCGGTGCCGGCTTTCACACGACAGAAATCTGGGGGCGTGGCCGTCGGACATCCCGACGGATTCGGTAAATCAGCAGAATTTAAAAAAGAATTTGTGTAGCAAGATCAGCACTTACTGGCACCGGGACGAAGCAGGTGAATTCCGGCGGACCTCGGCGCAGCAGCGACACCTCGTGGATATCGGGCGCACAGACCTTAGCGAATCCCGAATACCCGATTCAGCCGTCAGAGAATGCGCCGCTGGATCGCGACTGGACCGGGTAAGTAA
Organism: Engystomops pustulosus; assembly: GCA_019512145.1. Taxonomy (NCBI): domain Eukaryota; kingdom Metazoa; phylum Chordata; class Amphibia; order Anura; family Leptodactylidae; genus Engystomops; species Engystomops pustulosus. Next base: position 2,991,971 of record WNYA01000013.1, read on the forward strand.
ATGTGCACCAATGTCAGCATGTACTTAGAGAAACCACAGCCAAAAATATATCACTCACCCAAGTTTATAATACGTGCGCTTGAACATAGTTGTTTTACGTTTTCTTAATTTATTGCACATGTGTGAAGTCGTCAATTACCACGAGCCCTGATCTACAATGCTCGCGCCTGTTACTTTTCTAGAAGGACTGTACTGTTTCTGAGTTTCCTCTTCCCATCTATTACTATGTAATCTGTACACAACCACTAAGGATATTGGGAATATTTGATCCCATTGTCCGGACACAATTTCCTTGGGCCCCATTGGTAAATATATAACAATAGGCTATATTTTTCAGGTCACTTCTGTATCCTTACACTTAGGACCTCGCTAAGGGGTGACAAAGTCTATCCATTAATATTTCTTATTTTACTCTAACCGATACCAGTGCACTAAAATTCTGATATGGACCCTAATTGTCATATAGTTATTCAGTTAATTCTAAGGGGAACCCCTAAACCTGCTAAATTTGTTAATATGAAGGAGGTAAAGATAAATCCTTCATTCAGTCCCTTGGGTTGCAACAATCTACCATCTATATAACCACATTGTATTGCATGAATTGCCCAAAATTTTAATATCTTGATTAGGGATGAGCGAACACACTCTGCACTCCACCCAGCATGACGTGGTACACTTACACGTCGATAGCAGTGGTTGGCTGGCCTGATCAGGTGACCCTGGATAGACTAGTCCCTGCCGCCGCGCTGCTCGCATCATTCTGTGTCTGGAGGCCGTTAGGGGAGAGCGGCTGCTGCTCAGGGATAGCGTTGGAGTGTTATTTAGCTCTGTTAGCAGGAGTGAGTTTACAAGAACCCAACAGCCTTGTAGGGCTAGATATATATTTTTTTTCTTTTGTTGTGGCTGGCTTGCTGGCACTAGTAGTGCACTAGTACCATATTTGTGACGAATTTGCAGGGAGACTTGCGAACGTTCTATTTAGCTCTTAGTGACACACATATCCATCTCACACGCCTAAGTGGGACAATTTATTAGGGGTTTGATTGAATTAGGCACAGTCTGATTTTTCCTTTTTTTTTTTCCTTTTATTTTTTTTTATAACTCAAAGTCATCAGGCACAGCACAAAATCCAGTTGTGTGCTGTCAGTGTAGGCTAGAAACTAGCCATACAAGAACCCAACAGGCCTTCTTAGGGCCTACAATAGCGATTATATATTTATTTTTGGTTGATTTGCTTGTGCTGGCCTTGCTGGCACTAAGTAGTGCAGCTAGTACCATATTGTGACGAATTTGCAGGGAGACTTGCGAACGTTCGTTTAGCTCTTAGTGACACCATATCCATCTCAAACAATTATTAGCGGTTTGATTGAATTAGGCACAGTCGGCTTTTTCTTTTCTTTTTTTTTTTATTCAAAACTGAAACCCGAAGGCTAGGGTAGACGAGGCGTGGCGGCCAACTCCTGCAGGCCATGGTCCTCGGGCGGGGCGGGTGAGACACCACCTGCTGATGAGGGAACATGGAACGCCGCAGAACTAACACTCCCTAGGTTCATGTCTCAAGTTACGGGTACGCGTGGTAGAGCACCTGTATAGGCCAGAACAGTGCGAACAGGTGATGTTTGTGATTGCGGACAATGCTTCTAGCCATTTGTCCACCAGTCGTCTTCCACGCAGTCACCCATGTCACCGAAATCAGCATTCTCCGCTCCTCCCCCTCAACCTCCTCCCCCAGCCTGCCCCCTCCCATGAAAATTGGCATTTGAACCGGCATACTCTGAGGAACTGTTTTCTGGACCCTTCCCAGAGTCACAAACCACTTGTCCGGTTGCTGCTGAGCTCTTTCCGATGCCCGGTTTTCCACCGGTCGCAGTCTGTGGGTTGATGATGACATTGTTGACGTAGTGAAGAAGTGTGTAGAGGTGTCGGACGATGAGGAGCCACGGTGTCAGACAGTGGTGAAGTTGTTGTCAGGGCTCAGAGGATGATGAGGTGACAGACCCAAGCTGGTTATAGGCCGGGTGAACACATGCTTCTGAGAGTGCTGCTGACCTAGGCAATAAAACACACACCGCCCAAGGGCTATTACAGGGGCATCACGACCAGACTGATCTGTGGCTGGCACCGCTGAACCTGAGCCAGGCATGGTTGTGTGTGACAACGGCCGAACCTGTGGCGGCTCTGCAACTCGGCAGACTGACACATGAGCCATGCCTGGCCCATGTGTTTAAATCATAGTTCAGCGGTTTCCTCAAGACATACCCCAATCTGTCTGATTTGCTCACGAAGTGCCCGCATCTGTGCGCATTTCAGGAAGCCAGCACAGATGCTGCCACCTCAGGGTAGCGTAGCGCCGCCTCCAACTGCCCGCTCACCGACTGTTTTGCAGTGCCCACGTGGAATTCAACATTACCCATGTTATCCAGAGTTTACCAGAAGCGCAGAGAAGATTGTAGACTGCCAGATGTCAACTTCCCCCGAACTGGTAGTCGGTCAGTCAGCTTCCTCAGTCTACAATGAGGAGTGGACGTGATGTCGATATCTGTCGGTGCTGAGTAACTTTGAGAGTCAACACAGATGGTCAGTGGCAATGCCGCCATCATCAGCCTCACCATCCCGCTGCTTGGCCTGTTGAAAAACTCTCTGGTCAGCATGTCAGAAGCTTGCGCTCGGAAGACGGGGGAAGAAGATTCTCACCATGTGCCAGCAAACACTCCCAACAGAACCACCCACTCTCCTCTTCTCCATTTAGCTACAGATTCCTATAGCAACCATCCAAACACAGACAGCCAGAGGAGAAGGTAACTGCGAGCTTCTAGCTGACAAATGGCGCGGATGACGCGATAGCTAGATGGAGTCTAATTAGAGAATTGCTTATTGCAGAGCTGGCAAAATTTTCACACTTTACAGTGTTATTTAGGTATGAAGATGAGAAATAGATATATCGAGGACTTAGGAATGGGGTATAGTAGGACTATCAGAGATGACGCAACAGTATTCAGACGGTACTTAATAGTTACAAATCGTTTATTGATATCTCAGAATGCAACATGTTTCTGAGTCGACCATGACTCCTATCAAGTGAAGAGCTGCCCACAGAAAGCAAAATATATCCCTCTGGAATGCATAGAGATCTTTAGTGGCCAGAGGGATTGGAGGCATGTATTACTGCAGTATACAGTGCATTTCTCGGGTCACAGCTTCTTTAACATTGTAAGGGATTGAGTCCAACCTAGCCAGTTGGGCAGGAGAGTCCCACAACGATCCCCATATTCAAATAGCTCTGCGTGGAGAAGCTAAAACTGTTTGTTGGTAAGAGAGTTAAGTATGTTCTTTGGGCATCCGGCCAGTCATGTAAACGTTGGCGATCGAGGGGTCTTGTAATAGTCTAGCCCATTGTAGTTTGGCCAGGTCTCGTTGGAGGCTGGCCTCTCTTGAGGTCATGTACGGCTTGGGACATAGTATCCCTAACAAATGACTTTGTTTCCAGTGATCCAATACACAATCACCCGACAGTGCAAAAGGAAAAAGAAGGACCACTGTCAGAAAGAGCAAGAGATTGTAAGCCAAAAGGGATTCAATCTCCAGGTGTGGCGGGGGGCATAAGCCCCAGTGCAGCACTGCGCACAACGGGGCGTGGTCAGATATTGAATGATAAGGTAGATGCATCTCCAATCAGGGGCAATGTGTGCAAGTCCCCAGGCACAATTAATACAGACATTGGAGTTGTGGTGGCAGAGAAACGTGAGTAGCGCTTTCACACCGGAGCGGTGCCTGTACACACCTCGTCCAGCCCCAGGCTTCCAGCAAGGGCATAGAGAGCAGGGGAGAGCATCTGTCCCGCCTCCTGTCCGGGAACCTGAGCCATATAGTGTTAAGTCTCCCAGCCACAAGACATGGACCCCGCCCCCCCCCCCTGATGAGCTGCATGTAGTCATAATAGGACAAAGGAGTTGCACCTGAAGGGGGGAGGTGCATGGATATTAGAGAATCAATTGGGCACCATGAGGGCAGCCATCCGGACCAGTGACGGCTCAATCGGGGTTAAAAAAATGTTTTGTGTACAAAATAGACACCCCAGGCATTAGAGGAGAACACAGAATTGTATAGTCAGCCCATCCATGATTTTTTCAGCCAAAGTTTGCTCGCCCTGCAGGTGCATCTCCTGCAAGCACTAACATCAAAACAACGTTTTCTGAATTGGAGGAAACTATTTACCTCAAGAGCAGGGGTGTGCTCATAAATAAAACACAACAAAAGCTAAGTCGCAGTTCACACACAGGAAACACACAACCAAATAAATGCCACTGTTACGGGTGGTCACAACCCATATCGAGGGGGCCGCGGGCTCAGCCGTACCCTCTGCCCCTGCTAGCGCGTCGCCGTACGCCTTACCCGTCCCAGCTCCTGTCTCGTCTTCCTCCGCCAATGTGCGCTCTTTCTTCCCGACTCTGATCCTGGGGCGTCTCCTCAAGATTTAAAGGGCCAGTGCGCGTTAATTGGCGCTGAACCATTTTCAGAAACGCCTATAAGCTGTGTCTGATGCCTTGTGTTGTTATTGAGATTCCCGTTGTACCCCCCGGTTCCGTTCCTGGCTATGCCCTCTGCCGCCTAGCCTGACCTGTTGCTACGTCCCCGATCTGACCCTGTGTTGCCCGCCTGACCTCTGCCTTCCCCGACTACTGATTGCCTGCCGTTCCTGTACCTTGGACCTTGCTGCCACACCGGGACAAGTCAACGCCTGAGGAACTCCTGGTGGTACCACGTTTGCAACAAGACCATCCTGCTTTGCGTCGGCTTTGGTGAAAACTGGTACCACTATAATCCGGTTCCCAGGTGTTCTGCTTGTGTATCGTCCGCGGTGGTTCAGAGATTTACTACTTCAGAGCCTACAGCCTGCCATCTATCTGCCAACTGCGGATAGAGGGACTTTTTGCACGGGTGTTAAAAAGATTTTCAATTTTTAGAGCAACTAATGGGCATGGAATTGAGCTGTAAAAAGGACAGTCAGACAAATGGAGATACTAGACTCAGAAAACTGGAAGGTGGGTGCTATGAGTAATAATACAGAACCTTAATGGTAAGCAGGAAAGTCAAGCCACCATGGGCAGACAAGAAATGCTGCAATGTACCCGGATTGCTGATATCCACACAAATGTTCGGTGATACATCTTCAGAGTTTTCTTAACCACAACCCAATGATAAGGTTATATATTTTATAATCTTTTTTATTCTTCACAGGTGACCCACCACCTGGAGCTCAGAGGAACATCTGATATCATCACATGTCGCAGCAGGTGATGGTCATATCACACCCAGATACTCAGACGATCATACACTATCCCAGATGCATCCTCAGGCCTTCACACACAAGATCCGTCATCTGATCCTGTTACATGTTGCCTTTCTACTAAGGAATTACAGCAGGTGTAGAACTTGGAAAAACATTTTAGTGTTAAAGCAGATCTTCATCAAGTCACAGGGGAAATAAGCTATTTCTCTGTTAAATGTATGAGACATTTTTATAGCGTCAGCTTATTTGTACATCTATCAAATCAACAGCAGGAAGAAGCCTTTGTTGTGGTTCGGAATGTGGGAAACGTTTTAACAACAGTTCAGATCTTGTAAAACACCAAAGAAATCACACAGAGGAAGAGCCATTTTCATGTTCAGAATGTGGAAAGCTTTTTAACCAGGAAACAACATCTTGTTAGACCCAAGAACTCACACAGGGGAGAAGCCATTTTCATGTTCAGAATGTGGGAAATGTTTTATACCAACCGCAGAAATTAGGTCTTGTTTGTGCATCTGAGAAGTCACACAGGGGAAAGCCATTTTCTGTCAGATGTGGGAAATGTTTATGCAAGAAATCCGCTCTTTTTAGACATCAGAGAAGTCACACAGGGGAGAAGCCATTTTCTCCTGTGCAGTTGGGAAAATGTTTTGCGATAAAAATATCTAGTTGAACATCAGATAACTCCACAGGGGAGACCCATTTTCATGTCAGAATGTGGAATGTTTTTAAACACCAGAGATCAGGTCTTGCTAGACCAGAGAACTACACAGGGGAGAAGCATTTCATGCACAATTGGAACAGTTTATCGTCAAATTCAAGTCTTGTTGTGCATGAGAGTCACGCGGGGAAAGCCATTTTCATGTTTCAATTGGGAAATGTTATGAATGTGAGAAAGTTTGGACTCCAAATTGGTCTTGTTGTGCATCTCAGAGGTCACAACACGGGGAGAAGCCATATTCATGTTCAGAATGTGGGAATGTTTCATCCAGACATCAGGTCTTGTAACATCAGAGAATCCACACAGGGAAGAAGCCATTTTCATGTACAACATGTGAAGAGAACTTTTTTATCACGGTCTCATCTTGTTGAGCATCTGAAATGTCACAGAGGGAGAATCCATTTTCATGTACAGATGTGGGAAATTGTTTTGGCAAGAAATCAGCTCTTTTTAGACATCAGAAAGTCACACAGGGGAGAAGCCATTTTATAGGTTCAGAATGTGGGAATGTTTTACTCAAGGCAAGTCTTGTTGTGCATCTAGAAGTCCACAGGGAAGAAGCATTTTTCATGTTCTGAGTGGGAAATGTTTTAACCATAATGGAGATCTTGAAGCACAGAGAAGTCCAACAGGGGCGTAACCATTTTCATGTTCAGAATCAGAGAAGTCACACAGGGGAGAAGCCATTTTCATGTTCAGAATGTGGGAAATGTTTTAGCGTGAAATCAGCTCTTTTTAGACATCAGAGAACTCACACAGGGGAGAAGCCATTTTTATGTTCAGAATGTGGGAAATGTTTTACTCAGAAGGCAAGTCTTGTTGTGCATCTGAGAAGTCACACAGGGAAGAAGCCATTTTCATGTTCTGAATGTGGGAAATGTTTTAACCATAATGGAGATCTTGAAAGACATCAGAGAAGTCACACAGGGGAGAAGCCATTTTCATGTTCAGAATGTTCTGAACATGAAAATGGTTACTGTCCCCTGTTGGACTTCTCTGATGCTTCAAGATCTCCATTATGGTTAAAACATTTCCCACTTCAGAACATGAAAAATGCTTCTTCCCTGTGGACTTCTAGATGCACAACAAGACTTGCCTTGAGTAAAACATTTCCCACATTCTGAACTAAAAATGGCTTCTCCCCTGTGTGACTTTCTGATGTCTAAAAAGAGCTGATTTCTTGCCAAAAAATTTCCCACATCTGTACATGAAATGGACTTCTCCCTCTGTGACATTCAGATGCTCAACAAGATGACGACCGTGATAAAAAAGTTCTCTTCACATGTTGTACATGAAAATGGCTTCTCTCCCTGTGTGGATTCTCTGATGTTTACAAGACCTGATGTCTGGATGAAACATTTCCACATTCTGAACATGAATATGGCTTCTCCCCGGTGTGACCTCTGAGATGCACAACAAGACCAATTGTAGCCAATTTCTACACTTCAAAACTTTCCCAATGAAACATGAAAATGGCTTTCCCCGCGTGACTCTCGATGCACAACAAGACTTGAATTATGACGATAACTGTTCCACCATTGTGCATGAAAATGCTTCTCCCCTGTGTTAGTTCTCTGTCTAGCAAGACCTGATCTCTGGTGTTTAAAACATTCCACATTCTGAACATGAAAATGGGCTTCTCTCCCCTGTGTGGTTATCTGATGTTCAACTAGATATTTTTATCGGCAAAACATTTTCACACAACTGCACAGGAAAATTGGCTTCTCCCCTGTGTGACTTCTCTGATGTCTAAAAAGAGCGATTTCTTGCAATAAAACATTTTCCCACAATCTGTACATGAAAATGGCTTCTCCCCTGTGTGACTTCTCAGATGCACAACAAGACCTAATTTCTGCATGGATAAAACATTTCCCACATTCTGACATGAAAATGGCTTCTCCCCTGTTGTGAGTTCTTGGGTCTAACAAGATGTTGTTTCCTGGTTAAAAAGCTTTCCACTTCTGAACATGAAAATGGCTCTTCCTCTGGTGATTTCTTTGGTGTTTTACAAGATTGAACTGTTGTTAAAACGTTTCCCACATTCCGACCACAAAAAGGCTTCTTCCTGCTTGTGATTTGATAGATGTACAAATAAGCTGACCGCTATAAAAATGTCTCATACATTTTAACAGAGAAATAGCTTATTTCCCCTGTGACTTGATGAAGATCTGCTTTAACACTAAAATGTTTTTCCAAGTTCTACACCTGCTGTAATTCCTTAGTAGAAAGGAACATGTAACAGGATCAGATGACGGATCTTGTGTGTGAAGGCCTGAGGATGCATCTGGGATATGTATATCGTCTGAGTATCTGGTGTGATATGACCATACCTGCTGCGACATGTGATGATATCAGATGTTCCTCTGAGGCTCCAGGTGGTGGTGTCACCTGGAAGAATAAAAAAGATTATAAAATATATAACCTTATCATTGGGTTGTGGTAAGAAAACTCTGAAGATGTATCACACGAACATTTGTGTGATATCAGCAATCCAGGTACATGCAGCATTTCTTGTCTGCCCATGGTGGCTATGACTTTCCTGCTTACCATAAGGTTCTGTATTATTACTCAAGCACCCACCTTCCAGTTTTCTGAGTCTAGTATCTCCATTTGTCTGACTGTCCTTTTTACAGCTCAATTCCATGCCCATTAGTTGCTCTAAAAATTGAAAATCTTTTTAACACCCGTGCAAAAAAGTCCCTCTAGTCCGCAGTTGGCAGATGATGCGGCTGTCAGGCTCTGAAGTAGTAAATCTTCTGAACCACCGCGGACGATACACAAGCAGACACCTGGGAACCGGATAAGTGGTACCAGTTTTCACCAAAGCCGACGCAAAGCAGGATGGTCTTGTTGCAACGTGGTACCACCAGGGAGTTCCGTCAGGCGTGACTTGTCCGCGGTGTGTGCAGCAGGTCAAGGTACAGGAACGGCAGGCAATCAGTAGTCGGGGGACAGGCAGGAGGTCAGGCGGGCAACCAGGGTCAGATCGGGGACGTAGCAACAGGTCAGGCTAGGCGGCAAGTGGCATAGCCAGGAACGGAACCGGGGGGTACAACGGGAAATCTCAATAACAACACAAGGCATCAGACACAGCTTATAGGCGTTTCTGAAAATGGTCAGCGCCAATTAACGGCGCACTGGCCCTTTAAATCTTGAGGAGACGCCCCAGGAGTCGGTCGGGAGAAAGAGCGCACATTGGCGGAGGAGACGAGACAGGAGCTGGGACGGGTAAGGCGTTACGGCGACGCGTAGCAGGGGCAGAGGGGTACGGCTGAGCCCGCGGCCCCGCTCGATATGGGTTGTGGACCACCCGTAACAGTGGCATGTTATTTGGTTTTGTTTCCTGTGTGTGAACTGCGACTTAGCTTTTGTTGTTTTTACTTTATGAGCCACCCCTGCTTTGGAGGTATAATAGTTTCCTCCAATTCAGAAAACGTTGTTTTGATGTTATGTGCTGCAGGAGATGCACCTGCAGGGCGAGCAAACTTTGGCTGAAAAAATCCAATGATGGGACTGACTATACAATTCTGTGTTCTCCTCTAATGCCTGGGGTGTCTATTTTTGTACACCAAAACATTTTTTTAACCCCGATTGAGGCCGTCACTGGTCCGGATGGCTGCCTCCATGGTGCCCAATTGATTCTCATTAATATCCATGCACCTCCCCCCTTCAGGTGCAATCTCCTTTGTCCTATATGACTACATGCAGCTCATGCAGGGGGGGGGGGCGGGGTCCATGTCTTGTGGCTGGGAGACTTAACACTATATGGCTCAGGTCCCTGGACAGGAGGCGGGACAGATGCCTCCCCTGCTCTCTATGCCCTTGCTGGAAGCCTGGGGCTGGACGAGGTGTGGTACAGGCACCGCTCCGGTGTGAAGCCTACTCACGTTTCTCTGCCACCACAACTCATGTCTGTATTAATTGTGCCTGGGGACTTGCACACATTGCCCCTGATTGGAGATGCATCTACCTTATCATCAATATCTGACCACGCCCCGTTGTGCGCAGTGCTGCACTGGGGCTTATGCCCCCCGCCACACCTGGAGATTGAATCCCTTTTGGCTTACAATCTCTTGCTCTTTCTGACAGTGGTCCTTCTTTTTCCTTTTGCACTGTCGGGTGATTGTGTATTGGATCACTGGTAAACAAAGTCATTTGTTAGGGATACTATGTCCCAAGCCGACATGACCTCAAGAGAGGCCAGCCTCCAACGAGACCTGGCCAAACTACAATGGGCTAGACTATTACAAGACCCCTCTGACCAACGTTTACATGACTGGCCGGATGCCCAAAGAACATACTTAACTCTCTTAACCAACAAACAGTTTTAGCTTCTCCACGCAGAGCTATTTGAATTGGGGATCGTTGTGGGACTCTCCTTGCCCAACTGGCTAGGTTGGACTCAATCCCTTACAATGTTAAAGAAGCTGTGACCCGAGAAATGCAACTGTATTACTGCAGTAATACATGCCTCCAATCCCTCTGGCCACTAAAGATCTCTATGCATTCCAGAGGGATATATTTTGCTTTCTGTGGGCAGCTCTTCACTTGATACGGAGTCATGGTCGACTCAGAAACATGTGTGCATTCTGAGATATCAATAAACGATTTGTAACTATTAAGTACCGTCTGAATACTGTTGCGTCATTCTCTGATAGTCCTACTATACCCCATTCCTAAGTCCTCGATATATCTATTTCTCATCTTCATACCTAAATAACACTGTAAAGTGTGAAAATTTTGCCAGCTCTGCAATAAGCAATTCTCTAATTAGACTCCATCTAGCTATGCTCATCCGCGCCATTTGTCAGCTAGAAGCTCGCAGTTACCTTCTCCTCTGGCTGTCTGTGTTTGGATGGTTGCTATAGGAATCTGTAGCTAAATGGAGAAGAGGAGAGTGGGTGGTTTGTTGGGAGTGTTTGCTGGCACATGGTAGAGAATCTTCTTCCCCCGTCTTCCGAGCGCAAGCTTCTGACATGCTGACCAGAGAGTTTTTCAACAGGCCAGCAGCGGGATGGTGAGGCTGATGATGGCGGCATTGCCACTGACCATCTGTGTTGACTCTCAAAGTTACTCAGCACCTGACAGATATCGACATCCACGTCCACTCCTCATTGTAGACTGAGGAAGCTGACTGACCGACTACCAGTTCGGGGAAAGTTGACATCTGGCAGTCTACAATCTTCTCTGCGCTCTGGTTAAACTCTGTGATAACATGGGTAATGTTGAATTCCCGTGGGCACTGCAAAACAGTCGGTGAGCGGGCAGTTGGAGGCGGCGCTACGCTACCCTGAGGTGGCAGCATCTGTGCTGGCTTCCTGAAATGCGCACAGATGCGGGCACTTCGTGAGCAAATCAGACAGATTGGGGTATGTCTTGAGGAAACCGCTGAACTATGATTTAAACACATGGGCCAGGCATGGCTCATGTGTCAGTCTGCCGAGTTGCAGAGCCGCCACAGGTTGACGCCGTTGTCACACACAACCATGCCTGGCTCAGGTTCAGCGGTGCCAGCCACAGATCAGTCTGGTCGTGATGCCCCTGTAATAGCCCTTGGGCGTGTGTGTTTATTGCCTAGGTCAGCAGCACTCTCAGAAGCATGTGTTCACCCGGCCTATAACCAGCTTGGGTCTGTCACCTCTCATCCTCTGAGCCCTGACAACAACTTCACCACTGTCTGACACCGTGGCTCCTCATCGTCCGACACCTCTACACATTCTTCACTACGTCAACAATGTCATCATCAACCCACAGACTGCGACCGGTGGGAAAACCGGGCATCGGAAAGAGCTCAGCAGCAACCGGACAAGTGGTTTGTGACTCTGGGAAGGGTCCAGAAAAACAGTTCCTCAGAGTATGCCGGTTTCAAATGCCAATTTTCATGGGAGGGGGCAGGCTGGGGGAGGAGGTTGAGGTGGAGGAGCGGAGAATGCTGATTTCGGTGACATGGGTGGACTGCGTGGAAGACGACTGGTGGACAAATGGCTAGAAGCATTGTCCGCAATCACAAACATCACCTGTTCGCACTGTTCTGGCCTAACAGTGGCTCTACCACGCGTACCACGTAACTTGAGAACATGAACCTAGGGAGTGTGTAGTTTGCGGCGTTCCTGTTCCCTCATCAGCAGGTGGTGTCTCACCCGCCAGCCCGAGGACCATGGCCTGCAGTAGTTGGCCGCCACGCCTCGTCTACCACCCTAGCCTTCGGGTTCAGTTTTGATAAAAAAAAAAAAGAAAAGAAAAAGCGACTGTGCCTAATTCAATCAAACCGCTAAATAAATGTTTGAGATGGATATGGTGTCACTAAGAGCTAAACAGAACGTTCGCAAGTCTCCCTGCAAATTCGTTCACAATAGGTATAGCTGACTACAGTGCCAGCAAGGGCCAAGCACAAGCAAATCACCAAAATAAATATTAATCGCTATTGTAGGCCCTAAGAAGGCCTGTTGGGTTCTGTATTGGCTAGTTCTAGCCTAACTGACAGCACACAACTGGATTTTGTGCTGTGCCTGATGACTTTGAGTTATAAAAAAAAATAAAAGGAAAAAAAAAAAAGGAAAAATCAGACTGTGCCTAATTCAATCAACCCTAATAAATTGTCCCACTTAGGCGTGTGAGATGGATATGTGTGTCACAAGAGCTATAGAACGTTCGCAAGTCTCCCTGCAAATTCGTCAAATATGGTACTAGTGCACTACTAGTGCCAGCAAGCCAGCCACAACAAAAGAAAAAAAAATATATCTAGCCCTACAAGGGCTGTTGGGTTCTTGTAAACTCACTCCTGCCTAACAGGTAGCTAAATAACACTCCAACGCTATCCCTGAGCAGCAGCGCTGCTCTCCCTAACGGCCTCCAGACACAGAATGATGCGAGCAGCGCGGGCAGGGACTAGTACTATCCAGGGTCACCTGATTAGGCCAGCCAACACTGCTATCGACGTGTAAGTGTACACCGTCATGTGGGTGGAGTGCAGAGTGTGGTTCGCTCATCCCTAATCAAGATATTAAAATTTGGGCAATTCATGCAATACAATGTGGTTATATAGATGGTAGATTGGTTGCAACACAAGGGACTGAATGAAGGATTTATCTTCTCCTTCATATTAACAAATTTAGCAGGTTTAGGGGTTCCCCTTAGAATAACTGAATAAACTATAGACAATTAGGGTCCCATATCAGAATTTTAGTGCATGGTATCGGTTAGAGTAAAATAAGAAATATTAATGGATAGACTTTGTCACCCCTTAGCGAGGTCCTAAGTGTAAGGATACAGAAGTGACCTGAAAAATATAGCCTATTGTATTATATTTACCAATGGGGCCCAAGGAAATTGTGTCGGAACAATGGGATCAAAATTCCCAAATCCTAGTGGGTTGTGTACAGATACATAGAAATAGATGGGAAGAGGAAACTCAGAAACAGTACAGTCCTTCTAGAAAAGTAACAAGGCGCGAGCATTGTAGATCAGGGCTCGTGTGGTATAATGACGACTCACAAATGTGCAATAATTAAGAAAGAAACGTTTAAAACAACTATGTTCAAGCGCACGTATTAAAACTTGGGTGAGTGATATATTTTGGCTGTGGTTTCTCTAAGTACATGCTGACATTGGGGCACATTTACTACACCGGTCCAGTCGCGATACAGGGCGATTCTCTGACGGCTGAATCGGGTATGCGGGATTCGTTTTTTGGTGCTAAGGTCCGTGCGCCAGCCCGATATCCACGAGGTGTCAGCTGCTGCCGCGAGGTCCGCCGGAATTCAATGCTTCGTCCCGGTGCATGTAAGTGGATCTTGCTACACCAATCTTTTTTAAATTCTTGATTTACCCGAATCTCGTCGGGATGTCCGACGGCCCCGCCCCCAGATTTCTGTCGTGGGAAAGCCGGCACGAGCGCCAAAATCCAATCGTGTGCGCCGCCAAAATCCGGGGGGAACTTGGCGCAAATCGGAAATCCAGAGAAAAGACGCGATTCGACCCTTACTAAATTACCCCATTGAGTTTTAATGGGCACCACTGGCGCCGGATGGGCAGAGTACCCAGTAAACGCTGTGCAGTTGGCGAATCTTGCATATTGGAGCAGCAGAACACCAAGCAGCGCCTCCTGCAATGCTCGGCAGAAGGTTGTCTTCTTAAACCAAAAACTCATAAAAGTATTCGAAAAGTGCCACCTTACAACAGTGGGCGGACAACCATTATTTTTTGGTGAACTTTGTTGTGGCACAGAATTGTGGCGCAGGGTCCGACTAAGCAGTAACAGCCCCGTTGTTAGCTGCACATTTTTTCTGTCTTGTCGGGCACAGTGCAGCCACCACGACACAAAACTGGTGCATAAATACATGTACAAGCAGTTTCCATGTTCTTTGTAGCGCAAAGTCAGACAGAAAGAAAACGGGACAAGCGCTTTAATAAAATGTGGCCAGTCAGTGTGTTAAAACCACAAATGTAAAAGTTACACTGGATCTGGTTTTGAATTAATAAACCAATGGGCAGGAAAGTGTGTCTGTGTAAAACTAATGAGCCGCCTTCCTGTTGTTCAGTTGCCCCCCCCCCCCCCCCCTCCTCTTTATGACGGAACTCTATTGTGTGATCACACTCGTCTCTGCTTTATATAGTGGTACTATCACCTGGGCAATACCTTGGAGGAATTCCTCCTTACATCGCTAATCGCCCCTCACATATGTCTCTGTAACAATACTATTCTTCAATCTTCACCCTGATACAGAAATGAGAAAAAATATTTGAAGAAGTCACCAGAAAGAGAGATAAACAGTAATGGGCATTTCACAATTAAATGCCCTTGAACTCCAAGTGCCAATACTAAAATAGGGGGCCGATGATCCGGTGGGACCATATTTCTCCTCCTTACATCGCTCATCGCCCCTCAATATGTCTATGTAAACAATAATTCTTCAAATCTTCATACTATACAAAAAAATGTAAGAAAGATCTATTGGAAAAGGCACCAGACGACGGAGAAAGTTTTAGAGAAAAGACAGATAAACTTATGATCATGACAACCAAAAGATTTATTCTCTGCCCGGGAAGGTGCGGGTTATCTCCACCCACACCCGCCATCACAGTTGCATCAGCTCATTCACCCCGAAGGTTCAGACAAAATGCATCACTTCCCTCCCTCTTTCTTTTCTGACCAACTCATGACCAAGATAGGACAGATAGTTATACCATTGTGAGACATAGCAGAAGTGAGCAGAAAGAGATTTTCCGACAAACACTATCCTCCCCAGGACGGAAAACAAGACCCTAAGACAAACCGCCCCTTCAGTTTTGATCCTCTCCCTTTGGGATGCTGGGAAATGCACAGTCGTCGAGGTTGTATCAGCTCCTAAGACGTTGGAGTCCGCATTGTGACTGTATGCTTGCGGTTGTTGCTTAACTATTTTCCGGTCCTCAGATAAGTCCTAGAAGATTTCCTTGGGAGGAAGTAGGAGGAGGGGGGGAAGTCGGAGGAAGTAGAGTTTATGTGTGTTGTAACATGTGGCAGTGTGCGGTCTGTTCGTCATGTTGATTTATTTCCAGGAATACTACACCTTACACTCCTTAACTCCTTCATTGCCACTGGGGGTGAAAGAAGAGGACTCATGGGCTGAGCCATCTCATACAGAATGGGTGTTCTGCATATTCAGCAAAAACACCCACCCGTTCATACCATGGTCAGTGCTATTAAACCTTGCGATGCACCCGGCGGCTTTAAAGGACGGGCGGTGCGTGGGAGCATCTTTGTTCGATTGTTGCTCCGGAAATCATCGGGAGCGGCGATGCGATCAGTTGCCAGAGATCCTGGATCTTCGTCAGACTCAAGGTTTTCTGGTCTTTTGCAGTTGTGTTACAATGAGCCAGTGGCTCATTGTATAAAAACTGTTGTAAGATGCCATATACTGCCAAGTACGTAGTATTTCAGAAATATGGTAGGAAAAATCAGGCCATATAGGGTTTAATGCTACCCTAAGGGTAAAAAAAAAAATATAAGAAACCTGGGTGACGCGACGGGGTCCGATATTAGACATTCTCTGTTGAAATTGAATGAAACAAGTGCGTGGCTGCTGTGTGTAAGACGCTTTGCTGAGCCAGAACAGGAAGGGGAGGGGGAGGATGTTCTAAGGTCAGATAAAGGTACTGAGAGGGATGGAGAGAGAGAGACACAAGGAAAAGCAGGCACGGGGAAAAGTGCCTTGGGCTTTAAAAGAGGAGACACGGGGGACAAGTGTCTAGGATTTGAAATAAGCAGGCACCAGGATAAGTGTTCTGGGGGGTTCTGATAAAGGCGGCCCAGGAATAGTGGATACTAGCAGGATGTCCGGAATTTTTCAGGAAAGTACAGGGAATTCGGACCAGGATGAGATCAATAAGGGGGCCTTCTGAATTAAACTCTAACCTGACACGCCAGTGAGTTAAGTTTCTGTTTAAAGGTATCGGAGAGCTTGAAGGTGAGCCTATTGCCGGTGAGCAACTGCACCGGTAAGGGTCTGGGCTAAATTCTGCCAGTATCAGGAGGAGAAAGAGAAGTGAAGGCTCCCGGAGGAAACCACGGTGCGCTTAGCGTTAGTGCAGTGCAGGGAAGCGGAAAGATGGGAAAGATGCATAGACAGACGGTGATGAAGTAGACAGAAGGTTGTGAGTTAAGTTAGGACTGTTGGAAAAGTCCAAGTTGATATAATGGAAATAAGGGCTGGTCGATTGTGGTGAAAAGAAAAAGTAACAGTGAAGGTTTTGGGATTGTGTCAGAGGATCTGATGATTTTGTACAAAGTGAGAAAACCTTGATCAGATTTGCAAACAGACACTTTAGAGGCTCTGGCTTTGACGGATGGACCAGGACCAAAGTGACAGGGATCTTCAGAGTTGCATTGAAGAAAGAAACGGTAGAGAGGGTTCATTTCAAAGTTTGACATGTAAGAATTTGAGAAAAGAGATTTTATTTATAGTCTCGGGAGGAAAGATGGTGTCAGGGAAGCAGACTCACCCTGTATATGGTGATTAGAGAAGATGACACGCCCCTACTCATTCAGTGGCGGACATCTTAGAACTGTTAATTCCTTCAAGTCACTGAAAGTTAATTGCCTATGACTCTGCGGGCGCCTAAAGGTTGGTTGAGAATAATAGTTCGGAAGAAAACACGGGGTTTTGTGTGTAGCAGCTGAGCACCTTTCGGGGATCTTGGCAGGTGTCTGGCAAAAAACGCCCGCGGCAAGGAATTTTACCTAATTTTCAGACTTCGGCTAAAGATTTTGGGAGAGTGGGACGCTGTTTGTTTGGTTTACTTATGGTCCAGTTAAACTTATTTGATTTCCTACAATGTCGAAAAAATTACTATAAGAAGCGGTTTGCAAGGTTCTTCCTGGTACTGCTTTCTGGAGGTGTGTCGTTAAGAGTAACGAGGGTACAGATTTTTGGGTGCAGCTGTGCAGCGGCTTGACTGAGCTATGTATCTGTATCGTGTTTTGTTCAGAAACTTACATGATGTTCACAGAAAGCTGGGCCTGAATTTCTCCATAGAGCTGCCTGAGAATGCTGTGTCTGTGTTACTAACAGATAACACAGTTCTTTATGACAATCTAAGAAGACCTGAAGGAATGTGCTTGTGATACAAAGGGGCCCTGTTTATGCACGGTCATGGCGATGATGTCCGCGTGTGTACCCCATGAACAAACCTAAGCAAGAACAAAAGCCCCCTTACTGTGTGACAGCGCATTATGACGGACTTTGTTCCCTTTTGATTAAAAACCAACCAAGTGTACCTGCCTTCTGTTGAGAAATGGAGTCTGGCCAGAATTTTTTTTTTTAGAAAGCACAGAACAAAGGCTGGGATGGTGAAGGAGCATCCTATTATATGTCTGGATGAGATAAAGCGGAGACGTCGAAATGGTCATGGAGGAGTACACGGGAGTTCCACAGGAACTACACATGGGGATGACCTACAGTGTAGTGTACATGTTTAGAAATGGGTTGTTACAAGGTTTAACGGATTAGAGACGCTCTGCCAGACTTGATGTACAGAGGGGCGACTGAAGGACGTTGACTGAAAGCCAGGAGGAAACAGAAGACAGTTTCACAGACCACTGCTAAAGTAAGACTGAAAAAGTGGCGATTCGGTGCGGAAGAGCCAGCTCAAGGGGCGTTTTCAACGTGCAGGGGGAGATTTATGACTGATGAGAAGTGACTTTAGTGAGTGGCGGTGAGTGGCGGTGAGGCCCCCCATAGGGCAGGAATAGGGGGGGGTTAAAGATGAGCGACGATCAGCAAGTACATTACACGACAGAGTTAGCTCCCCTCATTGTCGAACTGAGGTTGTGTATCCTCCCCTGCTAGCCCAATGAAGATTTAACCCATTCCCAGTCAAGAAAAAGGACCCAGAGAAGAACAGCAGATACATGATGGATGGTCCATGACCTCCAAGCTGCCAATGGAGTGTACTGAAGCCCATGGGGTCCATTGCCCAAAACTGGCGCAGTCCTAGGGAGGGGAGGGAGTAGTGACATTCTTATTCACTGTTATGATTTGGCAATGTTTCCTCTGCGCCCTACGACCTATTGCTGTACAGTTCAGTATTCCCATTATACCGAGGCAGATTCCAACAAGTGGGGTAAAACTCCCCCAGCCAGTACTCCACGGCCCTCCAGGGAGTAGACTGTGACTGCCCCTACTGGTGTTATCTTCTTTTTGTGCCTCCATTTTGCAGGTTTGCAGAATGCATTTATTCGACCTTATGTGTTTCTGTTCCAGAAGGGTTGCAAAGCTTCCAGAGGACTTACTCCAGTTACTGCCAGGAGAAGGCGGTATTCCTAGGCCACTGCTTCTCAGCCACAGGCAGATACCTGAACAGAGGAAAGAAAGCTGGCAGTCCAGATGTGCCCCTGCCCTGAGGCCCTAAGCCTCTTAACATGTTTATTAGGGATGGCCAGCTTCTGCAGGCTGTGAGGAAGGTCTGCTTGCCACCAGCCTGATGATTCCCCTTGATTTCTACATGCACTCTTCACCATCATTTTTCCCGTAGTCAGGAGGAAATGATGCATCACAGCCTTAAGCTGGCAATCCTGTCTGCCCTGGCCCTAGGCACACCCCCCTGAACCAGAGCATTTATGCTATTTTGCACTGAGTAACAATCCACACCACAGGTGTATTAGCCCAGGAAAGAGTGGCCTACCAGTGGTCCACATACCCGGTAGACTCAGTTCAGAGGGGAGCCCCTCATGTGTCAGTAGCTGCAGACAGCAATTGCTCAGCAGGCCAGTGAGCTGATCCCGATCCTAGATCACTCAGTATGTGCACAAAACCCCACATGACTTTCACAGTGTTCTGCAGCCAATACAGCCCAAGCATCTGAGCAAAGGCCAGAAGCTTCAGAATGTAGTGTAACTCCTGATGCCCAGTCACCTGAAAAGGGGACACAGCCTTGAATCCTGCCGTTCTGTCACCAGCTTACAGGATTCAGGGAGGGGGGGATAGAAGAGTGTTTTAACCCAGATGTTGAGTTTTTCTCGTAGATGGATCCAGGTATGCAGGGAAGACAGACGGTTTTTCTACACGGGTTATGCAGTGGTCAGTGGCGACATGATGTAGATACAGCACAACCAACTCCCTCCAACAACAGGTCAGTGCAGGAGGTGAAAGTGACGGCACTCAGGAAAAAAGTTGCTACAGCTGGGGGAAGGTAAAAGGGCAAACATCTAACTAAGGTATAGTTTTTGAGTCTAAACACGACCTATGAACCCATATGGAAGCTAGAGATTTCCTCACCTCTAGCAGGGACCCCCTTTAAGCATGGCACGTGATAAAGAGCTCATGGTGCTCTCTTACTTCCACAGGAGGGGGGGGAATTAAAAGTAAAGCACACACAACTGTGGTAAACTCCAAAGCCAAGGGCAAGTATGTGGCCGACAGGGATGGTGAAGGCAGCTGCACAGATGGAACCAGGTGGTTCCAGTCCCGGTGGCACGAGAGGTCATCAAAAGTGACGGAGTGTGGAGGAAAGCTAGAGCCCAGAGCCGATGGGACTGGATGCTGGGAGATAGGGATGTGCCTGCTAGAGCCCGCACCTGAACAGTAAGTCAAAGTAGCCTAGTGACACCACACATATCCAAAATGGCCATGCTAGTGCTCATAAACCATAAAGTGGTTTTGGTTGCCCCCGAGCATTACTACCCAGTCACTAGACTAGTGAAAGCCTATATAGTCTGTTGCCCGCCCAGCCCGTGTGTGTAAGGGGTAAAGACTCCACAGAAGGTGACACCCAAGCTGCTGTATCCTTCCAGAAGGAATGCAGATGGAATTTTATCAGCTTACCAAAAAGTGTTACGTAGGAATACGCAGCCTGCTGGATTCGCATCTCTTTCCAGGTGGCACAGAAGCTTTTTCCCATTGACCAAGGCTGCCAGAGCTGCAGCCAAGGAAGTTAGTGATTGAGATTTTCGGGCAGGTTTGGACTCCCATAGACCACAGGGAGTTCGGTCACAGAACCCACTTCACTGGACAGGTTAAAGGACTGAAACCTGTGTCCCCCTGGGTGTTAGAACAGTTCCTACACACCCTTACATATCCCCAAGTTAGGGTGGGTGGGAGGAAAACTAAGCGGCACTCGTATTGAGATCTGGAAATGACATGGAAGAAACAGGGAAACCTGCCTTCCTGCGCCCTATATTCAGTTAGGACCACCCTTAACAAGAAAAGACGCGATTGCCCTTTGAGATATGTTTTGGCGACTGCACCCAGACTAGGCCCTACTTCCCACAGACCCCCTATAGCTGATGGCAGGAAACAAGGTGGAACATGCCCGCACGTTGAGCCAGGCCTTGGAAAAGGGGTCGGCACCAAAGTGTTTATGTTCCTTTTCAGATCCAGACAGAAGAGACATCAGGACGCAATAACTGAAGCCTGGAGACTACGTAGTGGAAAGAGAAACCGAGAGAGAAGTCTGGAGCCTC
Source organism: Engystomops pustulosus (assembly GCA_019512145.1). NCBI lineage: Eukaryota > Metazoa > Chordata > Amphibia > Anura > Leptodactylidae > Engystomops > Engystomops pustulosus. The sequence continues at coordinate 3,012,923 of WNYA01000013.1, forward strand.
GATACTGCTGTCCTTTCCAAAGTCATGCTGACCAGGGCCACATCTGTTGAAGCTAGAGGGAGTCAGCATTGTATCCACGCTTTCTATTCAAACTTAACTTTTTCTTGCAGTGGTCTCTTCTGAATGACTGTAGCTCAGGGAACACACCCAACCATGACTATCACTGTATCTATAGGGTGAAAGGATGCCCCCAGGTGGAGACTTCATCTACGGGTTGGTTTGCAACCAAGACAATGACCTTCTATAACATGACAGCCCACAGGTAAACCCTGTTTAGCAGTGTTTGATGTGTACAGGATTTGTGGGGGATAGGAGAGTCAGGTCAGGGGGCTAGAGGCTGGGAGGAAAGGGAGTGTACGTGATAAGATTTGTGCATTCCTTCCTCGTGATCCCGGGATAAGGTTGATCAGGGACACATGAGAAAAGGTAGAGTAGAGAATCCCGAAGGATTCTGGAGTTCTGAGAGAAGCCACTAGATGACACGTTTATATGGATACAGGGGGAGTCACAAGAGCTGTATAGTTCTGTGCCGCCACCAGGCCGTGTAAGGGGTAAAGACCCCACAGAAGGTGACCGCCAAAAAGGCTGGAGTCATGAAGCTTATCTCCATCTACCTGATGATCCTTGGGGGACATATTCTCCTCTGAAACAATACTGTGGTAGAAGAGGGGAATGGGATCATCTCTCCGGTGTGTTCTCTACTGGATACCTGTAGGAACACATCCAGAGACTGATTCCTCTTTCCATACAGATAATGAAAGGACGGTGGCGATTTAGTCATGTATATTACTGCTGATGTGAGGAGGCTGGTGGTCCTCCATCATGACGTCTGGTACACATCTTGTGTCCTTCTAACTACTCCACTCCTCCATGAGAAATAGACGCACATCCTGACACCTTATAGGAACTGGACACACACAATGATCCCGTCATCACCGAATCCCTCATAAGCGCGTTTACTGTAAATGTCCCAAGCATTCCCAGCAGTGTCACCTCTCCAGTCAGCAGTCCTATCATCTTTGTGGGTGCTTCTAGGATTTTGATCATTGATGTCCATTATGTATCAGGGGGTGAGGTGGAGGAGCCGGATTGGGTTCAGGGTTTCTCCCCCGTCCTTCATACACAGGGGCCCCTGACCAGCGCCCACTAGAGGGTCTTCTTCACTACTGGTTCTGGTTATGGAGAAGACAAGAGACACATTGATTAAATCCCTCCAGGGCAGCATATGCCTTGAGGCGAGATGAAAAATCTCGACCTCAGGCCTGCGATGCGGACCCCGTAAAGAGCGGCATCGCTCTAATGTGGATTTGAATAGACGCACGTTTGACACTTGAATCGTCCACTGATATAAAATCGGGCCTGTTCTTTAAGACACATGCGCAATTTATATGCGGAGTGACGCAGCGCCATCTGGCTTCTGGCGTCACTCCGTTCTCCGCAGGGCACAGGCGGATGATGATTGTCACACCGCCTGTGATCAGTGGAAGGCGCAGGAAGACTGGAAGTCCGCGCGCCATGGGAGCACATGACTCGAGGTCCCGTTTCGGTAAGTAAAGTTTATTTATTTTCAAGGACAATATTAAAATTGGCTAATAAGGGCGAAATTAACGCAATACTTCTATAACGGGGGGGTAGATGTGGGGGCTTCTATATACATGTATATGCGGACAGAATCGTTCGTTATATCGGGGGGAAGCTTGTTTTACATTTATATGGGGGCAACAGATTCTGGATTATTAGAGGGGGGAGCTGTATATATTTATATGGGGCAGAATTCTGGTATATAGGGGGGAGCTGTATATATTTATATGGGGCAAGTTTCTGATTTTTAAATAGGGGGGTGTAGATTTTATATGGGGGCGATTCTGATTAAATAGGGGGGAGCTGTATATATTTTATATGGGTAAGATTCTGATTATATAGGGGGGGGCTGTATTATATATTATATGGGGGCAGATTCTGATTACACAGGGGGGAGCTGTATATATTTATATGGGGCAGATTCTGATTACACAGGGGGGAGCTTATTGTATGTCATATATTTATATGGGGCAGATTTGATTACACAGGGGGGAGCTTTATAATTATATGGGGCAGATTATGATTCACAGGGGGGGGCGCTGTATATATTTTATGGGGGGCAGATTATGATTACACAGGGGGGAGACGGTGATATATTTATATGGGGGAGATTCTGATTACACAGGGGGAGCTGTATATATATATGGGGGAAGATTCTTTTTTTTCGGAGGGGGGGCTGTATATATTAGATGTTGTGTGGCTGTATAAAACTCGGGGGGATTTAAATTATAATAAAACTGGGGTGGGGAAATCTAACGTATATATGGGCATGTAAATAATTAAACCAGGGGCGGGGGCGGTGTGCTTATATGGGAGGCGGTTACAGGCAGTCCCCGGGTGACATACAAGTTAGGGTGGTCTGTAGGTTTGTATTAAGTTGAGTTTGTATGTAAGTTGGACTGTATATGTTATCTTGTAATCCCAGCAAGAAACCTTTTTTGGTCTCTGTGACAAGGTTTAAAAAGGGTGGTTGACATAAGAAACAATATTAACAATAAAGCTTCATTTACAGACGCCGTGATAAACTGTTACCAGTGATCATGGTAGCCTAGGACTAAAGTACAATAACTACCAATATCAGGGGTCCGTTGTACTATGGGTCGTACCCTTTGTAAGTCGAGTGTCTAAGTAGGGGACCGCCTGTATATAGTCAAACTGAGGGATCTAAATTAGGGGGAAAGATATTAATTAAACTGGGATGGAAATATATGAGAACAGTAGGGCACTGGTATAGAAAATCAGATGTTGTAACAATAACAGGGTGGGATATATTTAGGTATATGATACATAGATACTTTGCATCATGAGACCAAATGTTGGGGGGTCTATAGGAATAAATTGGGGGTGTTGTATATTGATTGGTGGCAACTGTGCAGCTAGATTTTCAGTGGAATAATTTATATATAAGAGGGGATGTTTATATATGTGGGGACGAGTGCGGTCAGTTGTGTTGTGAGAGGTATATATTAGTTAGGAGCCGCAGTGTTGTTTTCCAGAGACTTTGGTATTTTAGGGACGGGGGTGGGAGAGCTGCACGGAGCTTGAACTGAAGATATCCCGGCTGAAATCACAGGGATAAGTCCTGGATTGGGGAAACCGGAAAAAAAGTCCTCCTGATGGAAGAGATGTCATCTATTAAGGTACTAGAGACACCAATAGCTCCCAGCACTGTAGCGTCACACCAGTGTCAGGGGAGATGCCTGGGGGATGGGGGGATGTACTGTAGTAAAGTTTTTGCATTTACTGAACAGGGAGCGGGGGGGGGGGGGGGGTGGAAGGGGGGGGGGGGGGGGGAAGCATTTTAATATTCGCCCGCAGGCAGCAAAATGATAGAATCGGCCCTGTAGGCCTCCATTACATTTCCAGAATCTCTCACCTCTCCAGTTCCATCATCTGGTATCCCATAGATAATATGTCATGTGACCTCATCCCAATCTCTAACCTCTCCAGTTAATATAGAAGAGACTCTTAGGGTGAGCTGGAAGTTCTCTCTACCCTCGCGTCCTCTGTCCATTTTGATCCTGTGGGAAATATTTCTTTCTGAACACCCTGTGTTAGAAGAAGAGGACTGGGACATCTCTCCGGTGATGTTCTCTTACGGATTCTACCTGTGGAAACACCAGAGGACTGATTCCTGTATTAACGAGAAGAAAAAGAGAGAGGATTGTGAAAGGACGGTGGATTTAGTCTGTCTATTACCTGATGCATTGTGAGGGGCTGGTGGGTCCCCATAATGACCCTTGTACACACTTTGTGTACTTCTAATACTCCCACTCCTCCATGGAGAAATAGACAGCACATCCTGACACCTTTATAGGAACCTGACACACACAATGATCCCTGTCATCACCCAGATCCCTTCATAGCGTATGTATATGTCCCAGCATACCTGAAGTGTCCCACATCTCCAGGCAGCAAGCTCCATCCTTCTTGTGGGTTACTTCTAGGATCTTCTGAATCATGATGTCATAATGTATCATGGGGGTGAGGTGGAGGAGCCGGGATTGGGCTCAGGTTCTCCCCCGTCCTTCTACACAGGGGCCTGACAGCGCACACTAGAGGTCTTCTTCTACTGTGTAATCAGGGTTATGGATGAGACACATTGTAAATCTCCTCCATTACATTTCCCGAATCTTCACCTCGCCAGTCCTATCTCTGTTATTCACCATAGATTATGATGTATGTGACCTCATCACAAATCTCTCACCTCTCCAGTAATATAGAAGAGAAGCTCTAGGGTGAAAGCTGGAAGATTCTCTACACCTCGGTCTCCGTCCATAGTCGCTGATTCCTGAAGAGGAAGACGAGAGAAGACAACTAGTAACAAAAATATAACGAGAAATAACTTAGTCCAAGTTGTGCTATAGAAAAAGCTGAATGAGGACTGTGATGATGTCATGGGTCATGTGATCCGTCCTGAGGGAGGAGGAGTCAGGCATTTGTGCGAGGAAGAGTCATACATAGTTTGAATATCTAACACGTTGTGTTGTAGGCATTTAAAAGAAAGTACTAATGCTCAAGTTGTCACTCAGGTTCTTACCCTCGTTAAAAAGGGTTAAAAGAATGGAGGATTTACAGAGGATGTAATTATCATAAAAATCACATTGACATTCAATGCATAGGTACAAACAATCCTGATTTTTTTCGCCCTCAGTCCTGCTTCTCCATCCTCGGGGCCATGAGGTGACGAGGTGGGAATAGTGAACGGGGACATTGATGGGAAGAGTCACCGCTGAATGGATCGTGCCCTCTTCATTCATCATCTAGGAGCCCCGGAACAGACCGAAGAGGAATGCGTTGTCAGGAAGGTGACCGATGGTAAGGTGCTAAATCCGGGAGGACAGGAGGCCATCAGAAGGGGGGCTGGAGGCGACGGGGGGGGGGGGATTGGCCACAGAGGAGAGGACTGGAGGCACAGGAGGGAGACAGGAGGCCACTGGAAGAGGCTGGAGGACAGGACGCCACTAGAAGAGGTGGAGGACAGGAGGGCCACAGGAAGACGGCCTGGAGGGACAGGGGCACAGAAGCGAGGCTGGAGGACGAAGGCTACAGGAGGAGCTGGAGGACAGGAAGCCATCGGAGGAGGCTGGAGGACAGAAGGCCAGAGGAGGCTGTAGTAGGGACAGAAGATATAGGAGGGGCTGGAGGAAGAAGGACACAGGACGAGGCGGGGAGGACGGGGACCACAGGAGGAGTGGAGGACAGGAAAGCATAGGAGGGAGGCTGGAGGACAGGGGAGATTAGGATTGAGGACAGGAACCCATATGAGGAGGCTGCGGGACAGGGGGACCACAGGGAAGAGGCTGGAGGACAGGGGGCCACAGGAGATGAGTGAGGCTGGAAGAACATGGAGGCCCAGCAGGAGAAGGTGAGGAAAGGAGGCCACAGGAAGAGGCTTGGGGACAGGGGGCCACAGAAGGAGGTTGGAGGACAAGAGGCCACAGGCGAAAGAAGGCTGGAGGACAGACGGCCACAGGAGGAGGGCTGGAGGACAGGAAGCCATAGGAAGGGGGCTGGAGGACAGAAGCCACGAAAAGGCTGGAGGGAAGGAGGCCACAGAAGGAGGCTGGAGGAAAGGCCAGGCTACAGGAGAGAGGCTGGAGGACAGGCGTCGCGAAATATACTATGCTTAGGGGGGGGAAGGGTCGTGGTTTAGAAGAAAAGGGGTGGAACTGGTGTCCCTCTTTCTCTCGACCAAAAGTTGGGGGGTATGCAATATAAATGTTTCATGATTATGGTCAGTTCGAGGATTCCGTTATACATGCATTTTTTCAACAACTGAGAAAGAGGAAAGTACTGTAGCCTCCATCATGTTTCCACCAAAAAGCGCCACATGAAGAACGGGATCCATGCCTTAAACGGAACAAACGGACAAAGAAAAATGAACAATGAAGGAAGTTGTTATTAATAGGTCAAACCAGTAGAGATGAGCGGGTATCCTGCTGGCTTGATGCTCGTTCAAGATTAAGGTACTCGAAACGGTCGTGCGTTCGGACGAGTAGTATTTCCCCTGCTTTATTTTAAAAAAAACACAGTGAAGAAATGAAGAATAGAATAAAAAACAGTGAAAACAGGACCACCGGATCATTTAAGTGAAAAACACAGTGAAAAACACAGTGAAGAATAGATTACAGATGTTCGGGCCACATCTGCTTACTTTTGGGAAGATACGGCGCGGAACGGTGCGAACAAAATAGTATGTGGAAGAACATATATATGGTGAAGAAAACACATTGAAGGAAAAAGAACACGGGTGGGTGGAGGACAGAAGGACACCGGGGGCAGCACAGAAGGGACACGGGGCAGCGGCCGCAGGGAGACATCCGGGCAGCAGCACCAGAGGACACCGGGGCAGCGGCAAGCAGCAGGGAGGACATCGGGCAGCAGGGAGGACATGGCAGAATGGAAACATCGGGCAGCAGGGAGACATCGGGCCAGCACGGAGAGATCGGGCAGCAAAGGAGAGAGACATCGGCAGCAGGGAGACATCGGGTCAAGAGAGAGACATCGGTGCAGCACAGGAGACAATCGGGACAGCACAGGAGAAATCGAGGGCAGACGGAGAAATTGGGCAGGGCACGGGGAGGAGGACAGGGGGCCAGGGGAGCAGCACAGGGGAGACATGGGCAGCACGGAGCCTAGGGCAGCAGGGAGACATGGGCAGCAGGGAGACATGGGGCAAGCATGGAGAGATCGGGGGGAGAATTCAGTGGAAGAGAGCAGCGGATCCCGGGACAGCGTATCTCCCGACAAGTAAGCAGATGGCCGGAACATCTGCAATTTTTTTTTCACTGTGTTGTTCCTTTAAAATGATCTGGTGTCACTGTTTTATTCTATTCTCACTGGTTTCACATACTTGCGGAAACTTGTCGGGAGATAATATACGCACGGGAAACAGTGAAAGAATAGATTGCCAGATTTGCATACATCTGCTAACTTATCAGAAGAACATTCTTTTTCAATTAATTAACAAATTTGATTCCCGAAACCATGGTCCATTTGAAAAATGCAGGGGGTGAGCGGGTCTCCATTGACTCAATGGGGTCGTTATTCGAGACGAATGAGCACGCGAGCATGTCTGGAAAAAGTTTTTTGTCCGAATAACGAGCACCGTGAGCATTTTGAGTGCTCGCCTCAAATATAGTCAAAATCCTCCTTTTTAAACGAGAGGGAATTGAATGGAAGGAAGGGACGGTAGTAGTGTGAAAGGAGTCTTACCTGTTGCGTCTCTTCTAGATCACGAGGATATTCCTCAGAAAGACCCACACTTCAGTTTTTCATTTATTATTTTTGTATTTGGAAAACTTATTTGGATTATTTTACTTGTATAAAAATAGTTTCTAAAAGCTTACACCTTTCCACTAGAATCGTTACTTTTTTTTTTTGCGTGCGCCCAAAAGAGAACAAATTATAAAATGCTCACCCAATGGTACCGGGGTTGCCATGAGACGTTGCATTGGTAATATCCCAACATTCGGATGGTTGCTGGGTGTGGGACGACTGGTGGGATCTTGCTCCAATAGGTGGGAGTGTGATAAGATCAAGCCCCCTTCTTTTTTCTTTTTGGAGAAGTGTCTAGCAAACACTATGATGCAGTCGACAGACGCACAGTCATACACCCTAAAAAAAGGGTATTCAGGGATATGAACGTCTGACACAAAAACCCATGATGATATAAAAATAAGAAATACAACAATATCAATTGTAATTTCGTCACAAAAACGGAGCAAAATAATATGATTTTATGAGTTACAAAATTTATGGACGCTCTAAAGTAGGTGGAGTTATCACTAAGATGGCCGCCACTGGAAAAACTACAAGTTCCATGACCTGTGTCTCAGTAACTCCTACCTACCACTTATGCTATGCTAACAGTGATGTGATTTGTAAAAAGTTTCTTGCTCGGTTACCATAGTAATGATTGTGTTTGTATAATCGCCATCACCCCACAAACCACTGGCATATGGATGACTGCAACCAACCGACTACAGCCAAAACGAGTTGGTGAGTGGTGATTGACACATTGGACTGCCAGGCAGGTAAAGGACAGTGTGATGTGGACATGGACCAAGCGGGCCAGCTTCTTTTCTGCGGAGGACCGCCGCGGAGGAAATTAACGGACGAGTTAAAGGGCCCAGTAGCCTTTTCATTCTTCATACAGTCTATGTACTCAGCATTTTCAGCTAAGGGGAGCAAAATTTTTTAAATAACAACTAAACAGATTGCTTATATTTTGAGTGCCCACTTGTAATGAATTATGCTGATTCTGTAATACCCTTTAAGATAGGCCTCCTGCTGTCCATACTCCCAGAACTTTCCTAGTCCCAAAAAGAAGGGACTGTTGCGCTTTTTCTAACAGCGCCCCTGATCGGTAATTTCACGTCACTGGGTGGTCTCATCAGGTACCCCATTTGTCTGATGGGTATGGGAGGTGAGGACATATATGCGAACATGGAGAGAATCTCAATGCGGAATTAATCAGACAAACCGGAAAGTCGTTGAGTATGGGAGCCGTGGATCCTTTTAAAGATTAGATACTCCGTTAATGCTATTATTCCCTGCAGTGGCATCTTGGAACAGTGAACCAAACAGGCGGCATTGGAGTTTCAACTAAAACTAGCTTCAAACTTCAGTCAGGTGAAAATGTTTAGAAATTACTGTGTTCTCGCTCCTCTCTGCGTGAAGGCATGTTGTGAACTTATAAAGATATCACAAGGCCAATTAGTATAACATGTCTGTGGGAACAAGGGCCTGGGAAGATAAGGTGCATAATTTATTAACCTTTTCGGCGAATGTCCTGGTTAATCATTATGGGCAATAGCATTGCAGTACTCGATTGTCCGCCCCTTTTTATGATGTGTGTGTTATATATGCGCGTGATGTGAATAAATAAACGGGTGCGGGAGAGACACTAAGAGGACTGAGGTGTTTTGGGTTTGTTCTCTCATACAGGTACAGGGCACGCCATGAAAGAGAGTTAAATGAAAGTCACCGTTACAATCTGAAGTAAGGGCGATTTAAGCCCTAACATAAAAACTCTCTCACTGCGGAGGATAATAACTTATCAATTAATGGCTGGGTCTTTTCGGTAATTGATAGTGTCGCTAGACTAGTACTTGTCATGGTCAACCGCCCCCCCCCTCCCTGGATGTGTGTGTTTGTGTCACTTATCTTCCCCACTTTTCTTCCCTTTTTTTTATCTTCGTATATCCTGTTTTTGTTTAGGATCACTTCTGTATGACTGTTTACACTCAGTCCTCAATACATTTGCTGGTTCATTAAAGCCATGTGGGTTAATAGTGCAGGGCTGACGTATCATAACCTAAGTTACAGCTCCGCATATGGCTTCACCCTGCCACATCGCAATATTGATAGTAAACATACTTCCCACCCACGGCTTCAGTAATCGCATAACTGAGATAAATCGCATGTCTCTTCGAATTTTGTTCAACCCTTAAGCCCGTTCCAAACATGTCGTTCACTACCCGCGCTGCAGCGTTTGGGCCGTGCCTTCCGGCAGCATGTGTTGCAAATGTGATGCGAGTTATCGCAGCACACTCGCAAGTGTTTGGAACGGGCCTTAGGCTGGAGTCATAGTCATACACGATCTCGGGATCTATAAATATATATCCAAAACATCACAGAGCGGATCGGAAAATAGGATAGCCTTGCATGTACTATGCTGCGTGGTCCGGGGACCCCTGCCTCATTGTGATGTTGTTATATGGAAAATCGAATAAAAAGATTTTGAATGAATACATAAAAAATATTTCTGCTTCTATTGTCATAACAAAATGAATTTTTTCTCTTTAAACCCTGTAACCACCTCATCGCTACCTTCTTGTTTTAGCTACGTTAAAACCCTTTATCTTTAGTTGTTGCCTTTATATTAGACTGTAATATTCTCCACCCCTCTACCCATTACAGATCGGGCAAGTGATTGCGGCTTTGGGGTTGCTTATTTTTTCATACGTTCTCAATTGTATTAATGTAATTACTAATAAAGATTATTAAATTTTAATATCCACTTTTGGGCCAATATTTGTAATTTGGTGTTGTATGTAGGCTAGAATTGGGTGACCAAGTATTCTAGAGAGGAAAATGATTGCCCTCCTCCCCTGATTGTTGATTTGAGGTTTGATGATATTCTGACTTTCAGAACACCAGATACAAATATGGCCCCATTGTCTTTGCAGACGTGGAGACAAAACAGAAAGCAAGCGAAGGACCAAAACGCACCGGAATGTGCAACGGAAGCACACCTGCACACGCCACTCTGAAACTGCATCACACGAACCATCATGGGGACATGTATACACAATAAGCCCCAGGTGGCTGTTACGGTGCCCACCACACATACACAGTGGAATTTATAGAACAGGCGCTGTGCATCACATGGGGGGGGGGGGGGGGGGTGAGCGCTGCTTCCTCTTAAGTCTGTGTCACGTATTCTGTGGCCACGAGAAAGATTAATAAAGCACTTATTTGCCAAATTGACTGGGGCTGTATTAAGTTCGTATCAAAGGGAGAAAGAGGAAAAAAGGTTTGTCCTCTGGGGGACAAATACCACCATTTGTCAGTATCAAAGGGAGAAAAAGGTTTGTACTATGGGGACAAGACCACCCATGTGTCAGTATCAAAGGGAGAGAACAAAGGTTTGTCCTATGGGGGACATACCACCCTTTTGTGGCCAGGCATACATTAGTGTGAATGTAGCCTAAAGTGTGACGTGTTTTTGTCCTGCCGTGAGACACATAGAAAAGTGTGGCACCAGAAGAAAGAAGAGCACACAGCGCCGAGCGCATACAATGCCGCGAAAACAAGAAACTGAAACAACAAGGGAAGGAAATGAGAATGACAGACATTTTGCTGAAATTGTTCAGTAAGATAAAAAAATAATACCGTAATCTCTAGTATAAGCTACCCGAGTTATAAGCCGAGACCCCTAATGTTACCACCAAAACTTGGGATAACCTAAGTTGAATCTTAGAGTAAGTAAGCCGAGAGGGTTTGTAGTGTAGTGTAGTCCAGCAGCCAGCCCCAAGTAGTAACAAGCCCCGCAAGCACCACGACAGCGGAAAGATAAGCATATGAAACAAGACAGCCATAAGGGACCACAAACTAGGGTATACAGTCAAAGACGCCCCCACAGAGGGAATCGATGAGTATATACAGTCAGCCACGGCCACCATGTGAACAAGCAAGCACAAAGTGTAGTCCACAGGCAATCCCCCAATGTAGTATACAGGGCAGAAGACCTCGCCACCCCAAAAAGTAGTATACAGGCAGCCCCCCAATTGAGATACAGGCCAGCCCCAAGTGGTATACAGGCCGACGGCCTGCAACAACTAAGACGATGCAAGAGAACGAGAGTGTCGCCGCTTATGCATTACGTTTCATCGGCAGGCAGACACCGCAGGCATCATAAGTGTGGCGCCCGCGACAGATCGCGCCGAGGAAACCATAGTCTAGGACCGGCGGACTCTGCCGGGCAAGAGAGAACCAGGCAGGCAAGGAAAAGAGAGCAAAGAAGAGGAAGGAGGAGGAGACCGCCAAGGCCCGGCGCCGAAGAAGATCGGAGAGGGGACCCGTGGCCGCGTAGAAGAATTGATGGAGCCGACGTGACGAAAAACGGACTTGGACACCCGAAAGGAAGGGTAGTGAGATGGGCTAACGGGCGTTTTTTAGGTTTTTTAAGCTTGACCATCGAGGTATAGTAACGGCCGAAAGGTGAAAGGTTATTTTCAGCCACCTAAAGTTTTTGTGCATAAAAAACATCGGCATCTATACAAGTACGACGGGATAGGACGGTTATTATCAGAAGCAGAATCGGATGACCTGAAGATGCAAGTGACAGTGCTTTCTAGATCTCACAAGAAGAAGAAAGTTGGGTGAATTAGTAAGGTGAAGAGAGTTTTCTTCATAATTGGACAGGAGGAGCTCTTGATTTGGTAAAAACACGAGATCTCGTGTCATAAGAGAATTTGGCATTAATTGCGGCGAGTCTGATGGTCAATAAGATTCGATTTCCGAGCAAAACAGTCTCACCACAATCTGAACAGAAAATAACTTCTCGCCGGATGTAGTGAGCATATCCAGGCTGAGTGTCGAAACAAGACCGACTTTGATTAAAAAATCTCTCCCAAATTCTGAAACTGGAAAAGATATCATGTATGAATCCTTGGGTCTATTAAGCTCTCTTTAACACTATAACATTTCCCGCACTCTGTACAGGAAAATGGCTTCTCCCCCGTGTTGACAATAACAACATGTCGATCAAGCTTGGTTTATGGGTAAATATTTCCCACATTCTGGAACATGAAAAAGGTTGTTATCCACGGTGGATGACATCTCTGAGGTCGTGCAAGAGGATTTCTTCTTAGCGAAAGAAAACAGAAAAACTTACCACATTATGAACACATATTTTTCATCCCCTCGTTTTTTGGTGGGTGTGAATCCTTATGTGAGACGACCTGATTTTTAAAGATATAAAAGAACATTTCAAATTCGTACATGATAATGGTGAATCCCCTCGTGAAATATCAGATTTCTTTAAAGATGTGTATTAGGTGAAACATGTTGTTTTTGAAAAAATGGGAAGGCTTTTCCTGTGTGATTCTTGATGTCTATTGTAAGGTTATGATCTAAAAGATAAGAGTTTCAGCATTACCTGAAAAAAAAAAAAGTAGGGCAGGCGCTGACTAGGCAGAGCATGGTTTTGCGGACATTCTAGATGTATAGCAAGAGTGAGTTGAAGTGTTTAAACAAAAAAATTCCGCACTCTAAAACAGGAAAAATGGCTTATCATTGTGTGTGATTCTTGGAAAGACTGTTTAAAACAGAAATGTTTCCCCTTTCTAGACATGGACTTCATGTTTCAACAGTTCCTGTACATTCAGTCAGAAAGGACCATCTAATAGAGCAGATGACTATGTGTCACTAAGAGCTAAACAGAACGTTCGCAAGACTCCCTGCAAATTTGTCACAACATGGTACTAGCTGTACCACTAGTGCCAGCAAGGCCAGCCACAAGCAAATCAACCAAAAATAAAATATATAATGCTATTGTAGCCCTAAGAAAGCCTGTTGGGTTCTGGCATGGCTAGTTTCTAGCCTACACTGACAGCACACAACTGGATTTTGTGCTGTGCCTGTCACTTTAAGTTTTGAAAAAAAAACAATCGGCAGACTGTGCCTAATTCAATCAAACTCCTAATAAATTGTCCCACTTAGGTGTTTGAGATGGATAGAACGTTCGCAAGTCTCCCAGCAAATTCATCACAATATGGTACTAGCTGCACTACTAGTGCCAGCAAGCCCAACCACAAGCAAAGAAAAAAAATATATATTCTAGCCCTAACAAGGGCTGTTGGGTTCTTGTAGACTCACTCCTGACAGTAAGCTAATATAACACCCTAACGCTATCCCTGTAGCAGCAGCAGCTCTCTCCTTAACGGCATCCAGACAGAGAATGATGCGAGCAGCGCGGGCAGGGACTAGTCTATTCCAGGGTCACCTGATCAGGCCAGCCAACCACTGCTATCGACGTGTAAGTGTATCACATCATGCTGGCTGGAGTGCAGAGTCTCCTGGCCTGTGATTGGCTCTGTTTCTGGCCGCCAAAAATCAAAACGACGGGAGATGCCTTTTCTCGAGCTGGTGAAATATTTGTCCGAGCAACATTATCACTCGTCTCTGCTTTATCTAGTGGTTACTACTCACCTGGGCAGTTACCTGTAGGAATCTCCTCCTTACATCGCTCATCGCCCCTCACATATGTCTCTGGAGCAGTAATATTCTTCACATCTTCATCCTGATACAAAAACTGAGAAACAAATATTTTAAGAAGTCACCAGATCAAGAGAGATAACAGTAATGGGCATTTCACATTAAATTCCCCTTGAACTCAAATTGCCCAATACTAAATAGGTACCTGATGATCCTGTGGGACATATTTCTCCTCCTTACATCGCTCATCGCCCCTCACATATGTCTCTGTAACAATAATATTCTTCACATCTTCATCCTGATACAAAAATGTAGAAAGATATATTGGAAAAGTCACCAGACGACGGAGAAGTTTTAGACGATAAGACAAGATAAACTATTATCATGACAACCAAATAGATTTATTCTCAGCCTGGAGGTGCGGTTATCTCCACCCACAGCCGCATCACTTGTTGCATCAGCTTCATCCACCCGAAGGTTCAGACAAAATGCATCAGCTTCCCTCCCTCTTTTCTTTTCTGACCCACTCTGACCAAGATTAGGTACCAAGATAAGTTACTACCATTGTGAGACCATATGCAGATGCAGCAAGAAGAGATTTTCCGACACCCACTATCTCCCCAGGACAGGAAACAAGACCTAAGACAAAACCAGCCCCTTCAGTTTTGTATCCTCTCCCTCTGGGATGCTGGGAAATGCCGTCGATGTTGGTATCAGCTCCTAAGACGTGGAGTCTGCATTGTGACTGTATGCTTGGGGTGTTCCTTAACTATTTTCCGGTCCTCAGCATAAGTCCTAGAAGATTTCCTGCCTCCTAGGAGGAAGTAGGAGTGCATGTGTGTAATGATGTGGCGTGTGCGGTCTGTTAGTCATTGCGATTATTTCAGGAATAGTACACCTTAACTCCTTCATGCTCTGGGGGCTGAAAGAAGAGGACTCATGGGCTGAGCCCTCTTCATACAGAAGTGGGGTGTTCTGGATATTGCAGCAAACACCCACCGTTAATACCCATGGTCGGTGCTATTAACCTTGCCGATGCCCCCGGCGGCTTTTAAAGGACGGCGGTGCGTGGGAGCCATCTTTGTTTCGATTGTTGCTCCCCGGAACATTATCAGGGAGCGGCGATCAGTTGCCATGAGATCCTCGGATCTTCCTCGGTTTTCTGGTTTTTGCAGTTTTGTTACAATGAGCCAGTGGCTCATTGTAATAAAAACTGTGTAAGGATGCCATATACTGCAATACAGTAGTATTTCAGAATATGGTAGGAAAAATCAGGCCATGTAGGGTTAATGTACCCTAGAGGGTAAAAAAAAAATAGTAAGAAACCTGGTGAACTGCACGGGGTCCGAATTATTAGACATCTCTGTGTGAAATTGAAACAAGTGCCTTGGCTGCTGTGTGTAAGCGCTTTGCTGAGCCAGAACAGAAGGGGAGGGGGAGGATGTTCTAAGGTCAGATAAGATACTGAGAGGAATGGAGAGAGAGAGACCACAAGGAAAAGCAGGCACGGGAAAAGTGCCTGGGGCTTTAAAAGAGGAGACACGGGACAAGTGTCTAGGATTTTGAAATAAGCAGGCACAGGATAAGTGTCTGGGGTTCTGATACAGGCGGCCAGGATAGTGGATAATAGGCCGGGTGTCAGGGATTTTGTCAGGGAAATTGACAGGGAATTCGGACAGGATTGAGATCAATAAGCGGGGCCTTCTGATAAACCTCTAACTGACACGCAGTGAGTTAAGTTTCTGTAACTGGTGATCGGAGAGCTTGAAGGTGAGCCTATGTGCCGGTGAGCAACTGCACCGGTAAGGGTCTCGGGATAAATTCTGCAGTCTCAGGAGGAGAAAGTAAGTCCTCCCGGAGGAAACCACTGGTGCGCTAGCGTTAGTTCAGTGCAGGGAAGGGAAAGATGCATAGACAGAAGGTTGATGAAAGTAGACAGAAGGTTGTTGAGTTAAGTAGGACTGTTGGAAAAGTGCAAGTTGATATAATGGAACATAAGGGCTGGTAGCATTGTGGTGAAAAGAAAAGTAACAGTGAAGGTTTGAAGGTTTTGGGATGTGTCAGAAAATCTGATGATTGTACAAGTGAGAAAACTTGATCAGATTTGCAAACAGACACTTAGAGCCTCTGGCTTTGACGGACGGACCAGGACAAAGTGACAGGAATCCTTCAGAGTGCCCATTGAAGAAAGAGACGGGCGATAGGGTCATTTCAAAGTTTTTGACATGGAAAGAATTTGAGAAAAATAGATTTTATTATATTTTCCTCGGAGGGAAAGATGGTGTCTGGAACGCAGACTCACCCCTGTATCTGGTGATTAGAGAAGATGACACGCCCTACTATCCTTCAGTGGCGGCCATCTTAGAACTGTTATATTCCCTTCAAGTCCCTGAAAGTTAATTGCCTATGACTCTGTTGGCAGCCATAAAGGTTGGTTGAGAATAATAGTTGTAAGAAAACACCTGGGTTTTTGTTGTAGCAGCTGAGCACCTTTCGGGATTCTTGGCAGGTGTCTGGAATAAACGCCGGCATAGGTAATTTTACCTAATTTCAGACTTCTGCTAAAGATCTTGGGAGTGGGGCGCTGTTTGTTTGGTTTACTATGGTCCAGTTAAAACTTATTTGATCCTGACGAATGTAGAAAAATTACTATAAGAAGTGTTGCAATGTCTCTGGTACCTGCTTTCTGGAGTGTTAAGAGTTAACGAGGGTCAGATTGTGGGGAGACCAGTTTCACAGACCACTGCTAAAGTAAGACTGATAAAAGTTGCGATCCGGTGAGAGCCCAGCTCAAGTGGGCGCTTTTCAACTTGCAGGGAGGAGATATGACTGAAGTGACTTTAGTGAGTGGCGGTGATGCCCCCAATAGGGCAGGACTAGGGGGGTGGTAACAGATGAGGACATCAGCAAGTACATTACACGACAGAGTTAGCTCCCCTCATTGTAGAACTGAGGTTTGTCTCCTCCCCTGCTAGCCCAATGAAGATTTAACCCATTCCCAGTCAAGAAAAAGACCCAGAAAGAACAGCCAGATACATGTAGGATGGTCCATGACCTCCAAGCTGCCAATGAGTGTACTGAAGCCCAGTGGTCCATAGCCCAAACTGGCAGCAGTCCCCGGGAGTGACATATTATTCACCGTTATTGATTTGGCAAATGTTTTCCTCTGTGCCCCTACAGTACCTATTTGCCTTTACCAGTTCAGTATTCCATTATACCTGATGCAGATTCCCACAAGTGGGGTAAAACTCCCCCAGCCAGTACTCCACGGCCCTACAGGGAGTAGACTGGCTGACTAGCCCCTTACTGGATGCTCTCTTCTTTTTGTGCCTCCATTTTGCAGGTTTGCCAGAATGCATTTATCGACCTTATGTGTTTTCTGTTCCAGAAGGGTTGCAAAGCTTCCAGAGACTTACTCCAGTACTGCCAGGAGAAGGCGGTCTTCCTAGGCCACTGCTTCTCAGCCACAGGCAGATACCTGACAGAGGAAAGAAAGCTGGCAGTCCAGAATGTGCCCCTGTCCCGAGGCCCTAAGCCTCTTCACACATTTCTAGGACTGGCCAGCTTCTGCAGGCCTGTGAGAAGGTCTGCTGCCACCAGCCTGATGCTTCCCCTTGATTTCTACATTGCCTCTTCACCATTTTTCCCTTAGTCAGGAGGAAATTGATGCATTCCACAGCCTTAAGCTGGCAAATCCTGTCTGCCCTGGCCCTAGGCACACCCCACTGAACCAGACCTTTTATGCTATTTTGCACTGAGTATCCAATTCACACCACAGGTGTCTTAGCCCAGGAAAGTAGTGGCCTCCCCAGTGGTCCACTATTAAGCCCGGTAAGACTCAGTCATGAGGGGAGCCCCTCATGTGTCAGTAGCTGCAGCCAGCAATCTGCTCAGCAAGGTCAGTGAGCTGATCCCAGATCTTAGATCACTCAGTTACTGTGCAAACCCCACATGACTTTCACAGTGTCCTCAGCCAACTACAGCCCAAGCATCTGAGCAAAGGCCAGACAGCTCAGACTGTAGTGTACACTCCTGATGCCCGTCACACTGAAAAGGTGCACAGCCCTGAATCCTGCCGTTCTGTCACCAGTCTTACAGGATTCAGAGAGGGGGGGAGAGAAGAGTGTTTAACCCAGATGTTGAGTTTTTTTCTCGTAGATGGCTCCAGGTATGCAGGAGAAGACAGACGGTTCTACACTGGTTATGCAGTGGTCAGTGGCGCACATGAGGTAGTAAAAGCACAACCACTCCCTCCAAACAGGTCAGTGCAGGAGGTGAAGTGACGGCACTCAGGGAAGTGCTACAGCTGGTGGAAGGTAAAAGGGCAAACATCTATACTCAAGGTATAGTTTTGAGGTCTAAACACGACTATGAACCCATATGGAAGGCTAGAGATTTCCTCACCTCTCTGCAGGGACCCCCTTTAAGCATGGCACGCTGATTAAAGAGCTCATGGATGCTCTCTTACTTCCACAGGAGGTGGGGATATTAAAAGTAAAAGCACACACAATGTGGTAACTCCACAAGCCAAGGGCAAGTATGTGGCTGACGGGATGGCGAAGGCAGCTGCACAGATGGAACCAGGTGTTCCAGTCCCTGGTGGCCCGAGGATCATCAAAAGTGAAGGGAGTGTGGAGGAAAGCTGGAGCCCAGATGCCGATGGGACCTGGATGCTGGGAGATAGGGTGTGCCTGCCCAGAGCCCTGCACCTGACAGTAAGTCAAGTAGCCTATTGACACACACACATATCCAAAATGGCCATGCTAGTGCTCATAAACCATAAGTGGTTTGCCCCGGGCATTACTACCCCTGTCACTAGACTAGTGAAAGCCTATATAGTCTGTGCCCGCCACAGCCCGTGTAAGGTGGTAAAGACTCCACAGAAGGTGACACCCAAGCTGCTGTATCCCTTCCAGAGACTGCAGATGGATTTTATCCAGCTACCAAAAGTGGTACGTAGGAATACGTGCCTGTGTGCATTGATCTCTTTCCAGGGTGGCCAGAAGCTTTTTCCCATGACCAAGGCTACTGCCAGAGCTGCAGCCAAGAAGTTAGTGATTGAGATTTTCGGCAGGTTTGGACTCCCAGAGACCACAGAGTCTGGTCCCAGAACCCACTTCACTGGACAGGTAAAGGCTGAAACCTTGTCCCTCCTGGGTGTAGAACAGTTCCTACACACCCCTTACCATCCCCAAGTTAGAGGTGAGATTGAAAAAGTAAGCGGCACTCTTAAGTTAGAGATCTGGAAGGCCATGGAAGAAACAGGGAAACCTGCCTTCCTGCTGCCCTCTATTCAGTTAGGACCACCCTTAACAGAAAGACGGGTTTGCCCCTTTGAGATATGTTTTGGCTGAGCACCCAGACTAGGCCCCTACTTCCCACATACCCTATAGCTGATGACAGAGGTGGAACATGCCGCACAGTTGAGCCAGGCCTTGGAAAAGGTCCGCAAAATGTTTCTGATTCCTTTTCAGATCCAGACAGAGACCTCAGGATGCATAACCTGAAGCCTGGAGACTACGTGGTGGTAAAGAGACACACCAGAGAGAGAGTCTGGAGCCTCGCTACGGCGGTCCTTTCCAAGTCCTGCTGACCAGTGCCACGTCTGTGAAGCTAGAGGGAAGTCAGCATGTCTCCACGCTTTCTATTGCAAACTTACTTTTTCTTCTTGCTAGCTGGTCTCTTCTGACTGACTGTATGCTCAGGGACACCCCAAACATGACTATCACTGTATCTATATCTATAGGGCTGACAAGGATGCCCCCAGGTAGGAGACTTCATCTACGGTTGGTGCAACAAGACAATGACCTTCTTTAACATTGACAGCACAGGTAACCCTTTATTAGCAGTGTCTGATGTGTACAGGATTTGTGGGGATAGGAGAGTCAGGTCAGGCCTAGAGGCTGGGAAGGTTAGTGTACGGTGATAACACTTGTGCATTCCTTCCTCGTGATCCCCAGGGATAAGGTTGATCAGACACATGAAGGTAGAGAATCCCGAAGGATTCTGGAGGTCTGAGAGAAGCACCTAGATGACAACGTTTATATGGATACAGTGGGAGCACCAAGAGGGGTCCCAGATGAGTACAAGGCCCACAATCAGATATGGGCAGGTCTAGAGTCCATTATTCCCCAGATAGCTATGAGCAAAGATGTTGGTTGGGTAACTGTTTTTATTGTAATCAACAGAGATTTGTAAATTATATCCAAGATGCTTCCCAGACCGGAATGGCTTTGGACATGATCCTTGCTGAGAAGGGAGGAGTCTGTAAGATGGAGGGAGTGGCTTGTTGCATGTACATCCCAGATGACATCACCCCTGTGGATCCCTTGAAAAGATTGAGGGTTGATATTGGGGATTGTGATTTTGCTCTTGTCATTTATTGCGTGTTGTGTGGTCCCCCTCATCAAGTCCACCAAGTGCCATGGGTATCAGGAGTTAGACAAACCAAAGGCCCCTCACTCAAGTTACCTAAATTTGCATAATGAAGATGTCCCTCTGAGATCAACCACCCCTGAAACATATCAAACAGCCCCCTGGAGTAGGGAAAGGTAGAGTAGAGATTTGATTCCCATATGTGAAAGTCCACTAAATGGGAGCGCACCCAACAGGGGTCTGCTGTCATCCAACTGGTGAAGAGGAGAGCGAAGCACATATGGGCAGATCTATAGGTCCTTCTAGACTGAGAGTAGCTGAGAGAAATTCCAGGGTTTAGGGGGGACTGTTAAGGTAAACCTAGCTGATAGATGATGGCGGCGACATCGTGGATCATAACCAAAACATCGAGGCTAAAGGAATGTGGGCGTGACGTGAACATGACATCGGCGTGCGACAGCAGGGAAGTTCTCCAATCAAGAGACTTCATAAGCTGGGAACTTTGATGTTATGATTAGTAATATCCACCCTCTTCTGTTTCTTTCCCAGTTATTCTATATAGTTTTGTGTAACCAAATAAAGCTTGCGCAGTGCTGATTTTTGCCCTGGGCAACGGCATTAGCAAATCTTGCATCAGCAATTTGTCTGAGTCATTCTGTGCATGCTTATTGATTAGAAACACAGCCAACGCACACTAAAAGAGAATATCTTAAATCCTACCCTAACACTACCACCCGATCTACCTGAATAGGTGGTAGGTTTCCTTTAAATGTACTCAGTATAACAAAATTACACATTCTCTATTTCACTATTATTAACAAAAATAAAACATTTCAAAGATATAATTCCTGTCTCTATCAGTCCTGGTATAGACAATTTTAGTTGCCACTAAACACAGCCCTGTAACCTCTCACTTAGGGGTGGAACACCATCAGTGAGACACCGTGCAGCTGAGATTTCTGTCTCTCTGCTCCCTGCAATCTAGCCTCGCCCCCCTGCAGTCCAG
The DNA here is from genome assembly GCA_019512145.1 of Engystomops pustulosus. NCBI lineage: Eukaryota > Metazoa > Chordata > Amphibia > Anura > Leptodactylidae > Engystomops > Engystomops pustulosus. The sequence continues at coordinate 3,034,113 of WNYA01000013.1, forward strand.
GAAGGAGCTTACAGACACTCATTTACTTCCTGCCAGCAAACACATACTGAGGAGAGAGAAGCTGCAAACTACAGGAAGATAAGTTATCTGGAGAAACAAGGAGGCAGATACATATCTGTGAGAAAAGATATGTAGCAGAGCTGACAGCAAAAGGCATCTCATCTCTGATCTGTCTGATCTCTCTTTCTATGTGTCAGATAGAAGAATGTTCAGAATGAAAGTGTAGATAAACTTGTACCCTGATAACCTAACCACATTTTCAGCTCACAGCATCTCACAGCAGTAGAGGAATCATGAAGTGTCTGCTTAGAGAGTCCCCTGCTCACACCCTGGAATCTTACACTGACCATCACTGAGTTATAGGAGCTAAAACTGCAATAAAACTGAGTAAAATTGTAAAGTAAAGGGTAAAAAATTATCTTTATCGTGTAAACATCTCTAGGGGATTGAAATTTGAGAACTTTCTTTCATGGGAAACCCCCTTTAAGGGGTTAAAACTGTTATACAATCCCAGATAAATCTCCACCATAGAGACTATATATAGACATGACATTTTACAATATAACTATTTCCAATGGAAGCTTTTATGGCTATAATCTAGGGTGAGCTGGAAGATTCTCTCCACCCTCGTGTCTCCGTCCATCGTCTGATCCTGAAGAGAAAGAAGAGAAGACAAAGTAACAAAATATAAACCGAGAAACTTAAGGTCCAAGTTGTGCTATAGAAAAAGCTGAAGGACCTGTGATGATGTCATGGTCATGTGATCAGTCCTGAGTGGGAGGAGTCAGGCTGTGCTGTGGAAGAGTCATACATAGTTTGTATTATCTAACACTTGTGTTGTAGGCATTTAAAATAAATGTACTAATGCTCATGTCACATCAGCGTTCCTTCCCCTCGTTAAAAAGGTAAAGAATGGAGGATTTACAGAGGTTTAACTTATCATTTAAAAATTCACATTGACATCAATGCATAGCTACCAACCATCCCGGATTTTTTTCGCCCGCAGTCCTGCTTCCTCCAATCCTCGGGGCCCTGAGGTGACGAGGTGGAGTGAACGGGGCCATTTGATGGGAGTAGTCACCGCTGAATGGATCTGTGCCCTTTTCATCATCATCTCGGAGCCCCGGGACAGAACGAAGCAGGACTGCGGGTGAACGATGGTAAGGTGCTAAAGTCCTGGAGGACAGGAGGCCACAGAAGGGGGCTGGAGGACAGGATGCCACAGAAGGAGGACTGGAGGCCACAGGAGGAGGACAGGAGGCCACTGGAAGAGGCTGGAGGACAGGAGGCCACTAGAAGAGGCTGGAGGACAGGAGGCCACAGGAAGAGGCTGGAGGACAGGGGCCACAGAAGGAGGCTGGAGGACGGAAGGCTACAGGAGGAGGCTGGAGGACAGGAAGCCATAGGAGGAGGCTGTAGGACAGAAGGCCACAGGAGGAGGCTGTAGGACAGGAAGCTATAGGAGGAGGCTGGAGGACAGAAGGCCACAGGACGAGGCGGGAGGACAGGGGACCACAGGAGGAGGCTGGAGGACAGGAAGCCATAGGAGGAGGCTGGAGGACAGGAGGAGGATTGAGGACAGGAACCCATATGAGGAGGCTGCGGGACAGGGGGACCACAGGAAGAGGCTGGAGGACAGGGGGCCACAGGAGGAGGCTGGAAGACAGGGAGGCCACAGGAAGAAGCTGGAAGACAGGAGGCCACAGGAAGAGGCTGGAGGACAGGGGGCCACAGAAGGAGGTTGGAGGACAAGGGGCCACAGGAGAAGGCTGGAGGACAGAAGGCCACAGGAGGAGGCTGGAGGACAGGAAGCCATAGGAAGGGGGCTGGAGGACAGAAAGCCACAGGAAAAGGCTGGAGGACAGGAGGCCACAGAAGGAGGCTGGAGGAAAGGAGGCTACAGGAGGAGGAGGCTGGAGGACAGGTCGAAATTATACTATGCTTATGGGTGGGGGAAGGGGCGTGGTTTAGAAGAAAAGGGGGTGGAACTTTTTGTCCCTCTTTCTCTCGACCAAAAGTTGGGGGGTATGCAATATAAATGTTATTTCATGCGTTATGGTCAGTTTCGCAGGAATCCGTTATACATGCATTTTTTCAAACTGAAGAAAAGTACTGTAGCCTCCATCATTGTTTCCATCCAAAAAGCGCATGAATAACGGATCCCTGCCTAAACGGAACATAACGGACAACAGAAAATGAACACTGATAGGATTTTTTATTAATAGGTCAAAATTAGAGATGAGCGAGTATACTCGTCCGAGCTTGATGCTCGTTCAAGTATTAAGGTACTCGAAACGGCTCGTTGCTCGGACGAGTATTTCCCCTGCTTTAATTAAAAAAACACAGTGAAGAACAATGAAGAATAGAATAAAAACAGTGAACACAGTGAACACAGGATCATTTAAGTGAAAAACACAGTGAAAAACACAGTGAAGAATAGATTACAGATGTTCGGCACATCTGCTTACTTTTGGGAGATACGCGCGGAACGGTGCGAACAAAATAGTATGTGAAGAACAATATATATGTGTGAAGAACACATTGAAGAACACGGTGAGCAGGACAGAGACACCGGGGAGCAGCACAGAGACACCGGGGCAGCGGCAGCAGGGAGACATCGGGCAGCAGCACAGAGACACCGGGGCAGCGGCAGCAGGGAGACATCGGGCAGCAGGGAGACATCGGGCAGCATGGAGACATCGGGCAGCAGGGAGACATCGGGCAGCACGGAGAGATCGGGCAGCACGGAGACATCGGGCAGCAGGGAGACATCGGGCAGCAGAGAGACATCGGGCAGCAGAGAGACATCGGGCAGCACGGAGACATCGGGCAGCACGGAGAAATCGGGCAGCACGGAGACATGGGGCAGCACGGAGACATGGGGCAGCACGGAGACATGGGGCAGCACGGAGACATAGGGCAGCAGGGAGACATGGGGCAGCAGGGAGACATGGGGCAGCATGGAGAGATCGGGGAGACTTCAGTGGAAGAAGAGCAGCGGATCCCGGGACAGCGTATCTCCCGACAAGTAAGCAGATGTGCCGAACATCTGCAATCTATTCTTCACTGTGTTTTTCACTTAAATGATCCTGTGGTCACTGTTTTTATTCTATTCTTCACTGTTATTCACATCTGCTAACTTGTCGGGAGATAATATACGCACGGAACAGTGAAGAATAGATTGCAGATGTTTGCATACATCTGCTAACTTATCAGAAGACATTCTTTTTCAATTAATTAACACATTTTATTCCCGAACCATGGTCCCTTTGAAAAATGCTCGGGTCTCCCATTGACTTCAATGGGGCTCGTTATTCGAGACGAGCACTCGAGCATCTGGAAAAGTTTGTCTCGAATAACGAGCACTTGAGCATTTTAGTGCTCGCTCAAATCTAGTCAAAATCCTTACTATTTTAACGGAGGGAAGGAATGGAAGGAAGGGACGGTAGTGTGAAATGAGTCTTACCTGTTGGCGTCTTCTTCTAGATACCGAGGATATTCCTCAGAAGACCCACACTTTCAGTTTTTCATTTATTATTTTTGTATTTGAAAACTTATTTTGGATTATTTTTACTTGTATAAAAATATTTCTAAAAGATGTACACCTTTACACCTAGACTCTCTACTGCGTGCGCCGCAAAAGAGAAAAATTATAAAATGCTCACCCAATGGTACCGGGTGCCTGAGACGTTGCATTGGTAATATCCCAACATTCCGGATGTCTGCTGGCGTTGTGGGACGACTGGTGGATCTATGCTCCATATATGGTGGGAGTGTGATAAGATCAAGCCCTTCTGGGAGAGAGTGTCTAGCACCTATGCTGCAGTCGCCAGACGCACAGTCATTATCACCCTTAAAGGGGTATTCCGGGAATATGAACGTCTGACACAAAAACCCATGATGATATAAATAAATAAATACAACAATACTCAATGTCATTAGTCACAAAACGGAGCTAAAATAATATGATTTTATGATTTACAAAATTTATGGCCTCTCTAAAGTAGGTGGAGTTATCACTAAGATGGCCGCCACTGGAAACTACAAGTTCCATGATCCTTTAGTTCTCAGTAACTCCTCCTACCACTTATGCTCTGCTAACAGTGATGATGTAACAGGTTTTCTTGCTCTGTTACCATAGTAATGATGTGTAACTGCCATCACCACAACACTGGCCATACTGGATGCACTGCAACCAACCGACTACAGCCAAACCGAGTGGTGATCACATGACCCTGCCCAGGCAGGTACAGGACATGTGATGTGGACATGTGACCAGCGGCCATCTTCTTTTCTGCGACGGACCGCGCGGAGGAAATTAACGGACTGATTAAAGGGCCAGTAGCATTTTAATTCTTCATTACAGTCTATGTCATCAGCATTTTCAGCTAAGGGGAGCAAAATTTTAAATAACAACTAATTACAGATTAGCTTATATTTTGAGTGCCCACTTGTATATGAATTATGCTGATTCCTGTAATACCCCTTTAAGATAGGCCTGCTGTCCATACTCCCAGGAACTTTCCAGTCCCAAAAGAAGGGACTTGTGCGCTTTTTTCTAACAGCGCCCTGCTCGGTCATTCCACGTCACTGGTGGTCTCCTCATGCTCCCCCATTTGCTGACTGGGTATGGGAGGTGAGACATATATGCCACATGGAGAAGCTCACTGCGGAAATTAATCAGACAACAGGAAAGTTCGTTGAGCTATGGCAGCCGTGGCTCCTTTTTAAAGATACTCCTGTTAATGATATATTCCTCTGCAGTGGCCATCTTGGACCAAGTGAACCAAACAGCGGACATTTTAGTTTCAACTAAAACTAGCTTCAAACTTCATTCAGTGTGAAAATGTTTAGAAATTACTGTGTTCTCGCTCCTCTCTGCGTGAAGGCCATGTTGTGACTTATACAAGCTATCACAAGGCCAATTAGTATAAACATGTCTGTGAACAAGGCCTGGGAAGATAAGTGCATAATTTATTAAAATTCTGGTAAAAATTGTCCTGGTAAAATTCATTATGGGCAATAGCATTGCAGTACTCTCCTTGTCACGCCCCTTTTTTATGATGATTGTGTGTTTTATATATGCGCTTGCATGTGAATAAAGGGGGGAGAGACACGAAGAGACTGATGTGTTTTGGGTTTGTTCTCTCATCCCGGTACCGGGCAGCCATGAAAGAGTTAATTTGAAAGTCACCTTTACAACTGAAGTAAGGGCGATTTAAGCCCTACATAAAAAACTCTCTCACTGCGGAGTATAATAATTTATTCAATTAATGGCTGGGTCTTTCGGTAATTTATATGTCGCCTAGATACTTGTCTGTGTCAACCGCCCCTCCCTGGATGTGTGTGTTTGTGTCCCCTTCTCTTCCTTCCCACTTTTCTTCCCCCTTTTTTTTATCTTCTTATATCCTGTTTTTGTTGTACTTTTACAATCCTCATACATTTGCTGGTTCATTAAAGCCATGTGGGTTAATAGTGCAGGGATGACGTATCATAATCCTAAGTACAGCTCCGCATATGGCTTTCACCCCTGCCACTCGCAATATTGATAGTAAACAATACTTCCCACCCATGGCTTCAGTAATGATAACTGATATAAATCGCATGTCTCTTCGATTTTTGTTCAACCCTTAAGCCCGTTCCACACATGTCAGTTCACTCCCGCGGTGCAGCGTTTGGGCCGTGCGTTCCTGGCAGCATGTGTTGCAAATGTGATGCGAGTTCATCGCATCACACTCGCAAGTGTGGAACGGGCCTTAGGCTGGAAGTCATACACGATCTCGGATCTATAAATATACTATCCACAAACATCACAGAGCGGATCGGAAATAGGATATGCCTTTAATGTACATATGCTGTGTGGTCCTGTGTGACCCCTGCCTCATTGTTGTATGTTGTTATATTGGAAAATCGAATAAAAATATTTTGAATACATAAAAATATTTCTGCTTCTATTTTCATAACAAAATGAATTTTTTTCTCTTTAACCCTGTAACCACCTCATCGCTACCTTCTTGTTTTAGTAGTTCAAACCCTTTATCTTTATTGTTTGTTGCCTTTATTATAGACTGTAATATTCTCCACCCCTCTACCCATTACAGATCGGGCAATTGATTGGGCTTTGGGTTGCCTTATTTTTCCATACGTTCTCCAATTGTATTAATGTTATACTAATAAAGATTATTAATATTTTATATCACTTTTGGGCCACTATTTTGTATTTTGGTGTTGTACTGTAGGCTAGAATTGGGTGACCAATTATTCTAGAGAGGAAAATGCTGCCCTTCCTCCCCTGATTTGTTGATTTGAGGTTTGATGTATATTCTGACTTTCAGACACATGATAAATATGCCCCATTGTCTTTGCAGACGTGGAGACAAAACAGAAGCACAGCGAAGACAAAACGCAACGGATGCGCAACGGAAGCACACTGCACACGCCACTCTGAAACTGCATTCACACGACCATCATGGGGACATGTATACAGCAATAAGCCCCCGGTGGCTGTACGGTGCCACACACCATACACAGTGAATTTATAGAACATGTGCGCTGTGCATCCCGATGGGGGGGGGGGGGGGGGGGTGAGCGCTGCTCTCCTCTTCAGTCTGTGTCACGTATGTGGCCACGAGAAAGATAATAAAGCTACTTATTTGACCAAATTGACTGGGTGTATAATTTCAGTATCAAAGGGAGAAAAAGGTTTGTCCTATGGGGACAATACCACCCATTTGTCAGTATCAAAGGGAGAAAAAGGTTTGTCCTATGGGGACAATACCACCCATTTGTCAGTATCAAAGGGAGAAAAAGGTTTGTCCTATGGGGACAATACCACCCATTTGTGGCCAGGCATACATTAGTGTGAATGTAGCCTAAGTGTGACGTGTTTTTGTCCTGCCGTGGAGACACATAGAAAGTGTGGCACCAGAAGAAGAAGCACACAGCTGCCGAGCCGCCATCACAATGCCGCGAAACATAGAAACTGAAACAACAAGGAAATGAAATGACAGACATTTTGCTGAAATTTTCATTTATAGATAACAAATATATACCGTATATACTCTAGTATAAGCCGACCCGAGTATAAGCCGAGACCCCTAATTTTACCACCAAAACTGGGAAAACCTATTGACTTGAGTATAAGCCGAGGGTGTAGTATACAGCCAGCCAGCCCCAAGTAGTATACAGCCAGCCCCAAGTAGTATACAGCCAGCCCCAAGTGGTATACAGTCAGCCCCCAATGTAGTATACAGTCAGGCCCCAAGTGGTATACAGTCAGCCCCCAATGTAGTATACAGTCAGCCCCCAATGTAGTATACAAGCAGCCCCCAATGTAGTATACAGGCATCCCCCAATGTAGTATACAGGCAGCCCCCCCAATGTAGTATACAGGCAGCCCCCCAATGTAGTATACAGGCAGCCCCCAATGTAGTATACAGGCCGACGGCCGCACACTACGATGCAGCGGTGTCGCCGCTGATTACGTCATCGGCGGCGACACCGCAGCATCATAGTGTGCGCCCGCCGCAGATCGCATGGACGCGACTCTGCCGGCAAAGAGAACAGAGAAGAAAGAAGAGGAGAAGAGGAGCCGCCAGGACCCGCGCCGAAGATCGGGAGCCTGGCGCTGAAGATTGGGACCCGTGCCAACGATCTGGACACCGGAGGGTGAGTATTACGGTTTTTATTTTTTACTTGACTCATGTATAAGCCGAAGGTGAGTTTTTTCAGCACATTTTTTGTGCTGAAAAACTCGGCTTATACACGAGTATATACGGTATTTTAGAAGCAATCGTCTGTTGATGACAAGTGACATGTTCTAAGATCTCACAAAAAGATGTACGGACGTTTTTCTTCATACTTGTCCCGGAGGAGCTTCTTGATTTTGTAAAATAACGAGATCTGTGGCTCATAAGATGAATTTGGCTTAATTGCCCTCTGATGGTCAATAAGATTCGATTTCCGAGCAAAACATCTCCCACAATCTGAACATGAAAATAACTTCTCGCCTGTGTGAATTCTCTGATGTCGAACAAGATCCGACTTTTGATAAAAATCTCTCCCACATTCTGAACATGGAAATAGATCTCCTGTATGAATCCTTTGGTGTCTATTAAGCTCTGCTTTAACACTATAACATTTCCCGCACTCTGTACAGGAAAATGGCTTCTCCCCCGTGTGAAATAACAAATGTCGATCAAGATTTGGTTTCTGGGTAAAATATTTCCCACATTCTGAACATGAAAACGGTTTCTCCCCCGTGTGACATCTCTGATGTCTTGCAAGAGCTGATTTCTTCTTAAAACACTTCCCACATTCTGAACACATATTTTTTTCCTCCCCAGTGTGAATCCTTTGATGTTTGAGAAGACCTGATTTAACGCTATAACATTTCACACATTCTGTACATGATAATGGCTGCTCCCCTCCGTGAAATATCAGATTTCTTTCAAGATGTGTTTTCTGTGTAAACATGTGTTTTTGAAAACATGGGAAAGGCTTCTTCCCTGTGTGAGTTCTTTGATGTCTATTAAGGTATGATCTAAAACTATAACATTTTCCACATTCTGAACACAAAAATGGCTTCTCCCTGGTGTGACTTCGTAGATGTATAGCAAGAGCTGAGTTGCAGTAAAAAAAAAATTCCGCACTCTAAACAGGAAAATTGCTTCTTCATTGTGTGACTTCTTGGAAGATCTGCTTTAACACAGAAATGTTTCCCACTTTCTATACATGACTTCATGTTCTCAACAGTTCCTGTACATTCAGTAGAAAGGACCCATCTAATAGGAGCAGATGACGGATCTTGTGTGTGAAGGTCTGAGGATGCATCTGGGATATTCTCATGATCTTCAGATGTATCTGGTGTGATACATCCATCACCTGCTGTAACATGTGATGATATCAGACATGTTCCTCCTCTGAGATCCTGGTGTTGTTCCTCTGGTGTAAGGATAAACAGATTAATAAATAAACCATAACATTGGGTTTGGTAAGAAAACTCTGAAATGTATCACAGGACAAGTTGTGTGATATCAGCAATCCGGGTACCATGCCCATTCTTGTCTGCCCATGGTGGCTATGACTTTCTCCCTGCTTACTAAAGGTTCGTATTATTACTGATTGAACATCTCCAGTCTCCTCCTCCGAGGTCCTGGTGAGCAGTATTCCTGACCCTCATACTCCCCCACCTCCAGCTTTTTCTTAGTCTATGTCCTCCATGTTCGTATTGTGTTATCACTCGTCTCTGCTTTATCTAGTGGTTACTACTCACCTGGGCAGTTTACCTGTAGGAATCTCCTCCTTACAATCGCTCATCGCCCCTCACATATGTCTCTGGGGCAGGAATATTCTTCACATCTTCACCCTGATACAAAAACTGAGAAATAAATATTGTAAGAAGTCACTAGACGATGGAGAAGTCATGTGATTTTATTCCGTTAAAGAGCATGTCCATGTTAGATCTGTTTTCACGGGCACATTGTCCTACAGAAGTCTATGGGGCACATGTACTTACAAGGTCACCGGAGTTCACCGAAAGTGCATTGTCTGACTCAAGTGCACTGTGGCTGGCCGAGGTCACTAAGATGGCCGCCAATGTCATGACTGTGCTTCTTACGTTACCACTCTCGGGTCCCACATAGTTCACCATTTTTTTTAGTGGTGCATCTAGATGCTAGGCTAGGACTTGTGACGCAATTTGTAAGTTAAAAAAAAGCCAAAAAAGGGTTGCATGCACCAAAATTCCAGCGCACCCGCTACTTAAATCCCTGTACAATCCATTTTACCATTCAAGAAAGTACGAAAAGTCGCAAAGCCTTAGTAAATGTGCCCCGATAAGTCAGTAACAAAACTGGGGTGGCATCTGAGTGCATTCAATGAGTTATATCTAGAATACTTTTGAGAGTCAAAACGTTTGTTATAAAATTTACAAAAATCAAAAAGTCAGGCACATAGAGACCATATGGACATGAGAATTTTTAAGAAACTTTTATGATTTTAATAAACCTTGAAAGATCAGAGAATATATCATAAAGTCTTATCTCCATCTACCTGATGATCCTGTGGGGACATTTGCTCCTCTGAAACTCCGTGGGTAAAGAAGACTGGGACATCTCTCCGGTGATGTTCTCTTACTGGATCTACTCTGTAGGAAACACATCCGAGAACTGAATGTTCCTTTTCCATACGATAATGAAGGGACGTGTTGGATTTATCCTGTCTATTGCCTGCTGAGTGTGAGGGCTGGTGGTCCGCCATCAGACGTCCGTGGTACACATCTTTGTGTCCTTCTAAAACATCCCACTCCCTCCTCCGTGGAGAATAGACAGCCACATCCTGACACCTTATAGGAACCTGACACACACATGATCCGTCAGCACCCAGTATCCCGTTCACTAGCGTTACTGTATAATGTCCCAGCATTCCAGCAGTGTCCCACGTCTCCAGTCAACAGCTCCATCATCTTGTGGTGACTTCTAGGATCTTCTGCTCATTGATGTCCATCATGTATCAGGGGTGAGGTGGAGGAGCCGGTGAGTGGGCCTCAGGGTTCTCCCCCGTCCTTCATGCACAGGGGCCTGACAGCGCCCACTAAGGTCTTCTTCACTACTGTGTAATCCTGGTTATGAGAGACCACAGGATAAATATCCCTCCATCCATTTCCAGAATCATCCTCTCACCTCTCCAGTCCTATCATCTGTTATTCCCATAGATAATGAGTCAATGTGACCCTCATCACAATCTCTCACCTTCACTCTCCATTAAAATATATAAGAATCTCTAGGGTGAGTCTCTGGCCATTGTCTGATCCTGAAGAGAAATAAGATAAGACAAAGTAAAACATATAAAGTATCATACAGAATTACAATTACTGTAATCAGGTTACCAGAGAGATGGGAGTGAGGGGTCACTGATAAATGTCCCTGGTGACCATACACCTCCCTCCTCCAGCAGAGTTGTGCTCCATAGGCAGCTGCTAGAATACAGTTACCAGGATGAGGTGTGATGTCACTCTAGATCATGTGACCGGGTTGATGTAGGCGGGGGCGGGGCTTGGTGTTTCCCGCCTGTTGTGTGTGGAGGAGATGCAGGGCTGCCCTCTGCTGTGTGCAGAGGGATTATCAGGGTGAGTACATCTGCTCCAGGCTGTAGTGGAGGGTCCGGGGAGCTGGGTGTAATGTGTGCTGGCGGCTGCAGGCTGTAAGTGTCCTAAGGGGGTGATATGCAGGAGAGAAGTGTCACACGGAGGGGCCTGAGGTAAATGTGTGGAGGGGCCTGAGGTAAATGTGTGAGGGTTCTTGGAATAGCTAGAAGGGAGGAGCTAATACTAGAACAGTTTTCCACATTCTGACACAGAAATGGCCGTCCCCCGGGGGGGACTCCGTAGATGGAGAAGCAACGAGCTGAGTGGTGCAGGAAATAAAATTCCAGCCTTCTAGACAGGCAGATTGCACATTCCTTCATTGTTGACTCTTAGCGCTAATAAGTCTCCTGCGGCTTACATGCCACAAATGTTTTGATCCCACGGTCTAACTGACTTAATTGCTCAACATTTCCGGTACATTCAGTAGAAAGGACCCCCTAAGAAGAAGAGCAGATGACGGTCTGGTTCGTGTGAAGTTTCACACCGCTGATGGATAGCAAATCTGGGAGGGAAATATTCTCAAGCGATCTTTCAGATTATCTGGGTGATCAGGACACATGCACCGGGCTGTAACAGGTGATTAGATCATAGGTTCCTCGTGATATCCTGGTGTGTTAGGTCATGAACTGCTGGAATGAATAAAACCGATTAAAAAATAGCCATAACATTTGGTTAGTAAGAAACTCTGAATGATGTATCACAGAACATTTTGTGATATCTCACTCCGGGTACATGCAGCATTTCTTGGCTCATTGCCCATGGGGGCTATGCTTTTCCTGCTTCCCATAAGGTTCTAGTAATTGATTACTGAGGTGAACATCGGCAGGGGGGGTCGCGCTCCCCCAGGAGGTCCTGGCGTGAGCAGGAAGTTCCTGGACGCCTTCATACGCTCCCCACCTTCACAGCTATGTCGTAGTCGGCCTGTCTTAAGCCAGTCTCACTCTAGTATGGTTAGTCGACACCTCGCGTCTCTGTCTGGGTATCGAGTGGTGACGACTCACTCTCGGCGTTGACCTGTAGGACATCGCTGCCTTTCAACGGGACATGTTCGCTCATCCCCACATTCATCTTGTTGGTCGCCTGTGGGGCGCGAAGAGGTCGTCCCAGTCGTCTATCCGGATACAAACCTGAAAAGAAAGATTGTAACCAAGCTGCACTAGAACGATCGACGAGAATCAGGGGGATGTTTGGAGTCTCGTGGGAAAGAGCTGTACCTGCATCGGATTCTGGGTGCAGCGGCGTGACAGGATGTCGACAGAAGTCTATCCTGGGGCACATGTACTTCCTACAGTCACCGAGGGTCACGCCAATGCATTGTCATGCCTTCGAGTTGCACTGTGCTGTCGTTCCAAGATGCGCCGCACAGCTATCATGGAATTTGTGTCGCGTACCACGGCTCAGGGTACCCACCGAGTTCACCAGTTGTTGGAGGGGTGCAAGCGAATGCTAGGTCTAGTGACTTGCCCAGTGATTCCGCCCCTTTGTAACCAGTTTTACAAAAAGCCAAAAAAGTGGTTGGCAGGCACCAAAATTCCAGGCGCACCCGCGAGCGTAATTCCCGGTACGCCATCTCTGTTATACCAGCTGTCCGACATTGAAAGTACGAAAGTCGGCTCATATGGAGCCGTAGTCAGGTGCCCCCGATAGTCAGTAACAAACTGGGGCCATCGGAGGGCAGGCAATGATTAGATCTAGGAATAATATTTGAGAGTCAAAACGTTGTTCTAAAATTTACAACATTCAAAGTCAGCACATAGAGACCGTATGACAGTAGAATTGTTTTTTGAAGAAACGTACCCTTTTTTATTGATTGTAATACCTTGAAAGATCAGAGAATATGCATAAAGTTCCTGTCATCTCGGCATCTATCCTGATTGAATCACTGTTGTACATATATTTCTCCTCTGAACTACTTCCTGACCTAGAAGCAAAACGTAGGATAGGGACATCTCTCTCTCCGGTCGGATAAGTCTTTTCTCTTACGTGACTGCGGTAGCACCGTGATAGGCTAACACATCCCAGAAGACAGAGATAGGTCCTATCCTTTTCACCTACGATAAGTGGACAGGACGGTGGTAAATAGAGCCTCGTCTAGTAACTGCTGATGAGGGCTGAATGAGTCCTCCCTGGAGCATGGACGTCCTTTACACACTCTTTTGTGGGTCACCTTTCTAAACTACTCCCACTTCCTCCGTGGAGTACGGATAGACAGGCCACATCCTGCGACAGCCTGATTTCGCGACACCTTCGGCCCGTCCACACACACTATATTCCCGTCACTCACCAGCATCTTCCATGTCATAGCTTACTGTAGAAGGTCCAAGCTGTCCCAGCGGTTCTCTCGCCAGTCCAGCAGCGCCAGCAGCTTGTGGGTACTGCGTAGATCTGCTGCCGCATTGTGTCAGCCGTAAGAAAAATCAGGGGTAGGTGGAGGAGCCGGAAATGGGCTCAGGGGGGCTCCCCGGCCGACTCAGGCACAGGGCCGGACTGCGCCCCTAGAGGTCTGCGTCCCTACCGGTATCCTGGTAAATAGGGACTGACACGTGATAACTATCCTCCATACTTTCCAAAGCTCTCACCTCTCGCATCCTATCTACTCCTGTATTCCCATAGAGAGGGCATGTCTTGCCCGCACACCCTCGCTCACCAGCTTCACAGGCAAGATATATAACAGACTCTCTAGGTAAGTCTCGGGCCCTGTCGAGCCGAGCGAAATAAGATAAGACAAAGGAAACATATAAAGTATCAGACAGTAAGATACAATTCTGGGAAATCGAGGTTACCCGTAGAGATGAGGGAGGGTGCACTGATAATGATCCCCTGGTGACCAGAGACACCTCCCTCGCCAGCCGAGTGGTGCCCATAGGCAGCTGCTATAAAAAGGTCAAAAAAGAGCAAAACATAAAGGATAATACAGGGACACAGGAGGAGGTGTGGAATGGGCACGCTAATTCAGGTTACGGGTGAGGTGAGGAGCGCTGGGTCGGGGCTGTGGTGGGTTGTCCCTGCCGTGGGTTGTCAAGAGATTGGACAGGAGCTGCCCGCGTAGCGTGAAAGGGGTGAGAGGGGATAGCAGGGTTGAGGACTAGCGGTCTCCCGTAGGGCCCAATGGAATGGGAACTTCAAACCATAGACAGCACAAAGACAGACGGACGTGGTTCATAGGGAGATAAAAGTCGACGTGGGCGAGTAGGTCATGTAGTAGGGTGCTCCAGGGCAGTTGGTTGATAATTAGTGGCTGAAGCGGGCAGGAGCAGCTAATAAGCTGGTAAAGGAGTTTATGGGCAGGGAGAGAAACGTGTCCCACGCGCGGCCTTTAAGTAAATTGTATGAGGCCTGATGGTAAACTAGTGTGGGAGGGCCTGAGAGTTAATCGGCTGTGAAATCGGCAGCCGCGTGATCCCAGCTGTCACGGGATGTCTGAAGTGTGTCGTAAGAAAGAGGGCCTGGACTGAGTCGGTTGTGGTATTGGTGATGGGGGGCCTGAGGTAACGGATGTCAGACGGGGCCTGAAGGATAGTAGGATGTGGAAGTCGGCGCACAATGAAGGGTAGTGTGGATATGGGAGCGGTCTAAGGGCTTCAGTTGAGCCAACAGTTGGGGCAGACGTTAGACAGGAGGGTGCTAGATTGCCTCATAGAGTTAGTTTGTGGTGTCGTTTGTGGGGGGTGGCACACGTGTATATGCCATTAGGTACATGGGACCTACGCCTGTGTAGTGGGGTGGGTGTGGGCAGTGTATAGCCCATGGGGTAACTGTGCGTGTGGGTGTGTGTGTGTTGGTTGGGTGGCATTGTATAACATGGAGGCTACATGCTGTGTGTGTGTGGGGTGCAGGCGTAACCATTGGGAGGATAGTGCATATGTGTGGGGGTGCAGTGATCTAACCGGAGGTACATGCTGATGTGTGTGTGTGTGGTTCAGGCTATAACATTGGATAGTAGTGCATATGTGTGTGGGGTGCAGTGTATAACATGGGGGGTACGTGCTGTGTGTGTGTGTGTGGGGGGGGCAGTGTATAACATGGGGGGTACATGCTGTATGTGTGTGTGGGGTGCAGGCTATAACATGGGGAGTACGTGCAGTATGTGTGTGGGGTGCAGTGTATAACATGGAGGTACATGCTGTATGTGTGTGAGGGGTGCTGTGTATAACATGGGGGTACATTCTGTGTGTGTGTGTGGGGTGCTGTGTATAACATGGGGGTACATGCTGTATGTGTGTGTGTGTGGGGTGCTGTGTATAACATGGGGGTACATGCTGTATGTGTGTGGGGTGCTGTGTATAACGTGGGGGTACATGCTGTGTGTGTGTGGGGTGCCATCTCTCATAGTATTCCCACACAGTGTAATGTCCCACGTTTGGCCCACCAGCATAATATACTGTCCTTCATTTTAGCCCCCACATATAAAACTCCACTTTCTATAGTGAAACTCCCCGGCCCCCTCCCTCTGAAGCCCCTTTTTCTATGGCCCCCTCCACCTGTAATCCTCATTTGTTGGCTTCTTGAATATAATGACCCCTTTTATTTATCTATTGTCCCCCACTTATAATCCCCCTCCAATCGAATTGTGGCTCCTCGACCTTGTGCACCTTCACCTTGGGATTCCCCACTGTGACCACCTGCCACCTCACCTCCCCCCACACTGTATGTCTCCTATTTCTCGTCCTAAAGTCTACTTATATGACTGTGTGGTAATATTGTATGAAGTATTGTATGTCAAGTATGCATCCTGTTGCTTCATTCATTGCCTGAGTGTGCCTGGTTCAGGACAGTGCCAGAAATACCCAAGCGCTGTGTTTGCCAATTTCCAAAACTCCAATGGTATTTAATGGAGCGGCAGGACATATGGTTGACCTACTGCTCCATCAATTAAATCTAAATTCTTGTGATCAGTGGAGGTCATGGCTTCTGTCTGTCACCCTGACAAAACGCAGGGTATCAGGATCAAAGGTCCAGTGTTTTCTGAGAGCCGAGGCTCTAAGCAACATGTCACGGGAGGAATAGAAGTCCCTCCTCCCCTTCAAGTGATTTCTGTGATTGGTCAGCTAGTACAGACTGACCAATCACAGCAGAGGACAGGCTTTCCCTGGCTGATCTGCCTGTATCAGTATCCCATCTCCTCATTCTTCTTCACAGAGAAAGGAGATCAGATGGCTATAGTGACCCACCACACCATAAAACACAGATGACAACATACAATTAACCCCTTCACTGCCCAGCTGCATACCTCTCCCCTCTGTGTCATCCTCTCCATTTTGATTTAACTCTGAAAACCTAAAGGATTAATAAAACAGTTTTGAATAATTTAAGGGGTGTATTTTCTTAAAGGAAACCTACCATTTGATTTGATGCGTTATGAGGCAAACATACCTTGAGAATGCTGCAGCTACACTGATGCAGGAACATATCTTGTTTAATCCCTGAGCTGAGTGGATTTGCTTAAAAAAGTCCTAACATTCTCAAGGTATGTTTGGTTCATAATGCATGAAATCAAATGGTAGGGGTCATTTATGTGTTTTCTATTGTTTAGGTCTATTAAAATTACTTGAGAAATGAAATTGCCCTTAATAAAATGAATTTTAATTTTTTTTTTTTTGGGGGGGGGGGGGGGGGGATTGCTACTAAGCATAAAAGCCTTCTACCATCCTACAGATACAAAAGAATTAAAAAAAATGTTGCAGACCTTTGTTGAATATTATTTAGTAATTTTTGTGGTATGACTATTTGTTCAAAAATTATAAGAGTTTAAAACACATTTTAAATTTTTTTTTTCAGTCATAATATATCACTCAAATGTGTCAACTAACATGAAGTACAATGGGTCACAAAAAGACAGTCTCAAAAACTCGGTTTGTAAAAGTTTTCCAATTTAAATTGACACATGTCAGATTTGAAAAATGGGGGCTGTGTCCATAAGGTCAAAATAGGCTTATTCCTTAAGGGGTTAAAAAAAATGTCCAGGCAATGTTTTAGAAAATAATAAAAATAAAATCTTCTTAAGTCACTCTTCTCCTGATTTATTTTTTACGTGTAATCTAATATATAAAGCTGTGTGTGCGTGTCCCCAAATTTTTTTCCTGTCCCTAAAAGAGGAGAAGAGAGGAGAGAGAGAAATTTCCGGGTGTTAAAATTACTGAGGGGTGGGCTATTTTAAACATAATAAACATCTACTAACCGGCGCTGTTAATGTTCTGCGCTGCGGTCTGTCTCCTCTGTGCGCTGGTTTGATTACAAGGGCGCACAGGGAGGAGGCCGGCCGGAGAGAGTTGGGACGGATGGGAGGAGCTGGCCACATCGCGGATTGGAAGTTCCCTGTGTAAGGCTTCTGTGCCCCTGTAAACAAACAGGGGCGCAGGAGGAGGTAAGTACATGTTTATCATTTTTAAATAGTCCACCCCAGCCCTAAGTAATTTTTAACACCCGAAATCCCCTTTAAGGCGAAGGGTGTATGGGAGTCTTGTAACTCTCTGAGGGCTTGCTCCGCCGAGCCTTCCCTCATTCAAGCCCTGTTGGGTTCCACCTGGGGTCTTCGGGACCTGGTTTGCCATTTGGGGCAGTGTTGGCGTAAACTGAGACACATTGTTAAACGCCCCCCCCAACTGTGTTATTTATTCCTCCTTTTACCCAGATCATTTTAGCCTCTACTACACAGAAGAGATTAGATTACTAACTACAGGAGTAAGACCTACCTCTGCTACCTCCATTCTGTCGCCTCTTTACTGAATGGACTAGTACAGACGCATGGGCTTAATAAATTAGAACATGACCGAGAAGAGTCATCCTCTTTATCATCCCTCTGTAATGTCTTCTGATAATTTGTCAACACTATTCTTAAAGTATTTTGCTTGGTGGTATACGTTGATGATATCTTTATATATGGTAATTCCCGACTTGACTCTTGTGCAGGTCTACAGTTTGTCCCTTCTGTCCTAAGACAGCTCTTTGGTCTAGGCAATGGTGGACAGGTTGCAGTGTGATAGCGTGAGGTTGTGGACAGGTGTCATTTATATAGGTAATGAGTTCAAACAGTTGCTGTTAATACAGGTAATGAGGAAGACATGATGTAGACATGTATATATCTCCCTATAAGGAATGTCAAAATGTCAAAGGTACTACTAATCCTTTCCAACCAAGAAATTCCCTATCCTGCGAAATATTGACTAACCACTTATAAGATGAATAGTAAAAATTCTGTGACTCTAACATGGGACAAACACGAGTGGGACCAGAGGGGACTAAGAACTACAGTCCTCATTGCTCCTGACAATTTCTTGGCATGAGACCATACCTGTGCAAAGGCAAGATAGGAGCTGGCTTCTAGTCCAAAGCTTCCAGAACTGGCCACAGGGAACATAAATGTAAAAGGCAAGCCAAATGTTATTCAGCCTCAGGCATCTGATCCAGGGCAACCCAAGTATGGATGTATGAGGAATTCAATATTAAGAGAATGAGTGGCTACTATCCCTCACAATATGTACTCCCAAATATTTGAAGTATCCCGCAGAACTCAGTTCTCCAACTACAATTGCTGTGGGATAAAGGCATAAGAACTGGCCTAATTTATATGAAGTCGGCTACGTTTTTGTTATATCTTGGGAGCAGGACGAATGCCAGATTAAGTTTAGGACCCTAAAAACTAGAGGTGGGAAGATAACTAAAGCAGGGACCTATTTAGAGATCGCACATGATGGGGGCATGCCAGGATCTGATGGCTTCAGTAATGGAACTCTATGATCTTCCATTAAATTGCCAGGAATAGTGACTCCCCCCTCCCCTTACACCCCTGCAACACTGTTTTAATAAGTATGCTTGTAGGGACCGGGAACAAAGTTGGAACGAGACGACCTCTCCTGCGCTTTAATACGGGATGTAGTGAAAATCTATGCCAGGACCTGGCATATGATACATTTCGGCAGCGCAATATCACAAAGTAATATGTAGAACAGCATGATGAGCAGCATAAGAGAGACATACTGAATAATATAATGTAGCACATAATAAATTTATGGCTGGAGTATTCCTATATTGCTGGGATCATTTACAAATAAATATTTTAGAATAAAACATCTGCTGATGATTGGTGACATGTTCTTAGATCTCACAGTTATTTAAGATGTATGACTTCATACAATATATTGCTGCCTTGTATTGCATCATACTTGTCCTTGGTTTGGTTTTTCATTCAGTAGCATAATGTGATCTGTGGCTTCAACATTTATCAGATTTATGAATTTGACTTTATCGCTGTGTGAGGACTTCTGATGGCTCGCAAGATTTGATTTCCGAGCAAAACTTTTCTCACAATCTGAACATGAAAATGGCTTCTCCCCTGTGTGACTTATCTGATGTCTAAGAAGATGTGATTTACGAGCAAAACATTTCCCACAATCATCAGAGAAGTCACACAGGGGAGAAGCCATTTTCATGTTCAGAATGTGGGAAATGTTTTAGCGTGAAATCAGCTCTTTTTAGACATCAGAGAACTCACACAGGGGAGAAGCCATTTTTATGTTCAGAATGTGGGAAATGTTTTACTCTGAAGGAAGGTCTTGATGCACATCTGAGAAGTCACAAAGGGGAGAAGCCATTTGTATGTTCAGAATGTGGGAAATGTTTTACTCAGAAGGCAGGTCTTGATGCACATCTGAGGCGTCACAAAGGGGAGAAGCCATTTTCATGTTTAGAATGTGGGAAATGTTTTACTCAGAAGGCAGGTCTTGATTCACATGTGAGAAGTCACAAAGGGGAAAAGCCATTTTCATGTTCAGAATGTGGGAAATGTTTTACTCAGAAGACAGGTCTTGTTGTGCATCAGAGAAGTCACACAGGGGAGAAGCCATTTTCAGTTTCAAATGGTGGGAATGTTTTAACTCAGAAAGATTTTCCAGGTCTTGATTCACATCTGAGAAGTCACAAAGGGGCAAAACAAGTTTAATGTACGTAATGTGGAAAATGTTTTTCTCAGAAATGGATTTTTGTAACCATCGGAAGTTCTCACACAGGGGAGAAGCCATTTTCATGCACAGAATGTGGGAACATTTTTCGTCATAAGTCAAGTCTTGTTGTGCATCTGAGAAGTCGCACAGGGGAGAAGCCATTTTCATGTTCTGAATGTGGGAAATGTTTTAACCGTAATGCAGATATTGTAAGACATCAGAGAAGTCACACAGGGGAGAAGCCATTTTCATGTTCAGAATGTAGGAAATGTTTTTCTCAGAAATGAATTTTTGTTAACCATCGGAAGTTCTCACACACTGAGGTGCGGACTCTACCTCAGTGACTCTACCTGTGTTAGCGCCGCATTGTCATTGCATTCCTTACCACGGACATCTTGTGCACGAAGTAGAAAAATAGAAAGAAAAATAGTTATATTCGGCTCCAAGGACTCAGTGACTCCAAATGTAACACAACAATATCCTTGTTTAAAACTGTATAATCCAGCAAGGTACACAGGCAGGCAAAGAAAAGAAGAGCACACGCCCTACGCGTTTCAGAATGACTCCTTATTCATGGCACACACTGAGAGACAGCGTTACTAATGCCGCACCTCCTGGATCACTTGATTGGAACAACTGGAATGCTGAATTCAGGTTATGAACCAGGGAAATGTTGTAGACACAGATCACATCATTCTACGAAATGAAAAAACTCCCCGAGGATAAGTATGATCATTACCCATCATCAGAAGACTTCTAAATCATATTTGTAATTGCCCGTTCTTCCCTTCTTCAAAGGAACATTGAGTTCTACATTATTATCTTTTATTTTCGCTGTCATTTTATAATAAACCGTGTCTCTCGCCTACTCTTTCCATGCATCACATTGTGGTGGTGGTTCGCTAGTCGTGTTATTTGTCACTTTCTATGGATCTATGTCTATGTGTCAATCTTTTTGAATAATAAGCAGTAGCACACAGGCCGTCCATGGCGGGACAGAAACACCTCACACTTCGTAATATTGATCAGATCGGTTCCAGTTATAATGAATGAGCTCGGCCTCTCGGACTGTATATTATCTAGAACAAAGCAGTGAGATGGGTAACTACCATGTACACCTCACCACCAGAGGTAGACTTGCAGATAGGAAGAGAAATTGGAGGAAATTAAAACTCTAGATTGATATTGCACTTGAGTTAAAGGGATTCTACAAGCAGTTTTGACCGTTACAAACTATATAGTGTTAAGTATTGGTCCTGAAAGTAGAGAAAGAGGACAGCAATCCGCAATAATCCCTCTTGGGGGTTGGTGCTCGCAGCCAGAAGTTCAGGCGTTCAAAACTTCAAATACGGCATATTGGAAGGAGAAAGCCACAGCACCGAGGAGTAAAATGCGAAGAATTCTTTATTGGTACATCATCCAGGCATAAAAAACCATTGGTCCTGGAGATCTGTGCTGTAAGATCTCTGCATTACATTGAGCCACACCCTCTTCCCTCTGCTCTTCATAAAAGCTGTAACAAGCTTCTGGTTCAGGACAACAGCAGTCACACAGAGGGGATGGCTATTTAGTTTTCCAGTTTCAATGGAGAAAGATAACATCAATCTGAGGACACAGTGTTGGTGCTAGAAGTCGCTTGCTAGAGTTTCTAGTAACCATATAGTATAGATTGGAACCGATAACAATTTTTACTTCTTTTTTTTACTGAAATCTAAGAGCAGTCACTCCCCCTCCAGTAAAGGTGACATTGCATTGGGCACAGACCACAAAAGTTGCAACAGGTTTGCTCCACTTGGACTTAGGATAATAAGCTAAAGAAATACTTACAGAAAGCTATTAGGCCATCGTAGAGAACCCGTCGTCTGCCACCCAAGCAGTAGAGGATCCAGATGATAGTGACAGTAATTCTCATGAAACGATCGGGAGCAGGAGATGGTTGACTTATATGGCCAGGTTGTCTCTAGAGCATTTGTTTTGGGCACAAAACAGTCTGAAACAGGTTCCAGAAAAAAACATTCTGCAGAAAAAGTCTTTACTTTGTGAAGTTACATTTGCTTTCATTTTCAGTGCAAATGCAAGGTGAAGTTGTTTTATAGAAAGATCTATCCAAAAGGACCATCCTATTAGTTTGCATTCAGAGAGCAGTATACAGTAAGCAAGGTAAGATATGCATCTCCAGTTTAGAACATCTACCAAGAGAAGATTCCCCTAGTCCACTTGGAGCAGTAGAGTGAATGGATTTTATAATTGGAGAAAAATTTTGAGCTTATAGGGTAGAGGGATCAGCAGGTAAATTTATTAATATTCTGACATGCCTATTTGAAAACTGAAGGAATTCATTTGGAAATTGTAGAAGCAGGACAAGATGTGTATTTCTAGCATTAGGCTAGACATACACTCACCGGCCACTTTATTAGGTACACCTGTCCAACTGCTCGTTAACACTTAATTTCTAATCAGCCAGTCACATGGCGGCAACTCAGTGCATTTAGGCATGTAGACATGGTCAAGACAATCTCCTGCAGTTCAAACCGAGCATCAGTATGGGGAAGAAAGGTGATTTGAGGCCTTTGAACGTGGCATGGTTGTTGGTGCCAGAAGGGCTGGTCTGAGTATTTCAGAAACTGCTGATCTACTGGGATTTTCACGCACAACCATCTCTAGGGTTTACAGAGAATGGTCCGAAAAAGAAAAAACATCCAGTGAGCAGCAGTTCTGTGGGCGGAAATGCCTTGTTAATGCCAGAGGTCAGAGGAGAATGGGCAGACTGGTTCGAGCTGATAGAAAGGCAACAGTGACTCAAATCGCCATCCGTTACAACCAAGGTAGGCAGAAGAGCATCTCTGAACACACAGTACGTCGAACTTTGAGGCAGATGGGCTACTACAGTGCCACTCCTTTCAGCTAAGAACAGGAAACTGAGGCTACAATTTGCACAAGCTCATCGAAATTGGACAGTAGAAGATTGGAAAAACGTTGCCTGGTCTGATGAGTCTAGATTTCTGCTGCGACATTCGGATGGTAGGGTCAGAATTTGGAGTCAACAACATGAAAGCATGGATCCATCCTGCCTTGTATCAACGGTTCAGGCTGGTGGTGGTGGTGTCATGGTGTGGGGAATATTTTCTTGGCACTCTTTGGGCCCCTTGGTACAACGCCACAGCCTACCTGAGTATTGTTGCTGACCATGTCCATCCCTTTATGACCACAATGTACCCAACATCTGATGGCTACTTTCAGCAGGATAATGCGCCATGTCATAAAGCTGGAATCATCTCAGACTGGTTTCTTGAACATGACAATGAGGTCAATGTACTCAAATGGCCTCCACAGTCACCAGATCTCAATCCAATAGAGCATCTTTGGGATGTGGTGGAACGGGAGATTCGCATCATGGATGTGCAGCCGACAAATCTGCGGCAACTGTGTGATGCCATCATGTCAATATGGACCAAAATCTCTGAGGAATGCTTCCAGCACCTTGTTGAATCTATGCCATGAAGAATTGAGGCAGTTCTGAAGGCAAAAGGGGGTCCAACCTGTTACTAGCATGGTGTACCTAATAAAGTGGCCGGTGAGTGTAGATACCCGAGGGTTAGTAAAGAAAAACAATAAGTCTGCAGCATATGCAGCTATTTTGTATGTGGAGCCCCTTATCTCAATGCCTGAGATATCTGCGTTATTCCGTACATGCCCTAAATAGGGTTCTAGAGTGAGAACAAACAACAATGGAGAGAGGGGCAGCCCTGCCAAGTCCCATTTTGAATGTTAAAATCTTTGGAGAGAGTGCCATTCGCATGAAACGTGGTAGAGGGTAGTACAAGGATAAGACCCAAATGAGCGCACCGACTCCGTGAGATTTAAAGGGCCAGCGCACTGCTAATTGGTGCTGGCTGGCCATTGACCTGTTAAATAGGAGGCCTCTACATGTAACCCCTGCAGGATCTTTGTGCCTCACAGCCCTAGAGAAAGCTTCCTATTTTGCGATTCCTGAGTATTATCTGTTGTGACCTCTGCTTTCATTCCTGACCTCGATTCCCTGCCGCCTGTCTTGACCTTCAGCTTCGTCCCTGACTCCGATCCTGTGCCATCTGTCCTGACCTTGACTCTGATCCTGCCTGCTGATTCTGTACCTCGCCTTGGTCACCACCGTGGGCAAAGTCCAACTCGCTTTGCAGCGGTCTCTGGTGAATACCGGGTGCCACTTAGATTCCTCTCCGAGGTGTCCACTTACATCATCGCTCGCGGTTGTTCAGTGGGTCCACCACCACCAACCGTAAGATCCAGCCATGGATCCTGCCAAGGTTCTGCTATCCAAACTAGCTGACCTCACCACCATCATGGCTCAGCAGTCCCAGCAGATTGCTATGCAGGGCCAGCAACTTAACCAGCTCACCATCATCAGCAGCAGCAGCAGCAGCGTCCAGTTTCTGTGGCACCTCCCACTACCACGGCTACACTGTCTTCTACAGAATCCAGACTGTGATTATCTATGCCCACAAAGTCGTGCAGGGGCTTCATCCCCTCTTCATCATCACTGCACATTGAGCTGATGTTTACGTAGTTCACCACAGAGAGGTGTAAGGTGGCATTTATGGTCAGCTTACTCGCTGGCATGCGCCACCCCCTCTGGGACAGGAACTACCCGGTCACTCCCAACATCACCACGTTCTTCACGGAATTCCGGTCCTTTCTTCGAGGAACAACCCCGGGCATCTTCTGCTGAGACCGCTCTGTTGAATTTGCGTCATGGGGACTTGTCTGTTGGCAACTATGTGGTTCAGTTCCGCACTCTGGCCTTCAAGCTTTCTTAGAATGAATCGTCCTTGGCCGCCACCCTTTAGAAAGGACTGTCAAGCCGTAACAAAGATGTGCTGTCTGCACGGGATCTGCCATCTTCTCTGAGTGATCTCATCCCCCCGGCCACTCGGATTGACATCCGGTTCTCAGAGCATCTTGTGGAGCAGTGCCATGAACATATGCAGATCAAGACCCATCATCTGCCCCACTTAGCTCCAGTTTTCCAAAGACCACCACAGCTGCCCTCCATGTCTGCTGCAGAGGAGGTCATGCAGGTGAATAAAGCTTTTCTGACCCCCTAAGAGTGCTCCATACGACGACAGAAGAATCTGTCTCTACTGTGCTAGCCCAGAGCACTTTCTCGGGAGCACTGTTTCATGTCCATGTTGCCTGGGAAACGCACGCACCTAGGGTTTTGGGAGAGGCGTCCCTAGGTGAGAACAAAGATTCTCCATGACTGAACATACCAGTCCTACTCAGCTCTGGGACTAGTAGCCTGTTAAGTTCTTCTGCCTTCCTGGATTCTGATTCTGCAAGGAACTTCGTGGATGCTGCTCTGGTCTCGCAGCATCATCTTCCTGTGGTCCGACTCGAGAAGCCGCTGGTCTTCTCATCTGTCAGTGTGCATATCCTCTGCAATTCGGTTTGGTACTGCATGGAGCCTCTATGCCTGCAAGTCGGGGCGTTGTACAAGGAAAGACTGATGTTTTATCTTTGTCTACCTCCTAATAATGTCTTCTCAAAGAAGCAAGCAGAGACTCTGCCACCGCACCGTCCCTACAATTGCCCTACAGACCTGTTGCTGGGTACATCTCCAAGGGGTCTTCTGCCGGTGCTGGGTTTTTCTTTGTGGCAAAAAAGGACTGTTCACTCCGTCCATGCATAGACTATCACAGTCTCAACAAAATTATGGTTAAAAACCGCTATCCACTACCTCTGAGTGCGGAACTCTTTGACTGCTTACGTGGAACCAGGGTCTTCACCAAATTAGACCTACGTGGTGTGTATAATCTCATCCACATTTGCGAAGGCGATGAATGGAAGACTGGCTTCAATACTTGTGATGGACACTTTCTGTATTTAGTCATGCCGTTTGGCCTCTGCAACGCACCAGCTGTATTCCAGGAGTTTATCAACGACATTTTCAGAGACTTGCTATATACTTGTGTATATGGCCGATATCCTGGTGTTCTCTTTGGATCTCGAGTCCCATCAGGTTCAAGTACATCTAGTACTCCAGCAACTAAGGGCCAATCGCCTATATGTCAAGCTCGAGAAGTGTCAATTCCATCAACACAGTCGTCTTTTCCTCGGGTATATCATCTCTGACAAGGTACTACAGATGGATCCAGTGAAATTGTCTGCTGTCCTTCAGTGGCATCGTCCCGTGGGACTTACCATCCAGAGATTCCTGGGCTTCGCTAATTACTACCGGCAGTTCATACCACCTTTTCCTTTGTGTTTCCCGTTGTGGCACTGGGCACTGACCAAGCAAAACACCAATCCTAAGCTTCGCCTCTGTCGGCTGAAGAAGCTTTCTCCAAGCTGAGCCTCTGCTCCTGTATACACTCGGCCAGATACAGAGAAACCGTTCCCACTAGAGGTTGATGCCTCCTCGGTGGGAACTGGTGCCATTCTCACCCAGAAAGGGCCCAAGGGCCGAACTCTCACTTGCGGTTTCTTCTTGAAAACCTTCTCTGCTGCAGAGAATTATTACTGCATAGGTGATCCGCAGCTTATGGCCATAAAGCTTGCCCCAGAAGAGTGGCGTTATCTTCTTGACGGAGCTTGTCATCCGGTCTGTATCTATACTAATTACAAAAATTACCTGTATCTCCAGACCGTTCAATGCCTCAATCCAAACAGAAACAGACACCATACAGCAAGTTAGGGTGATGTCACACATGGTGTTTTTGGGCCGTTTTTAGCAGCAGTGTCCAGTTTCTGTGGCACCTCCTACTACCATGGCTACACTGTCTTCTACAGAATCCAGACTGTGATTATCTATGCCCACCAAGTATAACGTGCAAGACCCCAAGTCATGCAGGGGCTTCATCACCTCTTCATCATCACTGCATATTGAGCTGATGTCTACGTAGTTCGCCACAGCGAGGTGTAATGTGGCATTCATGGTCAGCTTACTCGCTGGCATGGGCCATCCCTCTGGGACAGGAACTACCCGGTCACTCCCAACATCACCACATTCTTCACGGAATTCCGGTCCTTCTTCGAGGAACAAGCCCGGGCATCTTCTGCTGAGACCGCCTTGTTGAATTTGCATCATGGGGACTTGTCTGTTGGCAACTATGTGGTTCAATTCCGCACTCTGGCCTTCAAGCTTTCTTAGAATGAATTGTACTTGGCCGCCACCTTTAAGAAAGGACTGTCAAGCCATAACAAAGAACATCTAGTACTCCAGCAACTAAGGGCCAATCGCCTATATGCTAAGCTGCGACCTCTGGCGGCTGAAGAAGCTTTCTCCAAGCTGAGCCTCTGCTCCTGTATACACTCGGCCAGATACAGAGAAACCGTTCCCACTAGAGGTTGATGCCTTCTCGGTGGGAGCTGGTGCCATTCTCACTCAGAAAGGGCCCAAGGGCCGAACTCTCACTTGCGGTTTCTTCTTGAAAACCTTGCTCCGCTGCAGAGAATTATTACTGCATAGGTGATCCGCAGCTTCTGGTCATAAAGCTTGCCCCAGAAGAGTGGCGTTATCTTCCTTATCATCCGGTCTGTATCCAGACCGTTCAACGCCTCAATCCAAACAGAAACAGGCACCATACAGCAAGTTAGGGTGATGTCACACATGGCGTTTTTCGGCCCTTTTTAGTTAGTGCATTTTCAGATCGTAAAAAAACGCATCCGTTTTTGTCCGGTATTCAATTTGCTCAATTGAAAATAGGACAAAAACGGATGCTTTTTTTAACCCATGCGTTTTTTACGATCTGAAAACGGCCCAAAAACAGCCTAAAAATGCCATGTGTAACATCACCGTTCTCAGGCACAGAGAGTAGGGCATGCTGATAGGCCGAAGCAGCCCAGCTGGAAACGCCCGGTTTCTTCAAGACGTAGAGAGAGGCTCCGCCCACGCCCGAAGGGAGCTGAAGCATGGCCGGACCAGCTGAAGGTAAGCCTGCGACGGGGAATATGACAAAGGGGCGGGACCTGTCGCCAGTGTTACAACCTGTTAATGGAATGAAACAAACCAGAGGAAGATGAATCAGAAGTGTCTAGGAGCAGAACTGTTCTAGTTGCCCATGGAAACCAATCAGAGCTCAGCTTTCATTTCCCCCACAGCTGTTTGTAAAATGAAAGCTGAGCTCTGATTGGTTTCCATGGAAAACTAGAACAGTTTTTACCTCAGACACTTCTGATAATTCTTCACCAACCCAATCATGTGACTAGTCACATGTTTATGACATCATCAAAGGTCCTTTAGCTTCTCTGGCAGCAGGAACCTAGAGCCTGTCTCCTCCCACTGTTCAAGCTGATCACATGACAATGACATCATTGCAGGTCCTCAGTAGATTCTTCATTGGAGTTAACAGAAGTTGATGTGATGTCACTGGTCACGTGTCACTAGAGATCATGTGACCAAGGTTATATAGTGGGGCTTCCTGTTCACCACCACATTCAGTGTGAGAAGGAGGAGCAGCGCCTGAGGTGTTACTGCTGTGTCTGGGGGATTATCCGGGTGAGTCCATCTGTTCTGGGGGAGGAAGGGTCACACTGCAGCCGACAACATGACCAATGAGAGGAATGTATGAAGCCGTGCGATGTGCTGCAGCTTATAGATAGACCCGGTGCGATGTGCTGCAGCTAATAGATACACCCGACGCAATGTGCTGCAGGATACAGATACACCCGGTGCAATGTGCTGCAGGATACAGATACACCGGCGCAATGTGCTGCAGCTTATAGATACACCCGACGCAATGTGCTGCAGGATACAGATACACCCGGCGCAATGTGCTGCAGCTTTATGATACACCGACGCACTGTGCTGACGTTATAGATACACCCGACCGCAATGTGTGCTGCAGGATACAGTACACCTGGTGCAATGTGCTGCAGGCCCATGGATACACCCGGTGAATGTGCTGCAGTTTATAGATACACCCGGCGCAATGTGCTGCAGCTTAATACACCCGACGCAAGTGCTGCACGCTAACGAAAGAACAACCGCTGGGATCAAGAGAACAGGGAGGGGAGTATATTCAGTATTTTAAAAAATGTCCTATGTGTTGGTTTCCTTTAAGTATATTTTCTCCTCATTGTTTTCTATGAATTACAGTCATTATATTTCTCTACATGATGTACTTGTCTTATCTTTTCTCTCAGGATCAGGCAATGGACAGAGACAGGAGGTGGAGAGTGATGGAGACACGAGGGTGGAGAGAATCTTCCAGATCACCCTAGAGATTCTCTTCTAATTACTGGAGAGGTGAGAGAGAGATTGTGATGAGGTCACATGACATCATTATCTATGGGAATAACAGATGATAGGACTGGAGAGGTGAGAGATTCTGGAAATTGGAGGAGAGTATTACAATGTGTCTCTCCATAACCAGGATTACACAGTAGTGAGGAAGACCTCTAGTGGGCGCTGTCAGGCCCCTGTGTAGAAGGATGGGGGAGAACCCTGAGCCCAATCCCGGCTCCTCAC
Source organism: Engystomops pustulosus (assembly GCA_019512145.1). Lineage (NCBI taxonomy): Eukaryota > Metazoa > Chordata > Amphibia > Anura > Leptodactylidae > Engystomops > Engystomops pustulosus. The sequence continues at coordinate 3,063,664 of WNYA01000013.1, forward strand.
CTCACCCCCTGATACATGATGACATCAATGAGACAGAAGATCCTAGAAGTCACCCACAAGATGATGGAGCTGCTGACTGGAGAGGTGACACTGCTGGAATGCTGGGACATTATACAGAACGCTATGAAGGGATCTGAATGATGACGGGATCATGTGTGTGTCAGGTTCCTATAAGGTGTCAGGATGTGGCTGTCTATTTCTCCATGGAGGAGTGGGGGAGTATTTAGAAGGACACAAGATGTGTACAAGGACGTCATGATGGAGGACACCACAGCCCCTCACATCAGCAGGTAATAGACAGGACAAATCCACACGTCCTTTCATTATCTGTAGGAAAGAGGATTCAGTCTCTGGATGGTTTCCTACAGGTAGATCCAGTAAGAGACATCACCGGAGAGATGTCCAGTCCTCTTCTTCTACACAGGATGTTCAGAGGAGAAATATGTCCCACAGGATCATCAGGTAGAGGGGATGAGACTTCATGACATCTTCCTGATCGGGGGTTTATTAGAGCCATAAAACTTCCATGGAAATAGTTATAGTATAATATCTCTTGTCTATATATAGTCTCTATTATTCGGTTCCAGTTCCACTTTGCTTTTGTTGGGACACTTATTCTATTCACCGTCTTTCCCTGCATATAAGCCCGTGTCTTCTATTAGTTTTTGCTCATAGAGAGGCACATACAGATGAACAACTTTTTTAAGTGATCAGTTTAGAACCTGTTCTTTTGTGTTTCCTGACAACATGGATCAGTAATTATATAATTCCTATTATTTATATATTGCACACAGATTACGCAGCGCTGCACAGAACTTGTCAGATCAGTCCCTGTCCTTAACACCTTGCCGACCGAGGACGAACTATATCATCCTCGTGCGGCAATGGGTGTATGGTGGAGTTCACGAGCTGAGCTCTCTCATACACACCGGGTAATGACTGTATAATACAGCCAACACCGCCGTCATTGCAACGGACAGTGCTGGCTCCGATCGCGGCAGTTAACCTGTTAAGTGCCGTGGTTGAACCCACCGCGGCACCTAACCTACCGTATATGCGCGCCGCGCCATCTTGGATGGCGATCGCCGCCCCCTGGAACGTCATCGAGGCGGTGATCGGTTGCTATGGCAGCCTAGAGTCTATTGAGACCCATGGGCTTGCCATGTGGAATGATTTCTAATAACCAGCAAGGGGGCAGGCTATTAGAAATCATAGTAAAATAGCTATATACTGCAATACAGTAGTATGCCAGTGGCAATCGAAAGGCTAACACCTTACCCATCTTACCCATCCAGGGAGGTATTACTCCATACCAGGGTGGGAATATAATCTTGGGTGGAGGGCACATGTCTGGTGTTGAAATGGGTCCCCGAATAAATAAGGAGATGTAGATAATATAAGAATCTAAGAGTGTTTTCAGCGATATTCATTCCCAACATTAAAACAACAAAAACACTTCAGGTAGGTGTCTGATGATGTGTTACAACGCAAAAAAACGGTATGCAGCTAATGCAACAGGTAATGCGGTGTGGGTGGAGACGAAGTTAACGTATCTCCTGATGAAATTAGTCTGAATGTCTAGACTACAGAGGTCTAGGACCCGAGTTGACAACAGGTTGCAGAGCATTTGTTGCTGTTGCTCATAAGTCCGTGTGGGAAGTTGAAGGAGCGCAAAGAAAAACATGCGTTGTCATAGGGCCAGATCAGGCCAGCTCCCCCCGGACATGGACATGAGATAACCAGAAAATGTGAGAAATTGTAGATATAAGGAGTTTGTTGATTGTAGTTGGAAAACAACATGGTGGGATTTATGGTGAGAGACCTGCAGCTATGTGTTCACGGTATCTCTCCTGTAGGTCAATTTTGTTCGCCATCAAATAATGATTCCTCTTTTCTTATCATATAAAACCTCCTCTGTGATTTTCTCCGTTGTCTGACAACTTTTCCGATATATCTTCTACATTTTTGTATCAGGGTGAAGCTGTGAAATATAACTGCACCAGAGAGACATATGTTGGAGGGGCGAATGAGCGTGATGTAAGAGAGATTCCTACAGGTAACTGCCACAGGTGGTAGTAACCACTAGATAAGCAGAGACGGAGTGATAACACATACAGAACATGAGACATAGACTAAGAAAAGCTGGAAGGTGGAGCTTGAGGGTCAGAACTGCTCACCAGGACCTCGGAGGAGGGAATGAGATGGTACATCAGTAATAATACAGGACCTATGGTAAGCAGGAAAGTCATAGCCACCATGGGCAGAACAAGAAATGCTGCATGTACCCAGGATGCTGATTCACACAAATGTCCTGTGATACATCTTCAGAAAGTTTTTCTACCACAACCAATGGATAATAGTTATATTTATTTAATCTGTTTTTCCTTTACAGTATGAACACACCAGGAGCTCAGAGGAACATCGGATATCATCACATGTTACAGCAGGTGATGGTTGTATCACTCCAGATACATCGAAGATCAGTCACAAACATTCCCAGATCGTTCCTCAGACCTTCACACACAAGATCCATCATTCTGCTCCTGTTATTGGGTCCTTGTACTGATCATCAGAAACGGATAAGAACATTACGTCATGTTTAGAAGTGGGGCAAGATTGCAGTGTTTAAACGAAGATCTTCAGCAAAGTCACACAAGGAGAGAAGCAATATTCTTGTTTAGAATGTACCCGACATTTTAACAGCAAGGCAGCTCTTGTTGCTCAGTTATCAAGTCTACAGCAGAGAGAAGCCATGTGTGTGTTCAGAATGTGGGAAATGTTTAACCCACAAATCATATCTTGTTATACCATCGAGAAATCACACAGGGGAGAAGCCATTTCCATGTCCAGAATGTGGAAATGTTTTCACCAGAAATCACATCTTGTTGTACATGAGAGAAGTCACACAGGAGAGAAGCCATTTTCGGTTCAGAATGTGGGAACATGCTTAATAACAGGACAGAGCTCTTGTCATACACAGAGACATCACACGGGGGAGAAGACGTTCTCATGTTCAGAATGTGGGAAATGTTTTAAGCAGAGAAACTCTTGTATACACCAGAGAAGTCACACAGGAGAGAAGCCATTTTTCATGTTCAGGAAGTGGGAAATTATTTTGTCAGAAGGCAAATCTTATTGTGCATCTGAGAAGTCAGCGAAGCGAGAAGCAATTTCATGTATAGATTGTGGGAAATGTTTTAAAACAAAATCTGATCTGTAAGACATAAGAGAATTCACACAGGGGAGAAGCCATTTCATGTTCAGAATGTGGGGAATGCTTACAACAGACAGCTCTTGTAATACCACCAGGAGAAGTCACAGAGGGGAGAAGCACTTTTCATGTCGATATGTTGGGAAATGTTTTGTCGGAAGGCAAACCCTTGTTGTGCCACAAAGAAAGTCACACAGGGGAAGAAGCAGTAGTTTCCTGTAAAGAGTGCGGAAAATGTTTTAACCAGAAATCCAGATCTTGCAAAACATCAGAGATTCACACAGGGGCGAGAGAAGCCATTTCATGCTTGGATTGCGGGAAATGTTTTTAATCAGAAATAATCATCACTTGTTATACATCAGAGAAGACACACAGGGGAAAGCCTTTTTCATGTACAGAATGCGGGAAATGCTTTTGTCAGAAATCACAGTTGTTTGTGGCATCAGAAAAGTCAACACAGACGGAGAGCCTTTTTCATGTTCAGACTGTGGGAGATGTTTTGCTCGGAAAATGCATCTGTTGTACATCAGAGGACTTCACACAGGAAGAGAGAGCCATTTCATGTTTTGATTGTGGAAAATGTTTGCTCAGAAATCGAGTCTTGTTGACCATCAGAAGTCCTCACACAGTGATACGTCAAAATAGTTATGAATTGGGAATGTAGACACAAATCACATTAGTTAAAAAAAAAAATCAAAAAAGTCCCCCAGGACAGTATGATGTCATACAAAATCATAACATCAGCAGCAGACAATTACTTTTAAATATTTATAAGGCCTTCTTTAAAGAACAGTCAAGCCTTAAGTTTGCTAACGTATGCATTATTACTCATATCACTTTTTTCATTGTGTTTCTATAGATCTGTTGTTGTCTCTCACCTTCTGTTTCTATTCCAAGTTTCACAGTTGTGATAATTTGGTCCGCAATTAGGTTTGGAGAGGGGAGGGGTGAGGAGACCTGATCGTAGTCTGGGTAAGCACTGGTCCAAATGGTTAGCGACTCCACAACTCCATTGCCCTGTTTCCTGGTCATCTAAGCGCTATTCCGTTAACGCACACGCCCCCCGCCGTGCCAAAGCACCATACGATCCCCACAGCAAAAACGCCCCCCCCCCCCACGACTGAACTAATCCCTGAACGCACAAACTAAAACTCGATATACCCAAAAAGGGGCGACCACAGCACGGGAAGCCGGGCAGCTAAGAGTGGGGAAAAAAGCCGGTCCCCCACTCACAAACCCTCCTTCGATCAGTGTTGACACACCGTTACACACCCCCCCCCCCGAACTCCCCTCTTCTCATTGCCTCCCCCTCGCCCCCGGTCGGCAATCCCCTCCACACCTTCCGCCCTCCCCCCCCACAATTCCCCTTCAAAACATAACAAAACCACCCACCACCCCCCCCCTTCCCCCCCCCACAACAACCCTCTATTAACGACCAGTCCCCTCCCACCCTTACTTTACAGTCTCCCCCTTCCCATACTCGCAAATCCACACACAAACGTCCAACACCCCCACCAAGCCCCTCGTCCCAACCTACACTGTCCCACTCTTCTTATCCCCCCCCCCCCCCCCCTTTCCCCCACCCCCCCCTCCCGCGCCCCACGTCCCCCCCCCCAACAACATCCCCCACCATAACCCTCTCGCCACCCCCCCCCCGGCCTACCACCCTACCTCCTCGACCATCCCACCTCCGCCCACCCTCCCCACTCTCCGCCCCCGTCCACATCCACGCACCCGAATACCCTTCCCCACCACCCTCCCCCCCCCCCCCCTCACCTCCCTCCCTTCCCATCACTTCCTCTCCCTGCTCCCCCGCACCCCCCCCATTAACCCCTATCCTACCCCCAAGTTTGCCATCCACCTCCCACCACCAACAAGCCGTCCCTCCAGCCGCTTTTATCCTCTCCCACCCGCGACACCCCACCCCCGATAACTAAGACCCCTTTCTCCATTAAAGATCCACCACCCTCTCCCCTACCCCTCACCACTCTCTCACCCCAATCCCCACTCTCTCTCACACCATCTTCCTACTTCCTTTTCATCCTTCCACCCTCTTCCCTTCTCACACCACCCCCCCCCTCACCCCCCCATCCTCACCCCCCCCTCCCCCCCCCCCCCCCCACCCACCCCTCCCCCTCCAATGAATGACTGGAGTGGAAACTAAAAATGTTGCTGTGTTAATTCCTCCTCCCAACCCAATTGGCCAAAAATTCAACACAAAAATAAATTAAAGTGGAAAGAAAAGTCCAAAGCGCCCTGAGTTTGTTAAATACAACAATTAAATTAGCAGAAAATGAAAGGGATTCTTGAAGGAAATTCTCACACCGTCACTGTAACTTCAAACAATCAAACGCCAATCTCCGCTTGCCCACGGCCGTCTCACTATTCTACCTATTCTCTACTGCCTCTCAATCCCCTTCCTGCCTATCTCTCACTCATTCATTTACTTTCCCCACCTGTCTTCTGTCTCATCACTTTCTCTATGCCTATTTTCACTCATTCACCCTGGCGATCACCCCTGTCTTACAGTCTCTCACTCACCTACCTGACCGTCTCTCACTAACTCTCCCTGAGTGTTCTCTCACTGTCCCTTCTGTCTCTCGTCACTCACCACGCTTCCTTCCTGTCTCTGTCACGCACTTACCCTCCTTGCCTGTCGTCTATGTCACTCTCTCGTTTCCTGCCTGCTCTCTTTCACTCACTCACTCTCCATGTCTGTATCTCCACTCTACCTGCCTTCTATTGTCACTCACTCTCCCCTGTCTTTCACTATCCCTCTTACCTCACACATAAGTTGTTTATTTGCTCATTGCGTATAGGTGACCGATCAAAGCTCATATTAAGTGACTTATGGCCAAAACGGCAACCAATCGCGGGTCAGCTTCTGCCACATTTGGTTGTGATTGTACATGCGACTACAAAGATTCTTTTAGCGGACTTTATATATTAGATTTTTATACATATTTTTAAAATAAATATCTATTCTCACTGTATTCCACCTTATCTCCAGCAAGTGGTGAGTCCCTTTTTTTTAGTTATCCTTATAAAACCTCTGTCCCACCTCCCTGCAATCAGTGCACAGAGCAGGCATATGCAGAGAAAACTGCAGGCTGGCACAGGGAGAAGAGGAAAAACGTGGAAAAGAAGATTTTTTTTTTGTCTGCTCTGGGGTTCCAGTATTAAATTTTCTGCTTGAGTTCTCCACCACCAGAGTCAAATTAAATAACTTAAATAATAATGGGACAGTCATCCTCCGGGTAATACCCAATAGTCATAAAGCACGAAAGAAGAAGAGAATGGTTATTCAGGAATCAGACAGCAAAGAAAATACTTCACTCCAGATGCGGCTATATAATCGCAAGTCCATATTTGGTGGATGAACATCTGCTTGGTCACTTGACATCTTTTGCACTAGAGGCAAGGTAGTCAATTTATGCAAACTGAACAATTTCAGGATCGGTGGTGATGGACCACTGAACCGCTGGAGAGATGGATGAGGCCTGCCGCAAGGGTGTTGACCTTGCTGCGGCGTGATATCACTAGGTCGCTCCACAGGCGCGACTTGCGTCGTGAGTGGACCAAGGTGAGGTACAGAGATGGCCAGACCGAGTTAGAGTCGAGAGTGAGGCATGAGTCTCAATAACACACTTTCTCTTAGGCAACAGGGTACAAAGATCCGGCAGGAAGTCACAGGAAGAGCAGGCCAGCTGCAATAAGCGGCGTCACAGGCCCTTTAATTTCAGAGAGCCGATGCGTGCGTGCCGGATTACAGGGATGTGCAGCCGCCGCACAGAGGAATACGGGGGGTGCAGGAGTACCCATGACTTTGACCTCCCTCTTTTTGGTCCAGAAGTTGTCTTCAGGCTCCCAAGATCTCTCCTTGGCCCGACCGAACACCTTCCAGCGATGAGAAAGAACAGTTTCCCTCTAACCAACTTCATGTCCGGGATCTCCTTTACTTTAAGAACATGGTGGAATCAGCTTCAGGAGAAGGAGGAGCTACTCTGCCAGGAGAACGATTAGGATTCAACAGGCTTTAGAATGGAGACGTGGAAGTATTTTGGGATGCGCATGGTGGGAGTAAAACTAGCTTGTAAGCCACACGGGGTTTAATGCGCTTCAACACTCAACAGACCAGGAACACGGACCATGTTTGTAGCTGGGAATCTGGAGGACATATCTGTAGGACAGGCCACACTTATCGCCCAGAGAGAAGACTGGGGGAGACCTGCGTTCCTTGCCTGGGTTTGGTGCGGGCAGATGCTGAAGTAGAGATTATGAGTTTGCTCCCAGATGGGATTGGCAGTCTTGTACCAGTCTTCCAGGCAGGAACATCAGAAGGCATGGAGAGGAAGAAGTGAACGTAGATGTCGTACAAAAAACAACAAGAAGAAGGAAGTGCCACCGCAGTTGGAGTCCAAGTAATTATAGGAGAATTCCGCCCCCAAGGTAGACTGCCGATGATAGGCAGAGGAGAAGTCCAGTTTATTGAAGTTGGTTGCACAAAGCGGCCAGAATCTGTAAACAAACTGGACCCTCGGTCTGAGACAATGCGCTGTGGAAGTCCATGAAGCTGGAAGATGAGGAGAAAGAACAAAGTGGCAGGATAAGCAGTTGACGACAGACCAAGCAGAGGAACGAAATTGGACATTTTAGAGAAAAGGTCTGTGGCCACCCAGATGACAGTATTACCAGAAGAAAGCGGAAGATCCATAATAAAGTCCATGGCCACGTGAGTTCACAGGCAGCAGGGTTTAGGCAGTGGCAGGAGCATACTTGCTGGCTTGAGACTTAATTTGTGCACAGGAACTCACAAAGTCTTGTACATCCTTGACCAGACCTGGCCACAGTAGAAATAAGAGATAAGAGCGGCAGATCTCTAAAATCCTTTTCCAAAGGGCAGGTCGGAACTTAGCTCATGCCAGGAGGAATTGCCATAGATCCACAGACGCGGCAACAACAAGCTTTTAAGGAGGAATGAATATCCAGGAGCTGGTTCGTCCGCAATACATCAGAAGGCACGAGAAAGGGCTTCGGCTTTGACATTCTTCTTTGTTGGTCGGAAAATGGATCAGGAAGTTGGAGCGAGAGAAGATGAAGGGGACCAACGAGTCTGTCGTGGATTGAGACGTATTGAGAAAAAGCCACAAGTTCAACCTTTGGGTCCTTCTGGGTAAGAATGAATCCAGGTTCTTCCGAGGAAGTTGTCAAAAACACTAGCAGGAACATTTTCTCTGTATCAGACTGAGTACGAACAGCAGAGGCAAAGGCAGGACTTCAGCTTAGAGAGAAAGCTTATTCAGCCGCTGGAGGACACAGCTTAGGATTGGCATTCTCTTGGTCAGCGCCAAGAGAGACACAAAGAAGGAAAAATGCGGTGGTATTGTAGTGATAGCGAAGCCCAGGACATTCTGGATGGCACGAAAGTCCACTGGACAGGGCCAATGAAGGACCGCCGACAATTTGTTTGATCCATCTGTAGTCCCTGTCAGAGATGACGTACCCGAGGCAAGGAAAGGAAGGTCTTTTGGTGAAAATAGGCACTTCTCGAGCTTGGCATACAGGCGGTTGGCCCTTTAGGCAGGAATATAGCAAGTCTCTGAACAATGTTGTTAACGAACTCCTGGAATATGGCTGGTATGAGAGGAGTACAAACGGCATAACGAGATACTCGGAGTGTGAGTCACGAGTATTGAAGGTGGTCTTCCATTCGTCACCTTGCAGATGAGGATGAGATTATACACCCACGTAGGTCTAATTTGGCAACACATAGGTGGTACGAAGAGTTTGGTGATCAGAGGCAAGTGGGTTAGTGGTTCTTCACAGTGATCCCGTTAAGTCCGGAAAATCTATGCATGGCTGGAGTGAGACATCCTTTGTGGTCACGAAAAAGAACTCAGCATTGGCAAGGAAAGAAGACTTGCGTATGAAGTACCTTATGCAGATACTCCTTCACATAGGCTGAATAGCTGCAGTTTCAGGAATGAAAAGTGGGTACAGCCGACCCGTGGAGGAGACGTCCCTGGCAAAAGTCCTTTAGGGCAGTCGTAGGGTCAGTGTGGTGGTTAGGTCTCTGCTTGCTTCTCCGAGAAGACATCAGCAAAGTCAATATAAAGCCCAGGCTGAGACCCCATCATGAGGAGAGCTTGAAGGACGACACTGAGGACCCGATCAGTGCATAAGGTGGCGGGCTACAGGATGAAGTGCCACCAGACACGGAGACCGTCTACGACTCAGTTACGTAACACATCTTACACACAGCCCGTCTCCTCACTTCCCCCCCTCTCTTGCTCTTCCTTCCAGCTCTTCGCACATACTGAAGACCCCCCCCCCCCTGGACCCGATCATTTACCTTTTCCGTGCATTCTCCTATTCATCGGCTTGTCATAGCTCCCTCCACTTTCGTCTCCACCCCATCAGTTGTCGGAATGGACCGGGATCACTGAGAATCTGCCCCCTGGCGGTCGAAATCTTCGAAATGGCAGCGGCTTCTACAACATCACCAGGGGCAGCGGCAGCATACAAGAAGCGTTTATGCAGAGCCCGAATCCAGGAAGGCAGAAGCTTTAAACTGGCTACCCGCCCAGAAACTGAGGAGAGTAAAGGTATATTCCGACGTTGAAGAGGCTTTTCTACAACTAGGGACGCCTCTCCCAGAAACCCTAGGTGCTGCGTTTCCCGGACGTTGTGGACGGAGTCAACAAGTTTTGAGAAAGTGCTCCTGGCTAGCAACAATAGAGGCAAAGATTCTGTTCATCTGGAGCGCTTTGGGGTATCAGACAAGCTTGTGTCACCTAAGACATGCAGCAGCACAAGGAGGTTGGCTGTGGTGGTCTTTGGAAGATGGATCCAAGTGAGGCAGACGACAGGGTCCTGATCTACATATGTTCTAGGCATGCTCCTCCAGGACACTTAGAGAACCAGGATGTTAATGTGAGTGGCCAGGGAGGATGGGTCACTTAGAGGAAAACAGCAAGATCCCGTGCAAGAGACACGACTACCGGATTTGATACGACTTGACAGTCCTTCTTAAAGGTGGCGGTCAAGGCTACTTATTCCAAGATAGCTTGGAGCAGAGAGTGCGGAATTGAACCACATAGTCACAACTGACAAGTACCCTTGAAGCAAATTCAACAGGGCGGGTCTCAGCAGAAGATGCGGAATAATTCAGCGAGGAATGCAGTGATGTTGGCATGACCGGGACGTTCCTGCCCCGATAGGGGGGACCCATGCCAGGGCTTTCCCGGGGAGGGGAGAATGAGTCTGACCATGAATGACACCCTAGATCTTTCTGTGGCAACTGTGTAGGCATCAGCTGGGTTGATGAAGCCCCTGCACAACTTGGCATCTCTTGTATACTTGGAAGGCATAGACAAGCACAGTAGGGTTCTGCAGACAGTCGCTGCACAATGGAACTGGATGCTGCTGCTGGACGGCCAAATAACTTCTGCATGACAGCGGGGTAACGCTTGTATACGATACTGGGCACGCATGGAGATCTAGGGGACTGCTGAGCCATGATGGTGTGGTAGGTCCAGATACTGTAGGGAAGTGTTATACTTGGCCGGAAAAGTTGGGGGATCTTATGTAGGAATCAGTGGGTGGTGATGACTGCAATGACCGGGGATCGAGAAAGCCGACAAACCTGGGAGCGGAGTCTAAGTGGCAACACGGATCACCAGAAGCCCGCAACAAAAGCGGGTTGGACTTGCTGCGGCAGGGATACCACCAGGTCGCTCCAGAGGCGCAACTTGCTATGGTAGTGGCCAAGGCGAGGGGTACAGAAGACAAGTCAGAAGAGTCCAGCGAAGTCAAGGTCAGACAGGAGGGGTACAAACACCGGTGGCACAGGATCGGGAGTTCGAACAGATGGTCAAAGGGCAGGAGCATGGATCAAGGTAAGGATACGGTCACACAATGCGGTAAATCACAACGAGCCTCACATAACACGCTTTCTCTTAGGCTAGTCAGGGCACTAAAGATCTGGCAGGAGTCCCATTGAAGAGTGGCTAGGCTACTATATAACAGAAGCAGCGACGCACGCGCGTCTGTGAAATTTAAGACCAAAGGCGCTCTCATAGAGGTGGACACCTGGTGAGTAAGTCTGCCCAGCCACCCAGTGCCAGAGGGAGGTACTGGGTCCTGGATGCGCCTCGAGACAAACAATCTTACAGTCGTTATGGAAACAGGATGAATGATAAATAGCGAATAAACTTAGTATGGGCTCTGCTGGGATACCGTGGCCGAGGACTCCTACGACACCCCCCCGTCTGTCAGCAGATTAATGAAGGAATTAGCGCCTCCAGAAGCCCTGACTAGCAAAGGGGGGGGCTCCTAACAGCTCATTTAAAGGCAGTTGGTATATCAACGGTGACACAGGAATGAGGGAGAGGTTGTCTTAGTAGAGGACAGCATGCAGCAGCTGCAAGAAACAAGAAATTTCTCATCGGGAAACATCAAAAGCGGATCTAATAGGCATCCACAGAGAGAACACCTCTCATCCTCCCAAAAAGTGAGAAATGATTCACTATTAGGTCCTTGGACAGTCCAGTATGAACCATCGACAATAGTGGGGGCAGCAGGGGCTAGTGGTTAGCATTACAGCATTGCAGCCGGCCTGGGGATGGTTCAAGTCCAAGGTTCAACATTCTGCCAACGAGTTTGTATGTTCCTCTCCATGTTTGCAGGAGTTTACTTTGGGTCCTCAGATACCTCCCACAACTCCAAAACATACTGGTAGTTGATTATGCTTTTGAACCCAATGGGGACCAGGAAACGATTTGGCAAGCTCTGTGCAGCGCTGCGCCAATATGTGTGCACTATATATGTAAAGGAATTATTATTAAAGTGAAGGAAGGGGAACAATGGGGGGACTAGAGGGGGGGGGGAACATTGGACAAGGATTCCCAAATGCAGCTGTGAACAGTTTTCTTAGCAAGAGACCAAACCAGCCTTGACAACATATGCACGAAGGAGAAGATGGTTAGGCGCTTCAGTCAACGCCACCTCCAATATGGGCCACAGTGGACGTGCAGGCAAAAGAGACTTAGTGGCGTTTTGCAAAGTGGAAAGAAGGAGTTTTGCAGACCACTACCCCAAATAATAGCGGTGAAACAGAGATTCAGTGAGTGATGAAAAACCATATGGGGCACGGGGGGTTGGGAAGCTGAAATGTCAAGGTACCAAACAGCTTAGGCAGCCTAGTCATTTCACCTAAATGGCATTATTGCTGTACTGTGGTATGGTTAATTTCTGTGGGTGGGATTTGGGGGGTGGCGGGGGGGGTGGTGATGCTAGGCACTGATTATTGATTTGCAACCGCTGAAAAAGTTTGAAATTAAGCAGTATATTCTTGCAGCCATGGGGAGAAATCAAATAGTGCTCCCCTATGCCTAAATCTAAACACCGTGAACCACGCAGAAACATACAGATTCTTTTTAAAGAAAAAAGGAGCAATATTCCCGAAGGGTTATGAAAAGATTCTGCATTGCATTCCACGTACCAATGTTTTTTATTTATTATTTAAGTTTTTTTTTTAAAGTTAATGGATGTGCGAGTCTATTTTCTACTAAGGGGACTTCATTTAACGAGCCACGGGGCACAACTTACCCGTCGAGGGTCGCGGAGCATGCTGCGTATAAGTCACTGTGATCAGCGCCATAGCTTGCATGTGCTCGATCGTGGGCGGAGTTGACCTTTTCTTCCCGGCCTTGTTAATGATTAGGACGATAGTGCACACATTTGAAACCTTACCCGCACTCCCAGTCAGAATCGTCGGCTGCCCACCGGCCCACGCCCCCCACCCCCCCACATTTTTAGTTGCTGGACACGGTTGCAGGTGCTACCCTAGAAACAGCTTCAGCTTATAGATACACCCGACGCAATGTGCTGCAGGATACAGATACACCTGGTGCAATGTGCTGCAGGCCATGGATACACCCGGTGCAATGTGCTGCAGTTTATAGATACACCCGGCGCAATGTGCTGCAGCTTATAGATACACCCGGCGCAATGTGCTGCAGCTAACGAAGAACAACGCTGGGATCAAGAGAACAGGGAGGGGAGTATATTCAGTATTTTTAAAAAATGTTCCTACTGGTTGGTTTCCTTTAAGTTATTATTTTCTCCTCATTGTTTTCTTATGAATTACAGTCATTATATTTCTCTACATGATGTTACTTTGTCTTATCTTCTTTCTCTTCAGGATCAGACAATGGACAGAGACAGGAGGGTGGAGAGTGATGGAGACACGAGGGTGGAGAGAATCTTCCAGCTCACCCTAGAGATTCTCTTCTATATTACTGGAGAGGTGAGAGATTGTGATGAGGTCACATGACATCATTATCTATGGGAATAACAGATGATAGGACTGGAGAGTGAGAGATTCTGGAATGTATGGAGGGAGATTTATCAATGTGTCTCTCCATAACCAGATTACACAGTAGTGAGGAAGACCTCTAGTGGGCGCTGTCAGGCCCCTGTTGTATGAAGGATGGGGGAGAACCCTGAGCCCAATCCCGCCTCCACCTCACCCCCTGATACATGATGACATCAATGAGCAGAAGATCCTAGAAGTCACCCACAAGATGATGGAGCTGCTGACTGGAGAGGTGACACTGCTGGGAATGCTGGGCATTATACAGTAACGCTATGAAGGGATCTAATGATACGGGATCATTGTGTGTGTCAGGTTCCTATAAGGTGTCAGATTTGGCTGTCTATTTCTCCATGGAGGAGTGGGAGTATTTAGAAGGACACAAGATGTGTACAAGGACGTCATGATGGAGGACCACCAGCCCCTCACATCAGCAGGTAATAGAAACGACTAAATCCACCGTCCTTTCATTATCTGTATGGAAAGAAGGAATTCAGTCTCTGGATGTGTTTCCTACAGGTAGATCCAGTAGAGAACATCACCGGAGATGTCCCAGTCCTCTTCTTCTACCACAGGATTGTTCAGAGGAGAAATATGTCCACAGGATCATCAGGTAGATGGGGATGAGACTTCATGACATCTTCTCTGATCTGTGGGGTTTATTAGAGCCATAAAATCTTCCATTGAAATAGTTATAGTATATATCTCTTGTCTATATATAGTCTCTATTTATTCGGTTCCAGTTCCACTTTTTGCTTTTTTGGGACACTTATTCTATTCACCGTCTTTCCCTGCATATAAGCCCGTGTCTTCTATTAGTTTTTGCTCATAGAGACACATACAGATGAACAACTTTTTTAAGTGATCAGTTTAGAACCTGTTCTTTTGTGTTTCCTGACAACATGGATCAGTAATTATATAATTCCTATTATTTATATATTGCACACAGATTACGCAGCGCTGCACAGAACTTGTCAGATCAGTCCCTGTCCTTAACACCTTGCCGACCGAGGACGAACTATATCATCCTCGTGCGGCAATGGGTGTTGTGAGAGTTCACGAGCTGAGCTCTCTCCATCACACCGGGTAATGACTGTATAATACAGCCAACACCCGCCGTCATTGCAACGGACAGTGCTGGCTCCGATCGCGGCAGTTAACCTGTTAAGTGCCGTGGTTGAACCCCGACCGCGGCACCTAACCTACCGTTATATGCGCGCCGCCATCTTGGATGGCCGATCGCCGCCCCCCTGGAACGTCATCGGGGGCGGTGATCGGTTGCTATGGCAGCCTAGAGTCTCTTGAGACCCTGGGCTTGCCATGTGGAATGATTTCTAATAACCAGCAAGAGGGCAGGCTATTAGAAATCATAGTAAAATAGCTATATACTGCAATACAGTAGTATGCCAGTGGCAATCGAAAGGCTAAACACCTTACCCATCTTACCCATCCAGGGAGGTATTACTCAATACCAGGGTGGGAAATTATATCTTGGGTGGAGGGCACATGTCTGGTGTTGAAATGGGTCCCCAGAATAAATAAGGAGATGTATAATATAGAATCTAAGAGTGTTTTTTCAGGGATATTCTGTCCCAAACATTAAAACAACAACACTTCAGGTAGGTAGTCTGATGATGTGCTACAACGCAAAAAAACGGTATTGCAGCTAATGCACAGGTAATGGGCGGTGTGGGTGGAGACGAAGTTAACGTTCTCCTGGATGAAATTAGTCTGAATGTCTAGACCAGAGGTCTAGACCAAGTTGACACAGGTTGCAGAGCATTTGTTGCTGTTGCTCATAAGTCCGTGTGGGAAGCTGAGAGGAGCGCAAAGAAAAACATGCGTGTCATAGGGCCAGATCAGGCCATGCTCTCCCCCCGGACATGGACATGAGATAACCAGAAAATGTGAGAAATTGTAGAATTAAGGAGTTTGTTGATTGTAGTTGGAAAACAACATGTGGATTTATGGTGGAGACCTGCAGCTATGTGTCAGGTATCTCCTCCTGTCGGTCAATTTTGTTCGCCATCATAATAATGATTCCTCTTTTCTTATCATATAAACCTCCTCTGTGATTTCTCCGTTGTCTGACAACTTTTCCGATATATCTTTCTACATTTTTGTATCAGGGTGAAGCTGTGAAGAATATACTGCACCAGAGACATATGTGAGGGGCGATGAGCGATGTAAGGAGGAGTTTCCTACAGGTAACTGCCCAGGTGGTAGTAACCACTAGATAAGCAGAGACGAGTGATAACACAATCGAACATGAGACATAGACTAAGAAAAGCTGGAAGGTGGGAGCTATGAGGTCAGGAAATGCTCAATCCGGAATCTCCTCCTTACATCGCTCATCGCCCCTCACATATGTCTCTGGAGCAGTAATATTCTTCACATCCTCATCCTGATACAAAAATGTAGAAAGATATATCGGAAAAGTTGTCAGACAACGGAGAAATCACAGAGGAGGTTTTATATGATAAGAAAAGAGGAATCATTATTATGATGACGAACAAAATTGACCTGACAGGAGGAGATATCTGACACGTAGCTGCAGGTCTCCACCATAAATCCACCATGTTGTTTTCCAACTACAATCAACAAACTCCTTAATATCTACAATTTCTCACATTTTCTGGTTATCTCATGTCCATGTCCGGGGGGAGAGCATGGCCTGATCTGGCCCTATGACACGCATGTTTTCTTTGCGCTCCTCTCAGCTTCCCACACGGACTTATGAGCAACAGCAACAAATGCTCTGCAACCTGTGTCAACTCTGGTCCTAGACCTCTGGTCTAGACATTCAGACTAATTTTCATCCAGGAGATACGGTAACTTCGTCTCCACCCACACCGCATTACCTGTTGCATTAGCTGCAATACCCGTTTTTTGCGTTGTAGCACATCATCAGACTACCTACCTGAAGTGTTTGTTGTTTTAATGTTTGGGACATGAATATCCCTGAAAAACACTCTTAGATTCTATATTATCTACATCTCCTTATTTATTCTGGGGACCCATTTCAACACCAGACATGTGCCCTCCACCCAAGATTATAATTTCCCACCCTGGTATTGAGTAATACCTCCCTGGATGGGTAAGATGGGTAAGGTGTTAGCCTTTCGATTGCCACTGGCATACTACTGTATTGCAGTATATAGCTATTTTACTATGATTTCTAATAGCCTGCCCTCTGCTGGTTATTAGAAATCATTCCACATGGCAAGCCCATGGGTCTCAATGAGACTCTAGGCTGCCATAGCAACCGATCACCGCCCTCCGATGACGTTCCAGGGGGGCGGCGATCGGCCATCCAAGATGGCGGCGCGCATATAACGGTAGGTTAGGTGCCGCGGTCGGGTTCAACCACGGCACTTAACAGGTTAACTGCCGCGATCGGAGCCAGCACTGTCCGTTGCAATGACGGCGGGTGTTGGCTGTATTATACAGTCATTACCCGGTGTGTATGGAGAGAGCTCAGCTCGTGAACTCTCACCATACACCCATTGCCGCACGAGGATGATATAGTTCGTCCTCGGTCGGCAAGGTGTTAAGGACAGGGACTGATCTGACAAGTTCTGTGCAGCGCTGCGTAATCTGTGTGCAATATATAAATAATAGGAATTATTATAATTACTGATCCAATGTTGTCAGGAAACACAAAAGAACAGGTTCTAAACTGATCACTTAAAAAAGTTGTTCATCTGTATGTGCCTCTCTATGAGCAAAAACTAATAGAAGACACGGGCTTATATGCAGGGAAAGACGGTGAATAGAATAAGTGTCCCAACAAAAGCAAAAAGTGGAACTGGAACCGAATAAATAGAGACTATATATAGACAAGAGATATTATACTATAACTATTTCCAATGGAAGATTTTATGGCTCTAATAAACCCCCACAGATCAGAGAAGATGTCATGAAGTCTCATCCCCATCTACCTGATGATCCTGTGGGACATATTTCTCCTCTGAACAATCCTGTGGTAGAAGAAGAGGACTGGGACATCTCTCCGGTGATGTTCTCTTACTGGATCTACCTGTAGGAAACACATCCAGAACTGAATTCCTTCTTTCCATACAGATAATGAAAGACGTGTGGATTTAGTCGTTCTATTACCTGCTGAGTGAGGGGCTGGTGGTCCTCCATCATGACGTCCTTGTACACATCTTTGTGTCCTTCTAAATACTCCCACTCCTCCATGAGAAATAGACAGCCAAATCATGACACCTTATAGGAACCTGACACACACAATGATCCCGTCATCATTCAGATCCCTTCATAGCGTTACTGTATAATGTCCCAGCATTCCCAGCAAGGACCTCGGAGGAGGAGACTGAGATGTTACATCAGTAATAATACAGGACCTTATGGGCAGGAAAAGTCATGCCACCATGGGCAGACAAGAAATGCTGCAGTACCCGGATTGCTGATATCACACAAATGTCCTGTGATACATCTTCAGAGTTTTCTCACCACAACCAATGTTATAGTTATATTTTATAATCTGTTTTATCCTTTACAGATGACACCACCAGGAGCTCAGAGGAACATCTGATATCATCACATGTTACAGCAGGTGATGGTTGTATCACTCCAGATACATCTGAAGATCATGACAATATCCCAGATGCTTCCTCAGACCTTCACACACAAGATCCATCATCTGCTCCTGTTAATTGGGTCCTTTGTACTGAATCATCAGAAACGGATAAGAACATTACGTCATGTTTAGAAAGTGGGCAAGATTGCAGTGTTAAAGAAGATCTTCAGCAAAGTCACACAGGAGAGAAGCAATATTCTTGTTTAGAATGTACCCGACATTTTAACAGCAAGGCAGCTCTTGTTGCTCATCTATCAAGTCACAGCAAGAAGAAGCCATGTGTGTGTTCAGAATGTGGGAAATGTTTTACCCACAAATCATATCTTGTTATACATCAGAGAATTCACACAGGGGAGAAGCCATTTCCATGTCCAGAATGTGGAAAATGTTTTCACCAGAAATCACATCTTGTTGTACATGAGAGAAGTCACACAGGAGAGAAGCCATTTTCGTGTTCAGAATGTGGGAAATGCTTTAATAACAGGACAGCTCTTGTCATACACCAGAGAAATCACACGGGGGAGAAGCCGTTCTCATGTTCAGAATGTGGGAAATGTTTTAACAGCAAGAGAACTCTTGTAATACACCAGAGAAGTCACACAGGAGAGAAGCCATTTTCATGTTCAGAATGTGGGAAATTATTTTGTCAGAAGGCAAATCTTATTGTGCATCTGAGAAGTCACAGAAGCGAGAAGCAATTTTCATGTATAGATTGTGGGAAATGTTTTAACCAAAAATCTGATCTTGTAAGACATCAGAGAATTCACACAGGGGAGAAGCCATTTTCATGTTCAGAATGTGGGAAATGCTTTAACAACAGTACAGCTCTTGTAATACACCAGAGAAGTCACACAGGGGAGAAGCCATTTTCATGTTCGATATGTGGGAAATGTTTTTGTCGGAAGGCAAACCTTGTTGTGCACCAAAGAAGTCACACAGGGGAGAAGCAGTTTTCCTGTAAAGAGTGCGGAAAATGTTTTAACCAGAAATCAGATCTTGCAAAACATCAGAGAATTCACACAGGGGAGAAGCCATTTTCATGCTTAGATTGCGGGAAATGTTTTAATCAGAAATCATCACTTGCTATACATCAGAGAAGACACACAGGGGAGAAGCCGTTTTCATGTACAGAATGCGGGAAATGCTTTTGTCAGAAATCACATCTTGTTGTGCATCAGAAAAGTCACACAGCGGAGAAGCCTTTTTCATGTTCAGACTGTGGGAGATGTTTTGCTCGGAAATCGCATCTGGTTGTACATCAGAGACTTCACACAGGAGAGAAGCCATTTTCATGTTTTGATTGTGGAAAATGTTTTGCTCAGAAATCGAGTCTTGTTGACCATCAGAAGTCCTCACACAGTGATATAGTCAAAATAATGTTATGAATCTGGGAAATGTAGACACAAATCACATTAGTTAAAAAAAAAAATCAAAAATGTCCCCCAGGACAAGTATGATGTCATACAAACATCATTACCCATCAGCAGCAGACAATTACTTTTAAATATTTATAATGGCCTTCTTTAAAGGAACAGTCAAGCCTTAAGTTTGCTACGTTCTGCATTATAATCACTTTTTTCATTGTGTTTCTATAATATGTTGTGTGTCTCTCACCTGTTGTTTCTATGTTTCACATTGTGATAATTTGGCCGCAATTATGGTTGGAGAGGGGAGGGGTGAGGAGCACCTGATCTAGTCTGGGTAAGCACATGGCCAAAATGGTTAGCGACTCAACAACTCCATTGCCCTGTTTTCCTGGTCAATCTAAGCGCATGCATGACTTGGGGAAACTAAAACTGTTGCTGTGTTAACTTCCTCCTCCCAACCCAATTGGCCAAAAATTCACACAAAAATTAAATTAAAGTGGAAGAAAAGTCCAAAGCGCCCTGAGTTTGTTAAATACAACAATTAAATTAGCAGAAAATGAAGGGATTCTTGAAGGAATTCTCACACCGTCACTGTTAACTTCAAACAATCAAACGCCAATCTCCGCTTGCCCACGGCCGTTCTCACTCATTCTACCTGTCTCTCTCCCTGCCTCTCAATCCCTCTTCCTGCCTGTCTCTCACTCATTCATTTACTTTCCCCACCTGTCTTTCTGTCTCTCACTTTCTCTATGCCTATTTCTCACTCATTCACCCTGGCGATCACCCCCTGTCTTACAGTCTCTCACTCACTCTACCTGACCGTCTCTCACTAACTCTCCCTGAGTGTCTCTCACTGTCCCTGTCTGTCTCTCCGTCACTCACTCACGCTTCCTTCCTGTCTCTGTCACGCACTTACCCTCCTTGCCTGTCTCTATGTCACTCTCTCGTTTCCTGCCTGTCTCTCTTTCACTCACTCACTCTCCCTGTCTGTATCTCTCACTCTACCTGCCTTTCTATCTGTCACTCACTCTCCCTGCCTGTCTGTCACTATCCCTCTTACCTCACACATAAGTTGTTTTATGCTCATTGCGTATAGTGACCGATCAAAGCTCATATTAATGACTTGTGGCAAAACGGCAACCAATCGCGGGTCAGCTTCTGCCAACATTTGGTGATTGTAAATGCGACATACAAAGATTCTTTTAGCGGACTTTATATATTAGATTTTTATACAGTATTTTTTAAAATAAATATCTATCTCTCACTGCTATCCACCTTATCTCCAGCAAGTGGTGAGTCCCTTTTTTTTTAGTTATCCTTATAAAACCTCTGTCCCACCTCCCTGCAATCAGTGCACAGAGCAGCATATGCAGAGAAAACTGCAGGCTGGCACAGGGAGAAGAGGAACGTGGAAAGAAGATTTTTTTTTGTCTGCTCTGGGGTCTCCAGTATTAATATTTTCTGCTCTGAGTTCTCCACCACCAGAGTCAAATTAAATAACTTAAATAATAATGGGACCAGTCATCCTCCTGGGTAATACCCAATAGTCATAAAGCCGAAGAAGCAGGAACTGGTTTATTCAGGATATCAGACAGCAAAGAAACTACTTCACTCCAGAATGCGGCTATATAATCGCAAGTCCATATTTGGTGGATGAAATCTGCTTGGTCCACTTGACATCTTTTGCATCTAGAGGCAGGTAGTCAATTTATGCAAACTGAACAATTTCAGGATCGGTGCTGATGGACCCACTGAACCGCTGGGAGAGATGGAGAGCCTGCCGCAAAGGGGGTTGACCTTGCTGCGGCGTGATATCACTAGGTCGCTCCACAGGCGCGACTTGCTCGTGGTAGTGACCAAGGTGAGGTACAGAGATGGCAGACCGAGTTAGAGTCGAAGTGAGGCATGAGTCTCAATAACACACTTTCTCTTAGGCAACAGGGTACAAAGATCCGGCAGGAGTCACAGGAAGAGGCAGGCCAGCTGCAATAAGCGGCGCACAGGCCCTTTAAATTTCAGAGAGCCGATGCGTGCGTGCCGGATTACAGGTGATGTGCAGCCGCCGCACAGAGGAATACGGGGGTTGCAGGAGTACCCATGACCTTTGACCTCCCCCTCTTTTTGGTCCAGAACGTTGTCTTCAGGCTCCCAAGATCTCTCCTCTGGCCCAAACACCTTCCAGTCGATGAGAAAGAACAGTTTCCCTCTAACCAACTTCATGTCCGGGATCTCCTTTACTTTAAAGACATTGGTGGAATCAGCTTCAGGAGAAGGAGGAGCTACTCTTGCCAGGAGAAGCGATTCAGGATCACAGGCTTTAGAATGGAGACGTGGAAGTATTTTGGGATGCGCATGGTGGGAGTAAAACTAGCTTGTAAGCCACACGGGGTTAATGCGCTTCAACACCTCAAACAGACCCAGGAAACATGGACCATGTTTGTAGCTGGGAATCTGGAGGACATATCTGTAGGACAGCCACACTTTATCGCCCAGAGAGAAGACTGGGGGAGACCTGCGTTCCTTGCCTGGGTTTTGGTGCGGGCAGATGCTTGAAGTAGAGATTGATGAGTTTGCTCCCAGATGGATTGGCAGTCTTGTACCAAGTCTTCCACGGCAGGAACATCAGAAGGCATGGAGAGGAAGAAGTGAACGTAGATGTCGTACAAAAACAACAAAGAAGGAAGTGCCACCAGCAGAGTTGGAGTCCAAGTAATTATAGGAGAATTCCGCCCAAGGTAGACTGCCGATGATACGCAGAGGAGAAGTCCAGTTTTACTTGAAGTTGGTTGCACAAAGAGTGCCAGAATCTGTAAACAAACTGGACCCCTCGGTCTGAGACAATGCGCTGTGGAAGTCCATGAAGCTGGAAGATGAGGAAAAAGAACAAAGTGGCAAGTTAAGCAGTTGACGACAGACCAAGCAGAGGAACAAAATTGGACATTTTAGAGAAAAGGTCTGTGGCCACCCAGATGACAGATCCATAATAAAGTCCATGGCCACATGAGTTCACAGGCAGCAGGGTTTAGGCAGTGGCAGGAGCAGACTTGCTGGCTTGAGACTTAATTTGTGCACAGGAACTCGCAAAGTCTTGTACATTCTTGACCAGACCTGGCCACCAGTAGAAATAAAAGATAAGAGCGGCAGATCTCTAAAATCCTTTTCCAAAGGGCAGGTCGGACATAGCTCATGCCAGGAGGAATTTGCCATAGATCCACAGACGCGGCAACAACAAGCTTTTAAGGAGGAATGATATATCCAGGAGCTGGTTCGTCCGCAATTACATCAGAGGCACGAGAAAGGGCTTCGGCTTTGACATTCTTCTTTGTTGGTCGGAAATGGATCAGGAAGTTGGAGCGAGAGAAGATGAAGGACCAACGAGTCTGTCGTGGATTGAGACGTTATTGAGAAAAAGCCACAAGTTCAACCTTTGGGTCCTTCTGGGTAAGAATGAATCCAGCTTCTTCCGAGGAGGTGTCAACCACTAGCAGGAACATTTTCTCTGTATCAGACTGAGTACGAAAGCAGAGGCAAAGGCAGACTTCAGCTTAGAGAAAGCTTATTCAGCCGCTGGAGGACACAGCTTAGGATTGGCATTTCTCTTGGTCAGCGCCAAGAGAGACACAAAGAAGGAAAAATGCGGTATTTGGTAGTGATTAGCGAAGCCCAGGAATTTCTGGATGGCACGAAGTCCCACTGGACAGGGCCACTGAAGGACCGCCGACAATTTTGTTTGATCCATCTGTAGTCCCTTGTCAGAGATGACGTACCCGAGGAAAGGAAGAGTCTTTTGGTGAAATAGGCACTTCTCGAGCTTGGCATACAGGCGGTTGGCCCTTTAGGCAGGAATATAGCAAGTCTCTGAAAATGTTGTTAACGAACTCCTGGAATATGGCTGGTATGTTAGAGAGTACAAACGGCATAACGAGATACTCGGAGTGTGCGTCACGAGTATTGAAGGTGGTCTTCCATTCGTCACCTTTGCAGATGAGGATGAGATTATACACCCCACGTAGGTCTAATTTGGCAACACATAGGTGGTCGAAGAGTTTGGTGATCAGAGGCAGTGGGTAGTGGTTCTTCACAGTGATCCCGTTAAGTCCGCGAAAATCTATGCATGGCTGGAGTGAGACATCCTTTTTGGTCACGAAAAAGAACTCAGCATTGGCAAGGAAAGAAGACTTGCGTATGAAGTCCTTCTGCAGATACTCCTTCACATAGGCTGAAATAGCTGCAGTTTCAGGAATGAAAAGTGGGTACAGCCGACCCCGTGGAGGAGACGTCCCTGGCAAAAGTCCTTTAGGGCAGTCGTAGGGTCAGTGTGGTGGTAGTCTCTGCTTGCTTCTCCGAGAAGACATCAGCAAAGTCCATATATAAAGCGGGGAGACCCACGAGGGGCTTGAAGGACACCGGAGTAGTCATGGTGGGTACAGGATGAAGTGCCACCAGACAGCGTGACTGGCATTAAGGTCCCCCCGTCTGCAAGTTGAGCATAAGAGCGTGGCGCCGCAACCACGGAAGACCCATTAGGACAGAAGACGTAGACCGGGGTAGCACATAAAACAAAAGTCTTTCTCTGTGCAAGGCCCCAACTTGCAGATAGAGAGGCTCAGTGTGGTACTGGACCGGATCACTGAGAATCTGCCCCCTGGCGGTCGAAATGGCCAGCGGCTTCTCAAAACATCACCAGGGCAGGGCAGCATCCAAGAAGCTTTCTGCAGAGCCAGAATCCAGGAAGGCAGAAGCTTTAAACTGGCTACCCGCCCCAGAACTGAGGAGTAAAGGTATATTCCGACGTGAAGAGGCTTTTCTCACAACTAGGGACGCCTCTCCCAGAAACCCTAGGTGCTTGCGTTTCCCGGACGTTGTGGACGGAGTCAACAAGTTTTGAGAAAGTGCTCCTGGCTAGCACAATAGAGGCAAAGATTCTCTTGTCATCTGGAGCGCTATTGGGGTATCAGACAAGCTTTGTCCACCTACATGCAGCAGCCAAGGAGGTTGGCTGTGGTGGTCTTTGGAAGACTGGATCCAAGTGAGGCAGACGACGGGTCCTGATCTACATATGTTCTAGGCACTGCTCCTCCAGACACTTAGAGAACCGGATGTTAATGTGAGTGGCCAGGGAGATGAGGTCACTTAGAGAAAACAGCAGATCCCGTGCAGAGAGACACGACTACGGTCTTTGATACGACTTGACAGTCCTTTCTTAAAGGTGGCGGTCAAGGCTACTTTATTCCAAGATAGCTTGGAGCAAGAGTGCGGAATTGAACCACATAGTCACCAACTGACAAGTACCCTTGAAGCAAATTCAACAGGGCGGTCTCAGCAGAAGATGCGGAATTCAGCGAGGAATGCAGTGATGTTGGCAATGACCGGGTCGTTCCTGTCCCAGATAGGGGTGACCCATGCCAGGGCTTTCCCGGGGAGAATGAGCTGACCATGAATGACACCTTAGATCTTTCTGTGGCAAACTGTGTAGGCATCAGCTGGGTGATGAAGCCCCTGCACAACTTGGCATCTCTGTTATACTTGGAAGGCATAGACAAGCACAGTATGGGTTCTGCAGAAGTCGCTGACACGGGAACTGGATGCTGCTGCTGGACGGCCAATAACTTCTGCATGACAGCGGTAAGCTTGTTAAGCTACTGGGCCTGCATGGAGATCTAGTGGGACTGCTGAGCCATGATGGTGGTAAGGTCAGCTACTTTAGGGAGTGATACCTTGGCCGGATCTTATTGTCAGGATCAGTGGTGGTGATTGCTGCAAGCGATCGAGTAAGCCGACACCTGGGAGCGGAGTCTAAGTGGCACCCGGTATTCACCAGAGCCCGCCACAAAGCGGGTTGGACTTGCTGCGGCAGGATACCACCAGGTCGCTCCAGAGGCGCAACTTGCTCATGGTAGTGGCCAAGGCGAGGTACAGAGACAGCAGACAGAGTCCGAGTCAAGGTCAGACAGGAGGTCAACACCGGTGGCACAGGATCGGAGTAACAGATGGTCAAGGCAGGCAGCAGGGAATCAAGGTCAGGATACGAGTCACAATGGGTAAATCACAAGAGCCTCAATAACACGCTTTCTCTTAGGCAGCAGGGCACAAAGATCTGGCAGGAGTCCCATGAAGAGGCAGGCTATATAACAGAGCAGCGACGCACGCGTCAGCTCTGTGAAATTTAAAGGACCACAGGCGCTATCACTAGAGTGTGGACAGGTGAGTAAGTCTGCAGCCACCGTGCAGAGGGATACTGGGGTACATGGATGCGCCTGAGACAACAATCTTACAGTCGTTATGTAACATTGATGAATGATAAATAGCTGAATAAACTTATTATTGGCTGCTGGTGATACCGATGTGCGAGACTCCTACGCCACCCCCCAGTCTTCAGCAGATAATGAAGGAATTAGCGCCTCTCAGAAGGCCCTGACTAGCAAAGGGGGGCCTCCTAACAGCTCATAAAGGCAGTTGGTATAGTCAACGGACACCAGAGGGAATGAGGAGAAGGTTGTCTCTAGTAGAGGAAAGCATGCAGCAGCTGCAAGAAACAATAAATTTCTCTATCGGGAACATCAAAAGAGGATCTAATTGCCTCCACAGAGAGAACCTCTCCATCCTCCCCAAAAAGTTGAGAAATGTTCACTAGGTCCTTGACAGTCCAGTATGAACCATCTGCAAAGTGGGGGCAGCAAGGTGGCTTAGTGGTTAGCATTACAGCCTTGCAGCGCTGGGGACCTGGGTTCAAGTCCCAAGGTCAACATCTGCAAAGAGTTTGTATGTTCTCTCCATGTTTGCATGGGTTTCCTTTGGGTCCTCCAGTTTCCTCCCACACTCCAAAACATACTGGTAGGTTGATTAGATTTTGAACCCCATTGGGGACCAGGACCGATTTGGCAAGCTCTGTGCAGCGCTGCGCAATCTGTGTGCACTATATATGTAAAGGAATTATTATTAAAGTGAAGGAACCCTGGAAGGGACTAGAGGGGAACATGTACAAGGATTCCCAATGCACCTGAAAGTTTCTTAGCAAGAGACCAAACCCGCCTTGCCAACCTATGCAGAAGGAGAAGATGGTTAGGCCTTCAGTCAACCACCTCCAATATGGGCCACAGGGAGTACAGGCAAAGAGACTTAGGGTGTTGCAAAGTGGACAGAAGGAGTTTTGCATTACCACTACCCCAAATAATAGAGGTGAACAGAGATTCTAGCTGAGTGAAAAACCATCTGGGCACTGGGATATCTGCATGCTCAAGAGTATCCAACAGCTTAGGCAGTACAGTCATTTTCACTAAATGGCATTTATTGCTGTACTGTGGTATGGTTAATTTCTGGGGTGGTATTTTGTGTTGTTCTGTGGTTGTTGGTGCATTTAGGGCACTGATTATTGATGCAGCCGTTGAAAGTTAAGCAGTATTATTATGCAGCCATGGGAGCAATAAATATTGCTCACCCTTGGCCTAAATCCTAACATCTGGAACACAACAGACATACAGACATTTAAAGAAAATTTCATAATATTCCCTAATTTTTATGAAAACATATTCTGCATTGATCAAACTGTACCAATTTATCATATATTTATGGATTGCGAGTCTATTTTATCACTAATGTGACTTCATTTAAATAGCCACTGGGGCACATTTACTTACCCGTCCGAGGAGTTCGCAGGAAGTGCATTGTCTGCCGATAATTCACTGTGATCATGCGCCCAATATCTTGCATGTGTCGCTTCCCCGCTCAGGTCCGCCGGAGTGCACCTTCTTCTTCCTCGTGCATGTAAGTGCATTGTCTTGCAACACAATTTGAACCTTTAATCCCGCACTCAGTCCGAATCAGTCGGATTGTCCAATGACCACGCCCCCCCCCCATTTCTGTTGCATGAAACGGTTGCGTGCGACACAATCCCAGCTCAGACACCTGTTAAATACCTGTCCAAGCTGCACAAATCCCGAAAACGGCGGAAAGTTCGGCGAACATGAGCAGCGCGACCCCAAGTAAATAAACCCCACTCCCTCTGACTCTACAGCCCTGTAGTAAAATAAAGCAAGTATATCCATATGTCATTGAGATTTACCTCCAAGCAGATAATAGATAGTGTACGATATCTAGGACCGGAGGAAGATTACACCAAGAATTCATTCTTACTGTCTCTGATGTTGTGAGTGGTCTTCCACTCATCAGCCTCTCTTGCTGCCATCCCATGCCTCTTCTGAAGATGACACCCAAGAAAGCCAGCAGTTTGCTGAAGACAAGTAGACACGAACATGAATTACTAAGAACAATTTCCAGTGGTCTGATGAGGCAGAGTCGCCAGTGGCATTTAAATCCCTGGCGCTGCCATTTTGGAAGGATCGTCAATCCTCGTTATGTTACGGGGAGTGCCGATCCGTTTCTGTGACAGCCTGTAGTCTTTAGAAGACTCCAGCATCTGTCAATGGAAGAGATTTCACACTTCCCGTGTAATACAGGCAGTGACAGATGGTAGTAATAATCGGACTTAAAAGTTTAAAAAAATTTAAAAAGTTGAAATCATCCCCAATTCCCTAAAACTGATTTAAAAATAAACAATAGAAATCATAAACATGTTAAGTATCACCATGTCCCAAAATTCCCCATTTATCAAAATATAAAAACAATTATTCCCTCTGGTAAATGCTGTAAAGAAAAACAGCGCCCAAATGTCTGGAACGCCACTATTTGGCATTTTGCCTCACATACAAGATGCAATAAAAACTGATCAAAATGTTGCACAGTCCTCAACAAGGGAGCAACGAACATGTCAGTACATCTCACAAAAAAATGACCTCTTACACATACACTGACGTATGAAAAAGTTATTAGTGCCAGAAGATGACGAAACTAAACTTTTCGTTTTCGTACATGTACACAGGATTGAATCTTTTAAAAATGTATTAAAACACCTTCAAACTTGTATAAATTTGGTATCCCAGTGATTGTACCGAGCCAAAGAATTAAGGAGACGTGTCATTTGGAGCGCAGAGTGGAAGCCGTAAAAACTGAGCCCACAAGAAAATGGTGCAAATGCGTTTTTTTTACAAATTTCACACCATTTGGAATTTTTTTCCT
This sequence comes from Engystomops pustulosus, assembly GCA_019512145.1. NCBI lineage: Eukaryota > Metazoa > Chordata > Amphibia > Anura > Leptodactylidae > Engystomops > Engystomops pustulosus. The sequence continues at coordinate 3,092,295 of WNYA01000013.1, forward strand.
ACTTCCTAGTACATGGTATGGAATAATAAATACAATCACTAAGAAGTGCAATTTGTTATGCAGAAAATAAGCCCTCGCACAGCTCTGTACATGGTAAAATGAAATAATGATAGATTTTTGAAGATGGGAAGCAAAAAATTTACAAAAAAAAGCTGTGACGCGAAGGGGTTAATTGTGTTGTATGCGTTTTTGTGTTTCCCCGTTTTTCTGTCTCGAACAGTGTGTACAAAACTATTTCCCAACTGGGATCAATAAAGTTTTATTGTATTGTAAAGAAATAATATAAATATACATTAAAAAACACCCCCCAGAATTGTAAAATATCCCTGTTACACTATAAACATCGCCGTTTTCACCCCGTTTGCCCAAAACTATAAATATTATATATCAAAATGAGCGTCACACACCAGGGAATTGGTTTAGAATGGTCCCTTTGAGTTAATTTATATATTTTTTTTTCGTAGTTATGGCCCTTAAAAAGCTACGTTATGCCCGATCATTGGAGCCTTTCAGACCTCATCATTTACAGGTTAAAGAGATTTGTCCAAGTGGCGAAGTTATTTCGGAGGCTCAGAGAGACATGGCCGCACTTCACACAAACCGTGTGTACGTCACAACTGACTCCTCCTACACATGTTCCATGATCACATGATCATGAAATCATCACAGGTCCTTTAGCTTCCTGGCAGGACAGCCCAAAGTCTGACTCCTCCCACGTATTGGGCTGGTCACATGACTATGACATCACCACAGGTCCTTTAGCCCCTAGATTTCGGCATCTGCAGCCTAGGTGGTGCACAGCTCTGTGGGTGGTGTGTGTGTCGTGTTTATCATTAACCCCTCACTTCCATCTATCTGAGCTGAAGTTGCCTCCTGGACAGTGTTCACATTAGAAGGTTAGTTGAAACCAGCAACTTGACTGACACGGGGGCCAAGGAAGAAGATCTTATAACAGAAATCAGTCCAGGAGCCGAGACATGCTGCAGGTTATAGATGTACCCGATGCAATCTGCTGCAGAGACCCATGACCTTCATCGGAAAGTTACAGCAAACTTCTACACTGATTCCATCTCAGCCCCTGAGAAACTCATTTTCTACTCCATACAAGAGCAACATCCACCACTGATCATCAGTATCTCCTCAGTGTTTTCTTCTATTGGTTTCAGTAATTGTATTTTTTACTTGATAATTTAGATGTTTTTACTTTGTCTCATCTTCTTTCTATTCAGGTTCAGACAATGGACAGAGACACGAGGGTGGAGAGAATATTCCAGCTCACCCTAGAGATTCTCTTCTATATTACTGGAGAGGTGAGAGATTGTGATGAGGTCACATTACATCATTATCTATGGGAATAACAGATGATGGAATGGAGGGTGAGAGATTCTGGAAATGTATGGAGGGAGATTTATCAATGGTGTCTCTCCATAACCAGGATTACACAGTAGTGAAGAAGACCTCTAGTGTGCCGCTGTCAGGCCCCTGTGTATGAAGGACGGGGGAGAACCCTAGCCCAATCCCGGCTCCCACCCCCTGATACATGATGAACCATCAATGAGCAGAATCCTAGAAGTCACCCACAAATGATGGGCTGCTGACTGGAGAGGTGACACTGCTGGGAATGCTGGGCATTATACAGTAACGCTATGAGGATCTGGGTGATGACGGATCATTGTGTGTGTCAGGTTCCTATAAGGTTGTCAGGATGTGGCTGTCTATTTCTCCTGGAGGAGTGGGAGTATTTAGAAGGACACAAAGATGTGTACAAGATGTCATGATGGAGGACCACCAGCCCCTCACATCAGCAGTAATAACAGACTAAATCCAAACGTCCTTTCATTGTCTGTATGGAAGAGGAATTCACGTCTCTGGATGTTTCCTACAGGTAGATCCAGTAGAGAACATCACCTAAGATGTCCCAGTCCTCTTCTTCTACCACAGGATTGTTCAGAGGAGAAATATGTCCCACAGGATCATCAGGTACATGGAGATAAGATTCATGACATATTCTTTGACCTGTGGATCACAGGGGCCACATCATTAATCTCACAATTTTGCCATGGATATTTGCTAAGTAAAACTCTATTTCTTTGTCGCAGATTTATATTTGAAGTAACATGTGCCATTTGATGACTGTCTCAACAGCTCTTCTTCGACATACCTTGGGCAAATTCCGGTCTTCTCTTGACCTTCTAGTTTTTAGACTATATATCGTGTATGTTGGACTAACTTCTTGATACACCTATTGTATAATTGTCTTGTGTGTGACATGTATGAACAACCTTTTGTTTCTTGATGACTTCCTCTTTCTTATCATACTTGTTTGGAAAACACAATACATTAGTAAGCCTACGATACCAGGGTCGGAAATTACGATTAGGGCACATGTCCGATATCTCTCTTTGTATTTCTCTTACTTTTTGGTAACTTTTCCCTTTATTTTTAGTTTTGTATCAAGGTGAGATGTGAAGAATATTAACTTAACTATACTCACTGCTCCAGAGACATATGTGAGGGGGCATGAGCGATGTAAGGAGGAGATTCCTACAGTAACTAACTGCCCAGGTGAGTAGTAACCACTAGATAAAGCAGAGACGAGTGCTAACACAATACCAGAAACATGGAGACTAGACTAAGAAAAGCTGGAAGGTGGGAGCTATGAGGGTCAGAATACTGCTCACTCGGACTCGGTGAGGAGAGACTGAGAGTTACAACAATAGACACAGTCAGTATAAACAGAACCTTATGGTAGAGGAAAGTCATAGCCACCATGGGCAGACACAGAAATGCTGCATGTACCCCCCCCACCCCCTGATTGCTGTATCACACAAATGTCCCTGTGATACATCTTCAGGTATATTTTATAATCTGTTTTAATTTATAACCTTCATTCACGTGACAACACCAGAGCTCAGCAGGAACATCTGATCTCATCACATGTTTACACAGCAGGTATGGTTGTATCATCACACATACTCACAATATCTAAGATCATGACATATCCCAGATGCATCCTCAGGAACTTTACACACAAGATCTGCTTCATCTTATCCTATTAGAGTTGGGTGCTTTCTGACTTCTACGGAAATCGCCAGGAACAGTAACAAACATCGAGTCAGGTTTAAACAGTGTGGAAACCCTGTGACTTAGTGTTAAAGAATGATCTCAGCAATCCCAAAATTCACACACGATGGAGAGAAGCAATTTTCTTGTTTAAATGTGGGAAATGTTTTAACAGGAAGACAAATCTTGCAGTTACACCAAGAAGTCACACACTGGGGAGAAGCCTTTTCATAACATGTCAGAATGTGGTAAAGTTTTGTTAGTCGGAGTCAACTCTTGTTTGTGCATCGAGATGTCACACAGGGAGAAGCCATTTTTTCATGTTCGAATGTGGTGAAAATGTTTTAACAGAAAGACAAATCTTGTAATTCACCAGAGAAGTCACTTCGGGAAAAGGCCATTTTCTATGTTCAGACTGGGGGAAATTTTTATAGTGTTAAATCAGAGCTTAATAGACATATCAAAAAGTCAGACAGGGAGAATGAAATTCCATGTTCAGAATGTGGGAAACTTTTTTTCAAAAGTCAACTCTTGTTGTGCATCTAAGAAGTCACACATGGCGAAAAAACCATATTCATGTTCCGAATTGGGAAATGTTTTAACAGCCAGAATTCTTATAAGACATCGGTAAAGTCACACGGGGGAGAAGCATTTTCATGTTCTGAATGCGGGAAATGTTTTAACAGAAGACAAATCTTGACATAACCCAGGAAGTCACACAGGGGATAAGCCATATACATTACAGAATGTGGGAAAAAAATTTTGTCAGAAGTCATCTCTTGTTGTGCATCAGAGAAGTCACACAGGGGAGAAGCCATTTTCATGTTCAGAACTGCGGGAAATGTTTTTAACAGGAAGACGGCTCTTTAATTCATCTGAGAAATCACACTGGGGAGAAGCATTTCATGTACTGAATGTGGAAAATCTTTTACCCACCAATCAATCTTGAAACAATCAAAATCACACAGGGGAGAGGCTTTTTTCATGCCCAGAATGTACAGAAATCTTTTACCAGAAATCACATCTTGATCGCACATATGATAATTCACACAGGGGAGAAGCCATTTTCCTGTTCAGATTGTGGCAAATGTTTTAAAAGGAAGACGGCTCTTGAATTCACCACAGAAGTCACCCGGGGGAGAAGCCATTTTCATGTACATGAATTGATAATGTTTTACACCACCCATCGGGTCTTGGTTACATCAAAAAGTCACATATGGGAGAAGATTCTTTCATGTCCACAATGTGAGCAATGTTTTAACCAGAATCAATCTTTTAAACATCAAGAAGTCACAACAGGCTCAATACTCTACCACACCTACGTTACTCAAACAGGGTCTGCTTCTGAAAGATACTTAGTCACTCTTCTCAGATGAACTTAACCTCACCACAACATTTCACTCTCACCACTCGCAAAACAACACATACAACTACGTCTCACCCAAACACATTCGAACAAAACTGTTACCACCAGAATTAACACATGGCTCAATCTCCAGTCACTTTTGCACGCGTCTGCACCGCTAGATAAGCGCGAGTCAATCCCACTCAACTCCGCAAATGGCCCGGGACAACCCTAATGCCATGAAGGCATGAATTGGTCGGTGTTACCGCTAGCGTGCCCGGAATCACCAACATAGTTAAGGGCTCGATATGGGAGACAAGAGACCAACCACGCTCCACGCCTCTACGGAGCCGCGCGCGATAGCCGCGAGTTAGCGAAACTCGGAGGATCGGACCCTCTCTCCACTCTCCTCTCCGGCGGGAGAACTACACATGATAAAAGTCAAACAACGCACTTTCCATACGCGATAAAATCCCAATCTTTTGATCTACATATCACACCTGTAAGGTTGAATCCGAAATGCTGGCAGTGCACAGATCACTCTACACTTCGAGACGCAAAAAAAGAATCACAAGTCACACCAAACCCGTTCCAGTCACATCAAACCTTATAATCGTCGCGTTAGAGCAATATTTTCAACTCACCAACTAATGGAGGAAGCAACTCACAGACACCCCTGTGCACTTCTACCATACCACTATACTACATATAACATACAACTTGGGGAAACCACCATTCTAAAAATAAAAAATAACTAAAAGACACACTCGAAATCAAATCTTGTGTGAACCATCCTAAACACAACACCAAATACACAATCATGTAGCAATTAAAAAAAACGTTTTAGAGTCCAGATCCCCTTATTTCCACACAGCACACCACACACTCGTTTCAACAACGTCGTTACACCAAAAACAATGACAACAATATTCATAATATAAGGGAGACATTCAGTACCAACAATCTCTTGTCAGGATCTTTGAAGTTTTAGGCCTCATCCCTCACATAATGCGTATACACACTGATTGATACAGGTCACTATCCGTATGATTCTACTCTTTCTATGGTTCTTCTCTGTACAACAACCTCGGCCGGAACTAAGAGTATGTCGATCTGCGCACACCAATCTATGATACTAAAAGCCGAAAGATAATGCGCCTAAGTAGAGATGACAACACTCACAAGCTGATGCTCCGTTCGAGCATTAAACATACTCGAACTAAACTGCGCTCGTTGCTCGGACAAATATGGAGGAGTGGGAGTATTTAGAAGGACACAAAGATGTGTACAAGGATGTCATGATGGAGGACCACCAGCCCCTCACATCAGCAGGTAATAGACAAGTCTCTGGATGTTTCCTACAGGTAGATCCAGTAAGAGAACATCACCTGAGAGATGTCCCAGTCCTCTTCTTCTACCACAGGGATTGTTTCATATGATAAATATGTCCCACAGGATCTCAGGTACATGGAGATAAGATTCATGACATATTCTTTGACCTGTGGATCACAGGGGCCACATCATTAATGTCCAATTTTAGCCATGGATAGTTGCTAAGTAAAACTCTATTCTTTGTCGCAGATCTTTATATTTGAAGTAAACATATGCATTTGATGGACTGTCTCACAGCTCTTCTTCGGCATACCTTGGGCAAATTCCGGTCTTCTCTTGACTCTTCTAGTTTTAGACTATATATCTTGTATGTTGGACTAACTCCTTGATACACCTATTGTATAATTGTCTTGTGTGTGACATGTATGACAACTTTTGTTCTTGATGACTTCCTTCTTTTCTTATCATACTTTGTGGAAAAACCACAATACATTAGTACCACGATACCAGGGTCGGAAATTACGATTAAGGGCACATGTCCGATATCTCCTTTGTGATTTCTCTTACTGTTTTGGTAACTTTTCCCTTTATATTTTAGTTTGTGTATCAAGGTGAAGATGTGAAGAATATACTAATATTACTACTCTGCCCAGAGACATATGTGAGGGGCATGAGCGATGTAAGGAGGAGATTCCTACGGTAACTACTGCCCAGGTGAGTAGTAACCACTAATAAAGCGAGGACGAGTGTAACACAATACAGAACATGGAGACTAGACATAAGAAAAGCTGGAAGGTGGGAGCTATGAGGGTCAGGAATACTGCTCACCAGGACTCGGAGAGGAGAGACTGAGAGTTACACTAACAACAGTCAATAATACAGAACCTTATGGTAGCAGGAAAGTCATAGCCACCATGGGCAGACAAGAAATGCTGCATGTACCCGGATTGCTGATATCACACAAATGTCCTGTGATACATCTTCAGGTATATTTTATAATCTGTTTTATCCTTCACAGATGACAACACCAGGAGCTCAGAGAGAACACTGATTCATCACATGTTACACAGCAGGTTGGTTGTATCATCACCACTTTACTCACACATATCTCGGAAGATCATGACAATATCCCAGATGCATCCTCAGGACTTTACACACAAGATCTGTCATCTTATCCTATTAGATGGGTGCTTTCTACGGAATCGCCAGGAACAGTAACAAACATCGAGTCAGGTTTAGAAAGTGTGAAACCTCTTAGTGTTAAAGAAGATCTTCAGCAAATTCACACGGGAGAGAAGCAATTTTCTTGTTTAGAATGTGGGAAATGTTTTAACAGGAAGACAAATCTTGCAGTACACCAGAGAAGTCACACAGGGGAGAAGCCATTTTCATGTACAGAATGTGGTAAAGTTTTTAGTCGGAAGTCAACTCTTGTTGTGCATCTGAGATGTCACACAGGGGAGAAGCCATTTTCATGTTCAGAATGTGGGAAATGTTTTAACAGAAAGACAAATCTTGTAATTCACCAGAGAAGTCACTTCGGGAAAAAGCCATTTTCATGTTCAGACTGGGGGAAATTTTATAGTGTTAAATCAGAGCTTAATAGACATCAAAAAAGTCAGACAAGGGAGAAGAAATTTCCATGTTCAGAATGTGGGAAACTTTTTTATCAAAAGTCAACTCTTGTTGTGCATCTAAGAAGTCACACAGGCGAAAAACCATATTCATGTTCCGAATGTGGGAAATGTTTTAACAGCCAGACAATTCTTATAAGACATCGTAAAAGTCACACGGGGGAGAAGCCATTTTCATGTTCTGAATGCGGGAAATGTTTTAACAGGAAGACAAATCTTGAAATACACCAGAGAAGTCACACAGGGGAGAAGCCATATACATGTACAGAATGTGGGAAAAAATTTTGTCAGAAGTCATCTCTTGTTGTGCATCAGAGAAGTCACACAGGGGAGAAGCCATTTTCATGTTCAGACTGCGGGAAATGTTTTAACAGGAAGACGGCTCTGTTAATTCATCTGAGAAATCACACTGGGGAGAAGCCATTTTCATGTACTGAATGTGGAAAATCTTTTACCCACCAATCAAATCTTGTTAAACATCAGAAAAGTCACACAGGGGAGAGGCTTTTTTCATGCCCAGAATGTAAGAAATCTTTTAACCAGAAATCACATCTTGATCGACATATGATAATTCACACAGGGGAGAAGCCATTTTCCTGTTCAGATTGTGGCAAATGTTTTAAAAGGAAGACGGCTCTTGTAATTCACCACAGAAGTCACACGGGGGAGAAGCCATTTTCATGTACTGAATGTGATAAATGTTTTACCCACCCATCGGGTCTTGTTAAACATCAAAAAAGTCACATAGGGGAGAAGATTCTTTCATGTCCACAATGTGAGCAATGTTTTAACCAGAAATCAGATCTTTTAAGACATCAGAGAAGTCACACAGGAGAAAATAAATTTTCATGTTCAGAATGTGGGGAATGTTTTACCCAGAAACAAAATCTTGATCGACACCTGATAAGTCACACAGGGGTGAAGCCATTTCCATGTTCACAATGTGGGAAATGTTTTGCCCGGAAATCACACCTCGATCGACATCAGAGAATTCACACGGGAGAGAAGCCATTTGCATGTTCACAATGTGGGAAATGTTTTGCTCGTAAATCGCATCTCGATCGACATCTGACAAGTCACACAGGGGAGAAGCCGTTTTCATGTTCAGATTGTGGGAAATGTTTTGCTCGGAAATCGCACCTTGTTATACACCTGAGAAGTCACACAGGGGAGAAGCCATTTTCATGTTCAGATTGCGGGAAATGTTTTACTCGGAAATCAAATCTTGTTGACCATCAGAAGACCGCACACAGCGATATAATCCAAATCATGTTATAAATTTGGGAAACGTTTTAGAAACAGATCCCATTATTTCGCAAAGTGACAATCCTCAGCAAGGACACGTCGATGGAATAAAAGAACAATGGACAACAATTCATATAATTTAAATATAGCATTACAGTACAACATAATCTCTGTTTTCGGGGTTTCTATTATGTTGTGTGTGTCTCTCACCTTCTATTTCTGTATATTACATTGTGATGGTGGGTCACTATCCATTTGATTCTTCGTCTTTCTATGTGTGGTCCTTTTCTGTACACCTCTGTCTTGATGACTAATAAAGGATGTATTTCTTAATCTTTATGCAGCCAATCTGATGTGTACTAAGAAGTCGAAAAGAGTAAATGCGTCTTAAGTAGAGATGAGCGAACATACTCGTCCAAGCTTGATGCTCGTTCGAGCATTAGCATACTCGAAACTGCTCGTTGCTCGGACAAATATTTCGCCAGCTCGAGGAAATGGCATCTCCCGCCGTTGTGATTTTTGGCGGCCAGAAACAGAGCCAATCACAAGCCAGGAGACTCTGCAGTGCGCCCAGCATGACGTGGTACACTTACACATCGATAGCAGTGGTTGGCTGGCCTGATCAGATCCTGGAAAATACTAGCCCCTGCCCGCGCTGCTCGGATCATTCTGTGTCTGGATGCCGTTAGGGATAGAGCTGCTGCTGGTCATGGATAGCGTTAGGGTGTTCTAGTAGATTACTGTTAGGCAGGAGTGATTCTACAAGAAACCAACAGCCCTTGTTAGGGCTACAATAGCGTTTTTTGTTTTTTTGCTTGTGGCTTGCCTTGCTGGCACTAGTAGTGCAGCTACTACCATATTGTGACAAATTTGCAGGGAGACTTGTGAACGTTATTTTTGGCTCTTAGTGACACACATATCCATTTCAAACAGCTAAGTGGGACGATTTATTGGGGGGTTGATTAGGAACAGTTTGTTTGTTTTTTTTCAAAAGTGAAAGTCACAGCACAAAATCCTTTTGGGTGCTGTCAGTAGTGCAAATGCAATTTCATCTAGCTTAGTCTGCCTGCTACTCTTTAGCAAGCTAGTCTCCAGAAATCCCAATCCACATTCTCTCTGCCGGTGAAGCGTGCTGTACGTCACCTGTGGCGTAACCTGGGATCGGAGTGTAAGTGGTACCCGGTTTTCACCAGAGCCCGCCGCAAAGCGGGTTGGACTTGCTGTTGCGTGGTACCACCAGGTCGTTCCACAGGTGCGACTTTGTCCGCGGCCAAGGCAAAGTACGAAGTCGTAAGGCAAACTCAAGGTCGGGGGACAGGCAGGAGGTCGAGACAGGTAGCACAGGTTTAGAGTCAGGGACGTAGTCAGGACCGGCAGCACAGGAGCGAGGTCAGGAACAGAATCGAGGTCACAACAGGAAATGAGGATAATCGCACAGGGCATCAGGAAAGCTTTCTCTAAGGCTATGAGGCACAAAGATCTGGCAGGGAAGACAGGAAGAGGCTGAGACTTTATCAGAATTGGCAGCCAGCCAGAGCCAATTATCGGCTGTGCGAGCCAGCTCTGGATCCAGGAGATGTAAGAGCCGCAGAGGAGCACTGGTGCACCCAGGATCTGAGTCGTGGGTCGCGGGAGCACCCGTGACAGTACCCCCCTCTTTGGCCTCCCCATCTTCTTGAACTGGATGAATTTCTGTAGAAGACCATGGTCCAAGATGTTATCCTCCGGGTCCCAAGATCTCTCCTCTGGCCCGAACCCCTTCCAGTCGACTATATAGAATCGCTTCCCTCTGACCATCTTCATATCTAGGATTTCTTTTACCTCAAAGATGTCAGTAGCATCGGATTCAGGAGCAGGAGGAGGTACTTGCCGGGAGAAGCGATTCAGGATGACAGGTTTCAGCAGGGAGACATGGAAGGAATGCGCAAGGTGGGAGGTAGACGTAACTTGTAAACCACGGGATTAATGGATCTCAATACCCCGAATGGACACAGGAAGTGAGGACCAAGCTTGTAGCTGGGAATCTTGAGCCAAACATACTTGGATGACAGCCACACTTTATCCCCAAGAGAGAAAATCGAAGGGCCTGCGCTTTTTTATCCGCTTGAGTTTTAGTTTGGGCAGACGCTGGAAGTAAAAAGATAGGAGTCTGCTCCCTGATGGAATTTAGATCTCTGACCAATTCCTCCACAGCAGGAACGTCGACGTCACCGGCAAAGGGAGCAGTGGACGAGGATGCTGTCAATAGATAATGAAGAATGGGGCAGAGCCAGAAGATTCAGAATCCAATGAATTATAGGAGAATTACGTCCACGGCAACAGAGTGGACCAGTCGTCTTGTCCGGCAGAAACAAAATGAGGTTGCATCCCAGAGTCTGGTTAACCCTCTCTACTTGTCCATTGGACTGAGGGTGGTACGCTGAGGAGAAATCCAACTTTACTTGTAGATGACTGCAAATAGAAGGCCAGAAGCGGGAAATAAACTGAACCCCCCTGATCAGAGACAATGTGCTCAGGAAGTCCATGCAGCCTGAAGATGTGGGTGAAGAACAGGCTGACAAGACGAGGAGCTGATGGCAGACCTGGCAAAGGCACAAAATGGGACATCTTGGAGAAGCGGTCTGTTACCATCCAGATGACGGTATTCCCACAAGAAGAAGGAATATTCGTGATGAAGTCCATGGCCACGTGAGACCACGGGCAGCTGGGTATCGGTAACGGCAGTAGTAGACCAGCTGGTTTGAGGCGGGATGGCTTATTACGAGCACAGGAAGTGCAGAAGCCCACAAAATCCCGTACATCTTTGACCTGGTCAAGTGGTAAGAGAGCAATAAAGTTAAAGAAAAAGTAGTAACAATGGTTAGGCAACAAGGTGATCTTCTGTCTAGATTTTTAGCGCACCCAGTCTTCCTGCTATGTCTGCCTCTAAGTACCAGGTTGTAAGTGTAAAGTGAGACACCACTTCCTGGATTTCTGCTCAGGAGTATCGATGTGTGATCACTTTGCCCCATTTAAAAAAAAAAATAAAAATTTGTTGTTGTGATTTTATGTCTTTTAACTTCTACACGCTCTAGACTAATATATTTTTAAGGCAAGACACTATCTCCTCCAGGGTGGGGCATGTGGGTTGTAGCCATCTGGCCAGTATGCATCTCTTGACTCCTAAGAGGTAGACATACACATACCCAGGAGACAGGTTTCCCAGAGTGTCACGGTGGAATAATAGTAGCAGTTGGTCCAAGGTTATAGAGATTTGCAATTTGCTGGCTACTAGGGAGGTCACCTCTCTAAAGAGTGTCTGTATCCTGGGGTAGGCCCATATGCCATGGGTTATGTCCGTCTTTGGCGTTCCACATTTTGGGCAGGCTGTGAGACGGTCTGGGACGTTTGGGTGAGGGGGGATGTTGAATCCATAAATTGCTCTATGAAGGAAGCTGTATTGGTAGTAATATCTCGACATTTTTCACATATTGTTGCCTTTCTTGTACGGTTCCACCCATCTATGATTTGTGTGGACAGGTCTCCCCCTTCTACAGTTCCCTCCCAGGCCCTAAAAATGGTTCTTTCCACTGCGGTGTTGTCTACATTCCTGTGTTCATACTGTGTTCAGTATTACTGCATCAATAAAATTGTTTGTTACTATTTTGGACCAGTCCCTCTGTTTGTTAGAAAGCTATAAAGCTGTCGATAAGCTATGTAGCTGCCTGTATTAAGATGGTTTTTCTTTAAATTCAGTGAAAGTTAGTAGTCGCCCCTGTTAGTATCACTAACAGTAGCAATACCCTTTTTTCTCCAGTGAGGGAATGCACTTGTTTCCTTACCTTGAGGGAACTCCGGGTGGTCCCATAGTGGCATGTGCTTGCTTATAAGGAAGGGAAGGCCCATCAGGCTTCTCACTGCCTTCCAGGTGGCTACATTGTCTATTAGCAAAAGGCTTTTCCTGGCTTCTTTTGGCATAGTCAACAAATGGAGGTGTATCAGTGTGGACAGTGATAGGGGTTTCACTAACTCTGCTTCTTATGTTGGAGTACACCTTCTTATTGCCCAACCAATCCGCCACATGACGCAATACACAGGCTAAGTTATATTTTCTCAAGTCTGGGAGGTTTAGACCGTCCAGCTCCCTTGGTAGCTGCAATTTTCTTTAAGGCTATTCTGGGTCTCTTCAATTGCCATATAAAAGAGGAGAATGCAGAGTAAATTGTTTGTAGGTCAGGGTGCAGGGGGATTGTCTGCATTGGGTAGAGTAGTTTTGGGAAGAACATCATCTTAAGTAAGTGACATCATGACAATAGTGATAAGGGGAGAGATTCCCACCACCTTAGTGCCAACACTACCTTCCTTATTAGCAGGGGGTAATTCAGGATGTATATTGCCTCAGAATTTCTCTCAATATTTATCCCTAGGTACTTTAAAGAGGATCTAATTACCCATATTGGGATACTAGTGCAATCCCAATCACTTATTAATTGTCCATGTGACAAGTCGAGAAGTTCACATTTGAACCCGAGAAGGAGCCAAATGTGCGGAGGTGTGTGAATACCCTGGGGATGTTTCTGTTGGGCTGAGGTATGAAGACCAGAATGTCATCTGCACACCAAGCCGTGCGTATTTGGGCATTCCCCACCCTAATGCCCTCAATATCCGGAGTCTGGAGTAGGAATTCCAAATCCACCACAAGGTTCAGAGTCTTTTGATACACCAAGAACTGAACACTGAACAAAGTGTTACTTTGTGTAGTTGAGAGGATTCCACTGATTCCGGGAGGCCACCTATGAGGACATTGTTCTTCTAGTCTCTATTCTCTGCATCATTAAGTTGATCTGCCAGATACTGGAGCTGGTAAAAATGAGCTGAAAGCCCCAGATGAAGCCGAAAGACCATCTGTCCACATTCTTCCTGATACAGAACCGGTGCTGTGATCGCGTACACGAGAGTGTAGAATCAGTATAGAGAAGTGAACATCGTGACAGGAGGAATTACCGAGGAGTTTCTTCAATCTTCGATCTATAAGGAACTGGGTGAGACAGTTCTGTGGAATCCTCAATCCTAACTTTTTGTTGTGGAGTGAGAGCACTAACATTGGTTTTATTTAGGAGTGGAGGTCATGCCGCATAGAGCAGGGCCATTTTAGGACCACACAGGGTGGATGCAGCTGCCACCAGGTTAGTGAGGTACCTGTGCCCTGTGTAGTAGAGAGATGGGAGGGGTCCCAGCCATCTTCCTTTTCTTTAGTCCCATATGCAGCAGTGGGATTTTGCCGGATTCCTTCTGGCCTGCACAGCCAGGCCATGACCTCGTATGGTTAAAATTTCTATTGCATGCCGGTCTGTACACTGGAATATGAAAAAGTTATGTTTGCAAGAATATGGCAAAACTGAAACAATTTTGTAAAAAAAGATTTAGATTTTTTCAAAATCTACTCAAAAATGATAAAACCTCCATGACCTTATCGACCCAAAGTATAAAGGGGAGGCACCATCTGGACGGTCAATTTCACTGCATTTGGAATTTTGGCATGGGATTTGGAATGGGGCACATTTACTTACCCCATTCCCAGAGTTCACAGAAAGTGCATTGTCCGATGATAATGCCCTGTGCCGTGATTCACTAAGATTGTGCACCCGAAATCATGAGTTTGTCGCTTCCCCGCTCAGGTCCCACAAAGTTCACCTTCTTCTTCCTGGTGCATGTAAGTGCATTGTCTTGCGACACAATTTGAAAGTTAAATCCCGCACTCAGTCTGAATCAGTCGGATAGTTCAACGGCCACCCCCTAAATTGTGTTGCATGGAAGCAGCGCAGATGCACCACAAAAGGGTCGTATACGACACAATCGCAACGCACTCATTACTTACCTGTGGAAGCCTTTTTCCTTTTGAAAACAGGGCACAGTCCGAAAAAAGTGCGTCGCTAAACGGTGCAAAGCCTAAGTAACTGTGCTCTAATGTGTTACACAGAAAACAAGTCTGTTACAGATCTGCACAAGGAAAAATAAAAAAGTTATGGATTTTGAAAGGAGGGGAGTAGTTATAGAAACCCCAAAATGTGAAGTTATTTCCTAAACACAGAGAGACATGGAGGCACTGCATCCTCCTGTGAGAGGAATATACAAACTGTATGCCACAACTGCCTCCTCCCACACATGTGACTAATCACATGATCATGACATCATCACAGGTCCTTCAGCTTCTCTGGCAGCACAACATGAAGCCTGACTCCTCCCACACACATGGCTTATCACATGACTCTGACATCATCACAGGTCCTGTAGCTTCTAGAATTCAGAGTATGTGATATATAAATGGAGCACAGCTCTTGTATCCAATACTTTATCTACTTTTCCCTATCTTCTTTCTCTTCAGGATCAGACGATGGACAGAGACACGAGGGTGGAGAGAATCTTCCAGCTCACCCTAGAGATTCTCTTCTATATTACTGGAGGGTGTATAATTGTGATGATGTCACATTACATTCATTATCATATGGGATAAAAATTTAACAGATGATAGGACTGGAGGAGGTGAGAGTTCGAATGTTGGAGCGTAGATTTATCACTGTGTCTCTCCATAACCAGGATTTACACAGTAGTGAGGAGACCCTAGTGGGCCTGTCAGGCCCCTGTGTATGAAGATGACGGGGAGAACCCTGAGCCCAATCCGGCTCCTCCACCCACCCCTGATACTGATGACATCAATGAGCAGAAGATCCGAAAGTCACCCACAAGATGATGGAGCCTGCTGACTGGTAGAGGTGACACTGCGGGAATGCTGGGATATATACAGTACGCTATGAAGGGGATCTGGGGGATGACGGGATCATTGTGTGTGGTCAGGTTCCTATAAGGTTGTCATGGGATGTGGCTGTCTATTTCTCCATGGAGGAGTGGGAGTATTTAGAAGGACACAAAAGATGTGTACAAGAACGTCATGATGGAGGACGCACCAGCCCCCACATCAAGCAGGTAATGACAGGACTAAATCCACACATCCTTTCATATCTGTATGGAAAGAAGGAATAAGTCTCTGGATGTGTTTCCTACGGTAGATCCAGTAAGAGACATCAACCGAGAGATTCCCAGTCCTCTTCTTCTACCACAGGATTGTCAGAGGAGAAATATGTCCACAGGATCATCAAGGTTGGAGATTAGCTTTCAGGAAAACTGCAACTCGTTGTTTCCTCCTGATTGTGTACTGATCTTTTCTCATGATCTAAATCCTCCAGTGTGACTTGCCTTTCAGTTTTTGTGTACAGGATGAAATGAGTGAAGAATATTCCTGCCACAGAGACATATGTGAGGGGCGATGAGCGATGTAAGGAGGAGATTCCTACAGGTAACTGCCCAGGTGAGTAAGTAACCACTAGATTAAGCAGAGACGGTGATAACACAATACAGTAACATGGAGAATAGACTAAGAAAAGCTGGAAGGTGGGAGCTTAAATTAGGGTCAGGAATATCTGCTCACCAGGACCTCGGAGGAAGAGGCTGAGATGTTACATCAGTATAAATAATGAACCTTAGGTAAGCAGGAAAGTCATAGCCACCATGGGCAGACAAGAAATGCTGCATGTGTACCCGGATTATGCTGATATCATACAAATGTCCTGTGATACATCTTCAGAGTTTTCTTACCACAACCAATGATAAGGTTAATATTTATAATCTGTTTTATCCCTGCAGATGACAACACCAGGAGCTCAGAGGAACCTCTGATATCATCACATGTTACAGCAGGTGATGGTTGTATCACACCAGATACATCTGAAGATCATGACAATATCCCGGATGTATCCTCAGGCCTTCACACACAAGATCTGTCATCTGAACGTGTGTCCACCGGGACTGCAAAGCAAATCCAGTGCCATATCAGGAATGCTTGTGTATAAAGGAATTGCACAAGGGAGAAGTCATACAAAAATTAGAATGTGGAGAAAAAATATAGCAATCAAATTAAAAACTTGTTAGGACATCGAGGAATTCACAACAGGGGAGAAACATTTCCCATGTTCGGAAATGTGATAAATGTTTCCAAAAAACAGCTCTTATTATGCATCGGAGAATCCACGTTAGGGAATTATTTACATGTCACAATGTGGGATTGATGTTCAGGCAAGAAATCAGCTCTTGTCAATCATGTGAGAAGTCCAAAGAAATGGAAATATTGTCATGTTCAGAAATTTGGGAAAATGTTTTACAGCCAAAGTAAATTTTAGTTAAACATGAGAGAAAGCCACACGGGAGAGAAGGGTCCATTTCAATGTTTACATTGTGGGGAAACGTTACGTCTTTAAATCAGATCTCGTTAGACATGAAGAACGAATCCCACAAGGCGGGGAAGCCATTCTCTGTTCAGAATGTGAGAAATGTTTTTTATTCAAAGTCAAATTCTTGATAAGCACAAGAAAATCCACACAGGGGAGAAGCCATTTTCTTGTACAGATGTGGAAAATGTTTTAGGCCAGAGTTCATATCTTTTGAAACTCTCAAATATCACATAGGGGAAAGAAATTTCCATGTTCGGAATGTGGGAAATATTTTTTAATCAAAAATCAGATTTAGTCAACCATCGGAGAGTTCACACACGGGAGAAGCCATTTTTGTGTCTAGAATGTGGGAAATGTTATAGTGTTAAATCAGATCTTGTAGACATCAGAGAATTCACACAGGAGAGAAGCCATTTTCATGTTACAGAATGTGGGAAATGTTTTAGTGAAAAAACTGATTTATTAGGCATCAGAGAATTCACACAGGGGAGAAGCCCTTCTCATGTTCCGAATGTTGGAAAACTTTTACCCAGAAATCACATCTTGTTAGGCATGAGAGAATCCATAAAGGGTGAGAATATCGGGCACGTTTTACAGCCAAAAAAAATCTTTGCGAAATGAGATCTTCTTAGAAATAAGAAGCCATTTTGTTTTTTCCGAATTTAGGAAATGTTTTTTTTTGCGGTCGGATTGTCGGTATATTGACAAGCATTGGAAAAGCATCATTTTTAGCTAAGTTGATGGCGCCTGAGAAATCTTACAATGGAGAGGAAATTTCATGATCTGAGATGTAATTGCTTTTTTTTTATCAAAAGAATTCACAACAGGAGAGAAGCCATTTTTTGTGTGCAGAAAGCAGGATTCGCTTTGCTCGGAAGTCTTCACTAAGCAAGGGCAAAGCTGAATTCATGTTCATGAGTCTGCGAAAATTTTTGCAAACAGATCACAGTGTGAAAAAGCTAAACCAGCATAGTTATACTACTCTCAGGAACAGGCAGCACTTCCGAAATAGTGAAAAAATCAGGGTTGGTCTTTGTTCCCTACACGACGTTTCGGTGACGCAGAAACCTTCTTCAGCAGCACGGTTACTATGACATGCAACAAAAAGGATGATATGGGTAGTGTGTTCATCGAGACTTATTACCCATTAGACATTTGATTTCAAAAATCTACCCATGTTGTTTTTTTTGTTTTCTTTCTGTTCCCGATATCGACCTCGATATATATCACGTTGGCGATAGTTGCTTGTCAGTTCATGTGATTCCGGGGACAAACCCTCTACCATGTTTTGTGTAGATTAATGTGTCGCCTATTACTGGTGTCAGCTTTCTCTCTCACCTTACCGACTTATCTGCCAATTTTAGACTGATAAAAATGTTTCACTATCCATAACTCTAATAGTTATTGCTCCACTGGTTCTGGTCACAGCTTGAATTATTTCTCTAGTCCCACAATTCCTGAGTAATCAATGTCAATGTTTTCATCTGTCAAATGGGCAGGGCCAGGCTGTGTTCCCACCCAGTTTCTACATATCTGCCCAATCGGGAGCCTTATTAGCATAGTATCTGAAAACAGTGGGTGTTATTAGGCACTTACTCAAGGTAAGGTGGGTGGTCCTGTCGGCAGTAGACAGCTTGGAATATTGACTGATGAGGAATGGTCGAGACTGGAGAAAGAAAAAGACTATGTCCAGGCAGTAGACTGGCACCTATTACAGCCTCAAAAAATTGACTTGCGGGCAAATGAAGAAAAGTCACCTTCAAAGTCCGCCTGCGTTTGACTTTCAAATGCTAGCCATTAACGTAATAAAGTCCACCGCCCTCTCACATACTGAGCACAATGGATCACGTCAGGGCCACTCTTGTCTTTGTTGTTGCCGTTTTTAATGTTCAATGGAACCGTATCCAAATTCCCACCACCGACATTGAGATGTTGACCACACATCTCTCCACGGACACTAAATTTTAAAACTTGACCTTTCGCTTCATGATACCACAATCTCAATCGTATATGAGGTAGATTGTTAGACATTGACCCTCCCGAAGGTCGTGACTAGACAGAACGTCCATGGGTACAAGTTTTCTTTTCCTGGATCTGTACTTATTTAAACTTCACCGAATTTTTAGACTGACTTTATATGAAATGTTGATAATAAGACACGTTGTGTAATATGTACTGAAGGATTTGTGCCTGAACGGATGCACGTTGCTTGAGCCGTCGTTAGTCCTATGCATTTTGTGCTGACCTCAAGTATCATCTCTAGCACTTATTATGTTTGTTTTACTCTTGACCATCCGTTTTTATAGACATTTGTTTTGTATTTAAAACCTTATGGTCTAAGGCGAATTCACACAAATCTTTTGGGGGGCATAATGTACAGCCACAAGCTTGCGTCCCCATACACGTCAATATAGGCGATATGGTTCTGCACCCAGGGGAAGATGTCCTATCTATTCCAATTTGTGGGTATCCATCCCTATGGAGAGGGTAGGGGTCACCCCTCCTCTCTAGAGCACGCGGACATATGCATTACTTGGTGGGGCATATGTTCATGTGAATGTAGCCTACGGTAAATCTGTTTTTTTATATATATTGTACGTGGGGGCTGTGTACACCTCTATTTCTTTTTCTTCTATGACCACAAGAGTAGAATGTGCTTCTGTTCCTCATAGACTTCAATAAACAAGCCTCATTGCGGTTCAAAAAGACCACAAAGGCTACGCGTTATTCTTTCCATTAATCCGGTTAAGTTAAGGGTGAATTAGAGAACAAAAACAGTTATCAATCAGGAATCATTGATTTTGTGATAAAAAAAAATGGGGTTGGGGTCGATGCACAGATATATTAAGGGACATCATGAAGGGTTATAAGGGATCCTTCTAATGATCTTTAACTTATTTTAAAAGGACTAGGTCTATCCCATGAGTAATGTCCCTTATCTCCACTGATGATGCTCTCCTTGATATGGTGAAGATTAAGTCCCCATAGATCTTGTCCAAAAGTTCAGATAATCAGAAACAATGTGGGCACATTTACTTACTCGGTCTCCAGTCGTCGCAGTCCCCCTCCACTCAGTCGACGAGGATTTGGGCTGCCGGGATTCAATAAGAGGTGGGTGCGCCGAGGTCCGCGGAGTTCAACTGCTTTCTTCTCCTGGCTTCTTCCTTATGCATGTACGTGCGTGATTCTTGTTGACACAAAATCGTACTTTTAAATCTCCGCAGTTTTCCGAATTCCGTCGGGTTGTCCGACGGCCACGCCGATCCGTTTTCTGTCGCGTGAAAGTCCGACACATCCTTGCGTGCGCCAAAATCCTGGGGCAAATTCACCCGCAAAGCGGAAATATTCGGGAAACCCGACAAAAATTGCGGCGTTCGGAAACCCTTAGTAAATGAGCCCCAATGTATTTGTTCTTGGTGTAGTAATAAGGGAGTTTTTTTTTTCCTGGACATTGTGCAAGTTGAACGACTAGCTTGTGCTCTGATAAATTGAGATTAACAACCTGATGGCCACTGACCGCGGACTAAAGCCGGATTGGCAGCCATGGCTATTGATTAGCAAAGGGGACCGCCAAACCTATCCGGTGGCTAGTTATTAGGGGCATCAATTTGCCAGAATGGCAAACTCTGGCAATATGTACTCGGGAGAGGGAGTGTCTGCCAGGGAACTTAAAATCCACCCACAAATATAAGTATATAAAGCCCAAAGACAAGCATCTGAGGAAACGGAAAATAGAGTAAGAGAAAAAACACCTTATTGCTTAATTTTTAACCTACCATGATAAAAACAATCAGGAGTACCAAGAGAAATAGAAGTTTTGTACACACCAGGAAGTATGTATTCAGGAATTCAGTAGTTTAACATATAGGGCAAAACAGTGACAGTATAAGAGGTATTTTGTGTTATATGCGCCCATCCAGTACACAGAAATACTAACTAGAATAGACGTTAAAAAAACATCAATGTATATATACATGGGTGCACACAGTGTGCACATCTGTGAACTGGAGCCGTATGCACAGTTACCTGGTGGGCAAGGAACCCCAACCGCGCGTTCAACCCGCTCCGGTCTTTCTCAAGGGGTTTAATCATAACATGCTCGCTAGAGCATATAAATCCTATCTTGTCCCATAGCGTCCTGTGCTTGTCAGTTTAGTGAGAGCCCCCTGTTTGCAGCGCATCGTGCGCGCATTTGAGAACGCTCTGGATCGCTGTGTGTTTTTCCAGTTGTTCATGGTCACTCGATTTCCATACACCATGGCACACATCCAGCCAACCCCCTCCGCCGGCCAGGACCGCGCCCACGAAGAGCAGGCTCATGCCATAACAGGAAATGCTGGATAGATGCGCAGCGTGACCAGGTGAGGAAATGAAAGGATACAATGGGGCAGATTTACTTACCGTTCCGTTCGCGATCCAGGACCAATCATCGTTTATAATTAATAATTAATACATAATACATGCAAAACATAAATACGTGATAATACACAACAAGCATGCAGGTGAACAATTGTGACAAAACAGCAACGTCAAAAAAGTGCAAAAAAAAAATCATCAGTGAGTGGGTGCTCAAAGTGATGATGGTGATATACTTTACCAAGGGATATTATACCATGATATGCGTGAAATCCTATGAAATTCTCAAGATTTCTAATTTTTTTGTTTAAGATATGATTCATTTATAGTAATTGTGCTGATGTCCTTTCCATTGCCATAGGAACCAACCATTGTATGATTCCATCGTGCATGCACATTGCATCAACTTATTGTGTAACTCCAACCTCAGTAGCCAATGTACCTCAGGATGCATGGGCCCTAGGACTATACCCGCTGAAGTGTGGAGGTAAAAACTCAACGACAATTATGGTTACAACGGCCTTTGTATCATGACAAATCCTCAACACTATATGAAAACCTGGGATTGGAGTGAGTGATGCACGAACTGCCAAACTTCCTCTCAAGTGATGAGTACAGACACAGAGAGAGAAACAGAAGGAGCGCTCTCCTAGTGATTACGAGATGATATTGTACTAAGCAAAATCTTTGTCCCAATGGGACTCTCAACTCTGATCGATGATCAGTATACGCATTAGGGTTGAGTCACAGTACCGCCGGCTCGGTGGTGGGTTAGTCCGATTCTATACTTTCCTGGCTCCTATACAACGTCCATTCAGCGCTCAAGATGTTCACACTCCCAATACATTGATAGATATGGGATTTTATTGATTTAAAAAGTCAATATACAACGCGTTTCGTCCGTAACTCGACCTTCTGTCAGCAATCCATTCCATGGGACCAACCGTTATATTTGGTGTGGTCGCCGTGTTTGTGATTTTATATTGATTTTTTATCAAATAAAATCCTATATCTAAAGGATCAATATCACAAACGCGTTTCGGTCCTGGTACTTCGGCCCCTTCGTCAGGGTCATCCATGTCCGGACCGAAAACGCGTTTGGTGCTATTGATCTTTTAATCCAATAAAAATCCGATATCTACACATGTAATCGGGAGCTGAAACTCCTGAGCACTCGAATTGACGTGGATACGGAGCATCAGTCAAATCGTATACATAAATCCAACAAGATACTGTCTGCCGCCATTCGCCGATTTTTTTAAGGATGTTTTTTATCAATGGTTTATGGTTCCAAAATTATTACATAAGGTGTTTATAGTCCCTTTTAGATTAGTTGTGTTTGGGTCTTCAGGGAACACAGTTGGGCGTCCTTTTCCCTAAAAGGGCACTTATTGCAGATTATTCAGATAGGATTATAGTGGTCCTTAAAAAAAGGGAGTGTAGCAAATGGATTCCTGCTTCTGTGACGATAGGTCTTATCTGTCATCTTGCCGATTATCAGACAATGTTTTAGTGGCTTGTATCACCACAGCAAGGTGTTTGCTTTGATCCAAAGACGTTAATCGACAAGAAACCCCCCAACCCCCACCGCGTCAGTTTTTCACTCATTCGCAGGCAGAATCGATTTAGATAAGTCCGAAAAACTATTAACAAACAAATTTACAGTGTTGACTCTATTGTTAAGCTTTTGGGGCCAGAACAGAACATAAAGTGTGAAGCATTTTATGACATATAATTTAATGGTGGAAAATTCGAAAAAAGTTTTTTTTTTTTTGAATAAATCCATAAACATCAATGGTGTTTAACAACCTGAAAACTTGTTACAAAATAGGGACACAAAACTTTTAACACACATAAGGAAATAACTCAAGAACACAGTTTTCTTCATATCTCTGATCCCTTCATGCCTGGTTTTCATGTATTGTTTGTGCTTTCTACTCTGCCTCCCAGAGATTATTATGAATTTTAGATTTCCTGATCTACGGTTCTTCTCGTCTCTTACCTTCTCAATCCCATGATACCTCAGCACATCACATTATGCACCAAAGAACAAAGACCCGGATGTTAGTTGCACACAGACCGCTTAATATTCACCCCTGTGACACTTCATTGTGATGGATCTACTTATAGGGCTAATCCTCTCATGCTGCTAATAGTAAGAAGCTCTAAAGATGCGTTATAATACGTTTTTAATGGATATATTCTAGATCGACAGGGACTAAACACACTTCATTGTCTTCATTCTATTTTATTTGCTCTCTTAGTCACCATTGTTTGTAAAATTGTGAATAATACATATATCAACGTTTTTAGGGCTTGTATCCTCTTTTTCTTGTATCGCTTTTGTCCGTACATTGTACTGTAATGTTCTCAGTGTCAATGTGTTTTAGATGTTTGAAAGAAATTGATTTGTAGAGAAAAAACTGCCAAGGTGGATTACAATGAATTCTTCATCATAATGGTCTTCCACCATTGTGTCTCACATTCTGGACAAGGGGAAAAAATGGCTTCTTCTTCCCTTGTGGTGAGTTCTTCCTGTGGCCTACAATTATCGAATTAACACTTGAAACAATTTCCCACTTCCTAAACAGAAAAAAATGACTTCTATCTCAAACAGAGGAGAAATATGTCCCACAGGATCATCAGGTAGATGGAGATTAGGTCTCAGGAAAACTGCAACTCGGTGTTTACTCCTGATTGTTACTGATGTTTTCTCATGATCTAAATCCTCCTGTGTGACTTGTCTTTCAGTTTGTGTATCAGGATGAAGATGTGAAGAATATTCCTGCCCCAGAGACATATGTGCTTCACACACAAGATCTGTCATCTGAACGTGTGTCCACCGGGACTGCAAAGCAAATCCAGTGCCATATCAGGAATGCTGTGTATCAAAGGAATTGCACAAGGGAGAAGTCATACAAAAATTCAGAATGTGAGAAAAAATATAGCAATAAATTAAAACTTGTTAGACATCAGAGAATTCACACAGGGGAGAAAACATTTCCATGTTCGGAATGTGATAAATGTTTTTCCCAAAAAACATCTCTTATTATGCATCGGAGAATCCACGTTAGGGAATTATTTACATGTCCACAATGTGGGATAGATTTCAGCAAGAAATCAGCTCTTGTCAATCATGTGAGAAGTCACAAAGAAAAGGAACTATTGTCATGTTCAGAATGTGGGAAATGTTTTACAGCCAAAGTAAATTTAGTTAAACATGAGAGAAGCCACACGGGAGAGAAGCCATTTCAATGTTTACATTGTGGGAAACGTTACGTCTTTAAATCAGATCTCGTTAGACATGAAAGAATCCACACAGCGGGGAAGCCATTCTCCTGTTCAGAATGTGAGAAATGTTTTTATTCAAAGTCAATTCTTGATAAGCACAAGAAAATCCACACAGGGGAGAAGCCATTTTCTTGTACAGAATGTGGAAAATGTTTTAGCCAGAGTTCATATCTTTTGAAACATCTCAAATATCACATAGGGGAAAAGAAATTTCCATGTTCGGAATGTGGGAAATATTTTTATCAAAAATCAGATTTAGTCAACCATCGGAGAGTTCACACGGGGGAGAAGCCATTTTTGTGTCTAGAATGTGGGAAATGTTATAGTGTTAAATCAGATCTTGTAAGACATCAGAGAATTCACACAGGAGAGAAGCCATTTTCATGTACAGAATGTGGGAAATGTTTTAGTGAAAAAACTGATCTTATTAGGCATCAGAGAATTCACACAGGGGAGAAGCCCTTCTCATGTCCCGAATGTTGGAAAACTTTTACCCAGAAATCACATCTTGTTAGGCATGAGAGAATCCATAAAGGGTGAGAATATCGGGCACGTTTTACAGCCAAAAAAAATCTTTGCGAAATGAGATCTTCTTAGAAATAAGAAGCCATTTTGTTTTTCCGAATTTAGGAAATGTTTTTTTTGCGGAAGTCGGATATTGACAAGCATTGGAAAAGGCATAAGTTTTAGCTAAAGTTGATGGCGCACTGAGAATTCTTACAATGAGAGGAAATTTTCATGATCTGAGATGTAAATTGCTTTTTTTATCAAAAAGAATTCACACAGGAGAGAAGCCATTTTTTTGTGTGCAGAAAGCAGGATTCGCTTTGCTCGGAAGTCTTCACACAAGGGCAAAGCTGAATTCATGTCATGAGTCTGCGAAATATTTTTGCAACAGATCACAGTGTGAAAAAGCTAACCAGCATAGTTACTACTCTCAGGAACAGGCAGCACTCCGAAATAGTGAAAAAAATCAGGGTGTCTTTGTTCCCTACACGACGTTTCGGTGACGCAGAACCTTCTTCAAGCAGGACGGTTACTATGACATACAACAAAAGGATGATATGTGTAGTGTGTTCATCTGAGACCTTATTACCCATTAGACATTTGATTTCAAAATCTACCCATGTGTTGTTTTTGTTTTTCTTTCTGTTCCCGATATCGACCTCGATATATATCACGTTGCGATAGTTGCTTGTCAGTCATGTGATTCCGGGGACACCCTCTACCATTGTTTGTGTAGATTAATGTGTCGCCTATTACTGGTGTCAGGTTCTTCCTCTACCTTACCGAGTTATCTGCCAATTTTAGACTGATAAAAATGTTTCACTATCCATAACTCTAATAGTTATTGCTCCACTGGTTCTGGCACAGCTTGAATTATTTCTCTAGTCCCCACAATTCCTGAGTAATCAATGTCAATGTTTTCATCTGTCAAATGGGCAGGGCCAGGCTGTGTTCCCACCCAGTTCTACATATCTGCCAATCGGGAGCCTTATTAGCATAGTATCTGAAAGCAGTGTGTTAATTAGGCACTTCAAGGTAAGGTGGGTGGTCCTGGTCGGCAGTAGACAGCTTGGAATATTGACTGATGAGGAATGGTCGAGACTGGAGAAAAAAAGACTATGTCCAGGCAGTAGACTGGCACCTATTACAGCATACAAAGAATTGGACTTGCGGCAAATGAAGAAAAGTCACCTTCAAATAGTCGCCTGCGTTTGACTTTCAAATGCTAGCCATTAACGTAATAAAGTCCACCGCCCTCTTCACATACTGAGCACAATGGATCACGTCAGGCCACTCTTGTCTTTGTTGTTGCCGTTTTAATGTCAATGGAACCGTATCCAAATTCCACCACCGACATTGAGATGTTGACCACATCTCTCCACGGACACTAAATTTTAAAACTTGACCTTCAGCTACATGATACCAACAATCTCAATCGTATATGAGGTAGATTGTTAGACCATTGACCCTCAACGAAGGTCGTGTGACAGAAACGTCCATTGGGTACAAGTTTTTCTTCCTGGATCTGTACTTATTTAAACTTCCGAATTTTTAGACTGACTTTATATGAATGTTGATAATAAGACAGTGTGTAATATGTACTGAAGGATTTGTGGCCTGAACGGATGCACGTTGCTTGAGCCGTCGTTAGTCCTATGCATTTTGTGCTGACCTCAAGTATCATCTCTAGCACTTTATTATGTTTGTTTACTCTTGACATCCCTGTTTTTATAGACATTTGTTTTGTATTTAAAACCTTATGGTCTTAAGGCGAATTCACACAACCTTTTGGGGGGCATATGTACAGCCACAAGCTTGCGTCCCCATACACGTCAATAATAGGCGATATGGTTCTGCACCCAGGGGAAAAGATGTCCTATCTATTCCAATTTGTGCGGTATCCATCCCTATGGAGAGGGTAGGGGTCACCCCTCCTCTCTAGAGCACCGGACATAGCATACGTGGTGGGGCATATGTCCATGTGAATGTAGCCTACGGTAAATCTGTTTTTTTATATATATTGTACGTGGGGCTGTGTAGCACTCTATTCTTTTTCTTCTATGTACACAAGAGTAGAATGTGCTTCTGTTCCTCATAGACTTCAATAAACAAGCCATTGCGGTTCAAAAAAGACCACACAGGCTACTGCGTTATTCTTTCCATTAATCCGTTAAAGTTAAGGGTGAATTAGAGAACAAAAACAGTTTATCCAATCAGGAATCATTGATTTTTGATAAAAAAAAATGGGGTTGGTCGATGCACAGATATATGAAGGGACATATATGAAGGGTTATATAAGGGATCCTTCTAATGATCTTTAACTTTATTTTAAAAGACATAGGTCTATCCCATAGTAATGTCCCTTATCTTCCACTGATGATGCTCTCTGATATGGTGAAGATTAAGTCCCCATAGATCTTGTCCAAAAGTTCAGAAATCAGAAACAATGGGGCACATTTACTTACTCGGTCCAGTCGCGGTCCCGCCACGCATTGTCCGACGAGGATTTGGGTCTGCCGGGATTCAATAAGGTGGTGCGCCGAGGTCCGCCGGAGTTCAACTGCTTCTTCCGGATGCATGTAAGTGCGTGATCTTGTGACACAAATCGTCTTTTAAATCTCGCAGTTTTTCCGAATCCGTCGGGTTGTCCGACGGCCACGCCGACGTTTTCTGTCGCGTGAAAGTCCGACAATCCGATTGCGTGCGCCAAAATCCTGGGGCAAATTCACCGCAAAGCGGAAATATTCGGGAAACCCGACAAAATTGCGGCGTTCGGAAACCCTTAGTAAATGAGCCCCAATGTATTTGTTCTTGGTGTAGTAATAAAGGGAGTTTTTTTTTCCTGGACATTGTGCAAGTTGAACGACATAGCTTGTGCTTCTGATAAATTGAGATTAACAGACCTGATGGCCACCTGACCCGGACATAAAGCCGGATTGGCAGCCATGGCTATGATTAGCAAAGGGGACCGCCAAACCTATCCGTGGCTAGTTATTAGGGGCATCAATTTGCCAGAATGGCAAATCTGGCAATATGTCTCGGAGAAGGAGTGTCTGCCAGGGAACTTAAAATCCACCTCACAAATATAAGTATATAATACCCAAACAAGCATATGAGGAAACGGAAATAGAGTAAGAGAAAAACACCTTTATTGCTTAATTTTTAACATACCATGATAAAAACAATCAGGAGTACCAAGAGAAATAGAAGTTTTGTACACACCAGGAAGTATGGTATTCAGGAATTCAGTAGTTTAACATATAGGGCAAAACAGTGACATGTATAAGAGGTATTTGTGTTATATGCGCCCATCCAGTACACAGAAATACTAACTAGAATAGACGTAAAAAACATCAATGATAATATACATGGGTGCTACAGTGTGCACATCTGTGAACTGGATGCCTGTATGCACAGTTACCTGGTGGGCAAGGAACCCCAACGCGCGTTTCAACCCGCCGGTCTTTCTCAAGGGGTAATGCATAACATGCTCGCTAAGCATATAAATCCTATCTTGTCCAATGAGCGTCCTGTGCTTGTCAGTTTAGTGAGAGCCCCAGTGTTTGCAGCGCATGGCCGCTCGCATGAGAACGCGATCCTGGTGGGGCCAGGCGGTGATGTCACCGATGGGGTGCATGACACCGCATCACATGACAACAGCGCCACGCCCCCTGCCCGGAGACCGCAGACCAGAGGCAGAGCAGGCATGCGCATAACAGGAAATGCTGGATAGATGCTGACAGCGTAACCAGGTGAGGAAATGAAAGGATACAATGGGGCAGATTTACTTACCCGGTCCGTTCGCGATCCAGGACACCATCAGTTATAATTAATAATTAATACATAATACATGCAAACATATAAATACGTGATAATACACAAAAGCATGCAGGTGAACAATTGTGACACAAACAAGCAACGTGCAAAAAAGTGCAAAAAAAAAAATCATGCAGTGATGGGTGCTCAAGTGATGATGGTGATATACTTTACCAAGGGATAATTATATCCATGATCATGCGTGAATCCTATGAAAATTCTCAAGATTCTAATTTTTTGGTTAGAATATGATGCATTTATAGTAATTGTGCTGGATGTCCTTCCATTGCCATAGGAACAACCACATTTGTATATCCATATTCGTGCATGCAAATTGCATCAACTTATATGTGTAAATGCCAACCTCAGTAGCAATGTAACATCAGGATGCATGGGCTAGGACTATACCGCTGAAAAGTTGTGGAGGTTAAAAATCAAAGACAATTATGGTTACAACAGGCCTTTGTATCATTACAAATCCTCAACAATATATAGAAACCTGGGATTGGAGTGAGTGATGCACGAACTGCAAACTTCCTCCAAAGTGAATAGTACAGAGACAGAGAGAAAACAGAAAGGAGCGCTCTCCTAGTGCATTACGAGATGATATTTGATACTAAGCAAAATCTTTGTCCAATGGGACTCTCACCTGATCGATGATCAGTATACAGCATATAGGGTTTGAGTCACAGGTATCCGCCGGCTCGGCGTGTGTGGTTATCCCGATTCTACTGATGCTCCGTATACACGTCAATTCGAGCGCTCAAGGATGTTCCAGACTCCCAATACATGTGATAGATATCGGATTTTATTGATTAAAAGATCAATATCACAACGCGTTTCGGTCCGGTACTCGGACCTTCGTCAGGCAATCCATGTCCATGGACCGAAACGCGGTGTGATATTGATCTTTTAATCAATAAAATCCGATATCTAAGATCAATATCACAACGCGTTTCGGTCCGGTACTCGGACCTTCGTCAGGCAATCCATGTCCATGGACCGAAACGCGTTGTGATATTGATCTTTTAATCAATAAAATCCGATATCTATCACATGTATCGGGAGTCTGGAACATCCTTGAGCACTCGAATTGACGTGTATACGGAGCATCAGTAGAATCGGTACATAAATCCTCAACAAGATACTGTACATGCCAGTCGCCGATTTTTAAGATGTTTTTATCATGGTATGTTAAAAATTAATTAATAAAGGTGTTTATCCCTTTTAGATTAGTTTGGTTTGGTCTTCAGGGAACAGTTGGGCGTCCTTTAAAGGGCACTTATTGCAGTATTCAGATAGGATTTATAGTGTCCTTAAAAAAAAGAGTATGTAGCAAATGGATTCCTGCTTCATGGTGACTGATAGGTCTTATCTGTCATCTTGCAGATTATCAGACAATGTTTATGGCTGTATCACACAGCAAGTGATTTGACTTTGACCAAAGACGTAATCCAAGAACCCCCCACCCCGTCAGTTTTCACTCATTCAGGCAGAATCGATTTAGAAAGTCCGAAAAACTATAACAAAATTACCAAGTGTTGATCTATTGTTAAGGCTTTGGGCCAGAAGTATGTAGAGCATTTTATGACATATAGATGGTGACAAGAAAAAGTTTTTTTTTTAAATAATCCAAAAATTCAATGTGTTTAACCTGAAAACTTGTTTACAAAATAGGACACAAAACTTTTAACACCATAAGGAAATAACTCAAAGAACACAGTTTTCTTCATCTCTCTGATCCCTCATTGCCTTGTTTTCATGTATTGTTTGTGCTCTTCTACTCTGCTTCCCAGAGACTTTATTATGAATTTTAGATTTCCCCTGATCTACGTTCTTCTCCGCTTTCCTCTCAATCCCATGATACCTCAGCACATCACATGATCAGCCAAAGACAAGACCCTGGATGTTAGTTGCACACAGACGCCTTAATATTCCCCCTTGTTGACACTTATTGTGATGGATCTACTTATAGGCTAATCTCTGCTGCTAATTAGTAAGAAGTTCTAAGATGCGGTTATACGTTTTAATGTGATATATTCTATCGACAGGGACTAAACACATCATTGTCTCATCTGGATTTTATTTGCTCTTTAGTCAACATTTTTTAAAATTGTGAATAATACTATATCAACGTTTAGGGCATTGGATCCCTCTTTTTCTTGTACGATGTCGTACATTGACTGTAACTGTCTAGTGTCAATGTTTTTAGATGTTTGAAGAAGATTGATTTGTAGAGAAAACACTCCAAGGTTGATTACATGAATATGTCTTCACCATTGTGTCTCACATTCTGGACAAGAAAATGGCTTCTCCCCTGTGTGAGTTCTCTGGTGTCCTACAATATCGAATTTAACACTGAAACAATTCCCACATTCTAAACAGAAAAATGACTTCTACCCTGTTAATGATATATTCCTCTACAGCGGCCATCTTGGACCAAGAGAACCAAACAGCGGCTATTTTTGGAGATCAAGCGGCCATTTTAAGTCTTTGCCGGGGGTCATGCTGACCGCTGTCCAGCTAATGTCATGATTCAGCCATTTTTGTGTAACCTGCCTGTAAAAGTTTCTCCTTGACACTTGTTATAGATGATTGTCCTTCCCCTTATCTTGTTTTGGTTAGCAAGAAGCTTTTGGAGTCATTCTCAGAAAATTCTGTAGTTGGGATAATATAAACATGTCTGTGAACAAGGGCTGGGAAGACAGTGCACAATTTATTAACCTTGTCGTAGAATGTCCAAGTAAAATTCCAACAAGCTTTCTAAATAGGAATATGGTTTATACCCAATGTGCGTTCTCTCATGTTTAACAAGATGTGGTTTCTGGTTAAAACATTTCCCGCATTCAGAACATGAATACGGTTTCTCCCCTGTGTGAATTCTCTGATGTATAATACAAGATATTTTGTGGGAAAAACATTTGCCACATTCTGAACAGGAAAACTGCTTCTTGGCTTTATGAGTTCTCTGATGTCTCCCCAGTTCTAATTTCGAAATATAACTTTCGCCACATTCTACACAGAGGAATGGTTTCTGCCCAGTGTGACTTTTCTCATGTCTAGTAAGATTTGATTTTTTCGTAAAACATTTCCCACAATCAGAACATGATAATGGCTTCTCCCCCTTGAGAATTCCAGTTTCCCCACATTTTACACCTTTAAGTATCTTCTCCCCTGTTGGATCTCTTTTATATACTTCAGCCTTGCTATGACATTTGAGTTGCGTAACCGTCCATGATGATTCCGTAGATAGGACCCATTTAATAGCATCAGACCATAGATTGTTACTGTGAACGATAGTTCTGGGTTCTGTATTATTGTCATGCTCTTCTAATGTATCCTGTGTGACATTATGGTCACCTGTTTCAAAGGTTGAAGAAATCAGATGTTCGTCTGAACTCCTAATACAATCTGCAAATAATAAAATGTGTTCAATCAATGTCATTTATATTATATTAAACTCTGAACATCCATTATAGAGAACTCCATACCAGAAATCAGACAGTTTATTAGCAAGTCTTCTTTCCTGCTTACCATAAGGTTCTGTATTATTACTGATGTAACATCCTGAAGACCATGACAATATCCCAGATGTATCCTCAGATCTTCACACACAAGATCTGTCATCTGAACGTGTGTCCACCGGGACTGCTTTAATGTCTGTCTCTCCGTCCCTCCTCCTTATTCGCGTCATCCCTTTGTCCCCACCCTGAGCCACTTTCTCTTCCATTCCTCGTTGTACCTTTTTTCGCTTTTTCTCTCCTCCTTTCCCCCTGGACTCCCTCTCTGGAGACTTGTCAGCGTCAAGCGCCCATTGATGTCTCCACTCTTTCGTTCCCCCTTACATCCATTGCCATTCTTGATTTACTCATTAGCAATCTTCTCGTTCCTCTGGCGCCCCCTCTTAGCGACCTCGTTCTTTCCTCTTATTGTCCCTTTCTCGTCCCGCCGACGTCTCCTATTCGTTCCCCCCTCCCCTTTGACCCTCGCTTGTGTTCTTTTCCTCTTTTCCCTTCGTCTCTCTCCTACCATTCTCGTTCCCGATCGAGGAATTTGGTGGGTCTGCCGGATTCAATAAGGTGTGCCGCCGAGGTCCGCCGTAGTTCAACTGCTTCTTCCGGATGCATGTAATTGCGTTATCTGGTGACACAACGTCGTCTTTTAGCATTTTAATCTCGCAGTTTTTCCGAATCCGTCGGGTTGTCCGACGCCACGCCGACGTTTTCTGGTCGCGTGAAAGTCCACACATCCGATTGCGTGCGCCAAATCCTGGGGCAAATTCACGCAAAGCCGGAAATATTCGGGAAACCCCCAGACAAAATTGCGGCGTTCGGGAAACCCTTCTAGAACATGAGCCCCAATGTATTATGTTTCTTGGTGTAGTAAATAAAGGGAGTTTTTTTTTTCCTGGACATTGTTGCAGTTGAAACGACATAGCTTGTGCGTTCTGATAAATTGAATTAACAGACCTGATGGCCACCTGACCCGGACATAAAGCCGGATTGGCACCTGGCTATGAATTAGCAAAGGGGACACCGCCAACTATCCGTGCTAGTTATTAGGGGCATCAATTTGCCAGAATGGCAAATCTGGCAATATGTCTCGGAGAAGGAGTGTTCCAGGGAACTTAAAATCCCCTCACAAATATAAGTATGATACCCAAACAGCATATGAGGAAAACGGAAATAGAGAAGAAAAACACCTTTTTGCTTAATTTTTAACATACATGATAAAAACATCAGGAGTACCAAGATAACGTAGAAGTTTTGTACACACCAGGAAGTATGGTATTCAGGAATTCAGTAGTTTAACATATAGGGCAAACGTGACTGTATAGAGGTATTTGTGTGTTATATCTGCCCCCCATCCAGTACACATAAATACTAACTAGAATAGGCGTAAAACATCATGATAATTAACATGGGTGCTACAGTGTGCACATCTGTGAACTGGATGCCTGTATTCACAGTTTACCTGTGGGCAAGGAACCCCAACGCGCGTTTCAACCCCCGGTCTTTCTCAAGGGGTAATGCATAACATGCTCGCCTAAGCATATAAATCCTATCTTGTCAATAGCGTCCTGTGCTTGTCAGTAGTGAGAGCCCCCAGTGGTTTGCACGATGGCCGCTCGCATGAGAACGCATTCCTGGTGGGGCCCGGCGGTGATGTCACCGTTGGGTGCATGACACCAAGTCACATGACAACACCCGCCACCCCCCTCCCGTGAGACCGCAGACCAGAGGCAGACAGCATGCTGCATAACAGGAATGCTTGATCAGATGGCTGACAAGCGTAACCAGTGAGAATTAAAAGGATACAATGGGCAGATTTACTTACCCGGTCCGTTCGCGATCCCGGACACCATCAGTTATAATTAATAAGTTATACATAATAGCATGCAAACATATAATACGTGATATACACAAAGCATGCAGGTGAACATTGTGACCAACACGCAACGTGCAAAAAAGTGCAAAAAAAAAAAATCATGCAGTGATGGGTGCCTCATGATGATGGTTATATACTTTCCAAGGGATAATTATATCCATGATCATGCGTGAATCCTATGAAAATTCTCAAGATTCAATTTTTGGTTAGAATATGATGCATTTATAGTAATGTGCTGGAATGTCCTTCCATTGCCATAGACAACCACATTGTATATCCATATTCGTGCCTGCAAATTGCATCAACTTATATGTGTAAATGCCAACCTCAGTAGCAATGTAACATCAGGATGCATGGGCTAGGACTATAACCGCTGAAAAGTTGTGGAGGTTAAACAAAGACAATTATGGTACAACAACGGCCTTTGTATCATTACAAATCCTCAACAATATATGAAACCTGGGATGGATGAGTGATGCACGAACTGCAACTTCCTCCAAAGTGATAGTAAGAAGACGAGAGAGAAAACAGAAAGGAGCGCTCTCCTAGTCATACGAGGAGATATTTGATACTAAGCAAAATCTTTGTCCAATGGGACTCCTCACCTGATCGATGATCAGTATACGCATGATAGGGTTTGAGTCACAGGTATCCGGCCGGCTCGGCGGTGTTGGTTATCCCGATTCTACTGGATGCTCCGTATACACGTCAATTCGAGCGCTCAAGGATGTTCCAGACTCCCAATACATGTGGATAAGATATCGGATTTTATTGATTAAAATCAATATCACAACGCTTTCGGTCGGTACTCGACCTTCGTCAGGCAATCCATGTCCATGGACCGAAACCGTGTGATATTGATCTTTTAATCAATAAAATCCGATATCTAAGATCAATATCACAACCGTTTCGTCGGTCTCGGACCTACTTCGTCAGGCAATCCATGTCCATGGACCAAACGCTTGTGATATTGAATCTTTTAATCCAATAACATCCGCATATCTATCACATGTATCGGGAGTCTGGAACATCCTTGAAGCACTCGATGACGTGTATACGAGCATCAGTAGAATCGGTACATAAATCCTCAACAGATACTGTACATGCCATGCCGCGCCGATTTTAAGATGTTTTTATCATGGTATGTTAAATTAATTAATAAAGTGTTTATCCCTTTTATATTCGTTTGTTTTGGTCTTCATGGAACAGTTGGTGGGCGTCCTTTAAGGGCACTTTTGCAGTATTCAGATAGGATTTATATGTCCTTAAAAAAAGAGTATGTAGCAATGGATTCCTGCTTCATGGTGACTGATAGGTCTTATCTGTTCATCTTGCAGATTATCAGACAATGTTTAGCTGTATCACACAGCAAGTGATTTGACTTTGACCAAAGACGTAATCCAAGAACCCCCCCCCCGACCGTGCAGTTTTCCTCATATCAGCGCAGAATCGTTTAGAAAGTCCGAAAACTATACAAAATTACCAATGTTTGATCTATTGTTAAGGCTTTGGGCCAGAGTATAGAGCATTTATGACATATAGATGGTGACAAGAAAAAGTTTTTTTTTTAAATAATCCAAAATTCAATGTGTTTAACCTGAAACTTGTTTACAAAATAGGACCACAAAACTTTAACACCATAAGGAAATAACTCAAAGACAACAGTTTTCTTCATCTCTCTGATCCCTCATTCTTGGTTTCAATGTATTGTTTGCTCTTCTACCTGCTTCCCAAGACTTTATTATGAATTTAGATTTCCCCTATCTACGTCTTCTCTCGCTTTCCTCTCAATCCCATGATACACTCAGCCATCACTGATCGCCAGACAAGCCCTGGATGTTAGTTGCACACAGACGCCTTAAATATTCCCCTTGTTTGACACTATTGTGATGGATCTACTTATAGGCTAATCTCTGCTGCTACTTATAGTAATTCAAGGATGCGGTTATACGTTTTAATGTGATATTTCTATAGTCGACAGGGACTAACACATCATTGTCTCTCTCTGGATTTTAATTTGCTCTTTAGTCAACATTTTTTAAAATTGTGAATAATACTATATCAACGTTTAGGGCATTGGATCCCTCTTTCTTGTACATGTCGTACTTGACTGTAACTGTCTAGTGTCAATGTTTTTAGATTGTTGAGAGAAGATTGATTTGTATGAGAAAACACTCCAGGTTGATTCCATGAATATGTCTTCACCATGTGTCCTCACATTCTGGACAACAAAATGGCTTCTTCTCCCCCTGTGTGAGTCTCTGGTGTCCTACAAATCTCATTTAAGCACTGAAACAATTCCCACATTCTAAAAACAAAAAATGACTTCTCCTACCCTGTTAATGATATATTCCTCTACACGCCAGCGCCCATCTTGGACCATGGAGACCAACCAGCGGGCTATTTTTGGAGATCAGCGGCCATTTTAGTCCTTTGTCCGGGGGTCATGCTGACCGCTGTCCAGCTAATGTCATGATTCAGCCATTTTTGTGTACCTGCCTGTAAAAGTTTCTCCTTGACACTTGTTATAGATGAGTGTTTCCTTCCCCTTATCTTGTTTTGGTTACGCAGAAAACTTTTGGAGTCTTCTCAAAATTCTGTGTTATGGGATAAAAACATTCTGTGACAAGGGCTGGGAAGACAGTGCACAATTTATTAAACCTTGTCCGTAGAATGTCCCCGTAAAATCTCAACAAGCTTCTAAATAGGAATATGGTTTTATACCCAATGTGCGTTCTCTCCTGTTTAAACAAGAATGTGGTTTCTGGTTAAAACATTTCCCCATTCCAACATGAATAACGGTTTCTCTCCCTGTGTGAATTCTCTGATGTATAAGTACAAGATATTTTTGTGGGAAAAACCTTTGCACATTCTAGACAGAAACTGCTCTTGGCTTTATGAGTTCCTCTGGATGTCTCCCCCAGTTCTAATTCGAAATTTAACTTTCGCCACATTCTACACAGAGGATGGTTTTCTGCCCAGTGTGACTTTTCTCATGTCTATAAGATTTATTTTTTCGTAAAACATTTTCCCACAATCAGAACATGATAATGGCTTCTTCTCCCCCTTAGAATTCCAGTTTTCCCCACATTTTACACCTTTAATTCTTCTCCCCTGGGATCTCTTTTATATACTTCAGCCTTGCTATGACATTTGAGTTGCGTAACCGTCCATGATGATTCCGTAGATAGGACCCATTTAAAGCATCAGACCATAGATTGTTACTTGTGAACGAAGTTCTGGGTTCTGTATATTTGTCATGCTCTTCTAATGTATCCTGTGTGACATTATGGTCACCTGTTTCAAGGTTGAAGAAATCAGATTTCGTCTGAACTCCTATACAATCGCAAATAATAATGTGTTCAATCAATGTCATTTATTATAATTAAACTCTGAACATCCATTATAGAGAACTCCATACCAGAAAATCAGACAGTTTATTATGCAAGTCTCTTTCTTTTCTGCTTACCATAAGGTTTCTGTATTAAACTGATGTAACATCTCAGCTCTTCCTCCGAGTCCTGGTGATCAGTATTCCTGACCCTCATAGCTCCCACCTTCCAGCTTTTTCCTTAGTCTATGTCTCCATGTTCTGTATTCGTGTTAATCACTCGTCTTCTGGCTTTATCTAGGGTTGCGACTACTCACCTGGGCAGTTACCTGTAGAATCTCCTCCTTACAACAATCATCGCTCATCGCCCCTCACATATGTCTCTGGGGCAGGAATATTCTTCACATCTTCATCCTGATACACAAACTGAGGAACAAATCACACAGAAGGTTTTAGATCATGAAAAAGATCAGTAACAATCAGGAGGAAACACCGAGTGGCAGTTTTCTTGAAACCTAATCTCCATCTACCTGATGATCCTGTGGGACATGTTTCTCCTCTGAACAATCCTGTGGTAGAAGAAGAGGACTGGGACATCTGCCACAGTAGTGTACAAAAAAATACCATAGATACTTGAGTATAAGCCAACCTGAGTATAAGCCAAGGCCCCTAATTTTACTACCAAAAACTGGGAAAACCTATTGACGAGGGTGGGAGGCTGAGTATAAGCTGAGGGTGGGAAATGCATTGGTCACAGCAAGCCCCCAGTAGTATATAGCCAGCCACCCCCCCAGTAGTATATAGCCAGCCAGCCCCCAGTAGTATACAGCCTGGTAGCCCCCATGTAGTATACAGCCAGCTAGCCCCCGGTAGTATACAGCCAGCCTGCCCCCAGTAGTATACAGCTAGCCTGCCCCATGTAGTATACAGCCAGCCTGCCCCATGTAGAATACAGCCAGCCTGCCCTGCCACAGTAGTGTACAAAAAAATACCATAGATACTTGAGTATAAGCTAACCTGAGTATAAGCCAAGGCCCCTAATTTTACTAACAAAAACTGGGAAAACCTATTGACGAGGGTGGGAGGCTGTGTATAAGCTGAGGGTGGGAAATGCATTGGTCACAGCAAGCCCCCAGTAGTATATAGCCAGCCACCCCCAGTAGTAAACAGCCACCCCCCCCAGTAGTATATAGCCAGCCAGCCCCCAGTAGTATATAGCCAGCCAGCCCCTAGTACTATATAGCCAGCCAGCCCCTAGTACTATATAGCCAGCCAGCCCCTAGTAGTATATAGCCAGCCAGCCCCTAGTAGTATATAGCCAGCCAGCCCCCAGTAGTATATAGCCAGCCAGCCCCCAGTAGTATACAGCCTGGCAGCCCCCATGTAGTATACAGCCAGCCTGCCCCCGGTAGTATACAGCCAGCCTGCCCCCGGTAGTATACAGCCAGCCTGCCCCATGTAGTATACAGCCAGCCTGCCCCAAGTAGTATACACAGCCATGTAGTATACAGCCAGCCTGCTCCCCATAGTATACAGCCAGCCCACCCAGCACTTTAAAAAAATAAACTTACATACTCACTCTCCGGCGGCCCCGATGTCGGGGCGGCTCCTCTTCTGTCTTCCCCGCGGCTCCTCTTCTTTAACAGCCTGCAGGACGCAGCCATGTTATCTCCCGGCAGGCACATACTATGATGTGGCCTCTGATGACATATGTCATAGTATGCGCCGGCCGGGAGATAACTTGGCCGCGCTCTGCCAGCTGTTGCAGAAGACCAAAGAAGAGGAGCCGTGCTGAACATCAGGGGCGCTGGAGGGTGAGTATGTAAGTTTATTTTTTTATTGACTCATGTATAAGCCGAGGTGAGGTTTTCCAGCACATTTTGCAAGTAGGTCACCTCTCCAGTCGCAGCTCCATCATTTGTGGGTGACTTCTAGATCTTCTGCTCATTGATTGTCATCATGTATCAGGGGGTGAGGTGGAGAGCGGGATTGGGCTCAGGGTTCTCCCCCCCGTCCTTCATACACAGGGGCCTGACAGAGCGCCCACTAGAGGTCTTCTTCACTACTGTGTAAGTCCTGGTTATGGAGAGACACATTGATAACTCCCTCCATCTTTCCAGAATCTCTCACCTCTCAGTCCCATCTCTGTTATTCCCATAGATAATGATGTCAGTGACCTCATCACAATCTCTACACCTCTCCAGTAATATAGAAGAGAATCTCTAGGGTGAGCTGGAGATTCTCTCCACCTTCTCCTCCCTGTCCATCCTCATATAAAAAAAGTTCTCCAGAAAGCAGCAGATGATCCTACAATGTAAAAACTCATGGAAATGATTATTCTATAATGTCCGTCACCAAATACAGGCAAAAGAGTTTTTGAAAATTCTACGTCCCCCTAAGTTTTTAAAATATATATATAGTGTAGTTATAATTCATATATTCACACAATATGTAAGAGCTTTTTGGAGGTCTCTGTTCCATACCTGAACTTAGTTCCTGGCTGTGTGTTTTCATATGATGAGCCATTTTGTTTCCATTCAATATTCACCAAATCAACAGATAGAAGCAGGGGTGGATGATCTAGTGAGCGGTCTCTTGTGCCCGTCAGTCACGTTACGGCCCCGTGCAGCTCTTCCCGGAATAGAGCAGAGATCATACGGAGCACAGGTACAGCGCTCCATATTAGTCGGGAATAAGAGTTCTCCTTACGTAGACTTTTGCCAATTAAAGCCACCATGTAGGCGTGTGGAGTCTTATAGCCATGGATGCTCCACTAGGAGTATTCTGGGAAAATCTGAAAAGTTTTCCAGGATGGGATATGGAAAACCACGCCTCTTATACTTCCTTATAAGACAACTCCCTTCACATCAAGCATGACCTGAAGGAAGCCTTATGACATGATGTGGATTAAAATCGAACCAGTCTCTCTCTTCCAGAAGGAACACTCATATGAGTGTTATAGCTGCTCTCTGTGCACTGACAAGGATAACCCTTTAAGACCCCCCAACAGACCCCGTGGAAGTGCAGAAGGAGGATCAGCTGCTTTTTCCTTCTTTTGGCTTGTTTCGGGGCTGAGGATCTCAGAGACAAAGGCAAATAATGACTGAGTGACCTCCTAGATAACGTCACTGCGATGGGAGAACATCAGCGACTGCTCGTAGCATCTACCGTATCCGTGTCCCTGTGCTACATACACACCATGTTGTTTCACGGACGTGAAAGACTGATGCCGCCCGTATTTGCGGATCGGTAACACAAAATCATGTGTCTGGAACAAGCCAATGACATCATTTGCCAGCCTTCCGTACAGTAAATACATCTGATGTACGGGTTTTACACGGACCGTAGTTGTATTCATTCGAGTGAGAAAAACGGGAAAGAAACAAGACACATACGGATGACAGGGGATGGAGGGATCTGTCTTTAAGTAGGGGTCGTCCGTAATTCGGGTGTCCTTAAGTAGGGGACCTAAAGCTACATGCACACACAACGTAGTTTTATACGGGGTGAAGAGTCTCCGTTGCTCCTCTGTGCAGGACTACACTGAAAATAACATTGAAGTGAGTGACTGCTGTATAAAATACGGATGAGAAGCGTCTACGAGACAACCTAGTGTGTATGAGGCCCAATAGCGCACACTCCCTAGGTTCTGAATGTGTCCCATCATCCTCCGCACATTACTTACTCAAGGCTCAGCGGAAGCTCAGGATCTGAGCTCCAATGTCCAGCGTCACTCCTGTCCTCACGCCTGCTCCCGGAGGAAGACAACTTCTGATTGGTGCTGCCCTGGAGTGATACACAATGGCCAATAAACAGGTCCAAATAACCCCTGAAGTAACAGTAACATAAACGCCAGAACGTCCACAACCTGGTCGGATATCCTGCATGGTACAGACCTGTGATGAGTCATAGTCATGTGTCGGGGTGGGGAGGAGTCAGGCTTTGCGTCTGCCTATGCTGCCTCTGCTGGCTGAGTGGGATATCACGGTGCCTGTAGTAGTAGTTAGTGCCGCACAGACGTCATTTGTTGGTTATTGATTTATCTGAATTTGTACAAAAAGAGGATAAAGAAAGTATTCAGAGCCCGGGACATTTCTTACTCTTTGTCTCATTGCAGCCAATTGGTAAGATCAGAAAAGTTATTTTTTGCTCATTAATGTGCACTCTGCCCCCCAGAAAGATTACCTCTGCCCCTCGCCAATCGTGGTGCACTGTGCGCCCCTAGTAATGTGCCCTTTGCCCCCCAGTAATGTGCCCGATGCTCCACAGTAATGTGCACCTCTGCCCCCAGTATGTGACCCTCTGCCCCCGTTAGTGACACCTCTGCCCCTTTAATGGCTTGACCTTCCAGTTATCTGCCATCTGCCCCAGTAAGATGAGCTCTCTGCCCTTGACAATAGTGGTGCACTCGTCCCCCCCAGTAATGTGCCCTGACTCCTATTAATGTGCCCCCTTCCCCAGTTATGTGCACTCTGCCCCCCAGTAATGTGCACTCTGCCCCCCAGTAATGTGCACTGTGCTCACCAGTAATGTGCACTCCTGTCCCAGTAATGTGCACTCTGCCCCCCCAGTATTGTGCACTCTGCACCCCCCCAGTAATGTGCACTCTGTTCCCCAGTAATGTGCACTCCTCCCCCAGTAATGTGCACTCCTCCCCCAGTAATGTCCACTGTGCTCACCCAGTAATGTGCCCCCTTCCCCAGTAATGTGCCCTCTGCCACCAGTAATGGGCACTCTGCCCCCCCAGTATGTGCACTTGCCCACCATTGCCTTCCCCAGATACTGCAATCTATCTGCCCCCAGTAATGTGCACTGCCCCTCAGTAGTAAAGATGAGGCCTCTGTCGCCCCTGGACATATGTCACTCGTGCCCCACGTAAGTGCACTGCTGCCCCATAAGTGCACTTTGCACCCGCAGTAAGTAGTGGACCTTTGACACCCTCAATAATATGTGCACTATGCCCCCCCAGTATGCCCTTGCTTTGCTCCCCCCAGTAATGTTTCCTCTGCCCCCGTCATATGTGCACTTGCTCCCACCCGTAATGGCCTGTACCCTCCCAGTATTGTGCCCTCTGCCCCCAGTAATGTGGCACCTGCCCCCCATGAATGTCGCACGTGCCCCCCAGTCTAGGTCACTCTGTTCCCCCAGTAATGTGTCACTGTGCTACCCATAATGTGCACCTTGCTCCACCGTAATGTGCATCTGCTCCCCCATTCACGATGCACTTGACCCCCAGTATGTGCATCTGCTCCCCAGTAATATGCATCTGGCCCCCGCACAGTATTGTGCACTCTGTCTACCCCCAGTAATGTGCATCTCTGGGTCCCCCAGATATGTGCATCTGCCCCCCTAAGAGTAATGTGCCCTCGTCCCCCAGTAGTTGCACTCTGCCCTCCTGTAATGTGCCCTCGTGCTCCCCCAGTAATGTCACTTGCTCCCCAGTAAGTGCCCTCCTGCCCCCCAGTATGTGCCCTACTGCTCCCCCAGTAATGTGCACTCGCGCCCCCCTGTAATGTCCTTCTGCTGCCACAAGTAATGTGCCCTCTGCTGCCCCCCAGTAATGTTGCTCGTCCCATATGTGCCCCCCCAGTATAGGTGCACTCTGCCCCCCATTCATCTGTGCACCCTTTTGTGATCCTCTCCCCAGTATGTGGCACTCCTGGTCCCCCGTATGTGCATCTCTCCCCCCAGAGTATATGTGAACTAATCCACGCTCGTAACGCTCCACTGTGCTCACCGGTACATCGTCGCCCACTCCCAAGCGAAGGTGCCTCGGACCCCAGTACATTCGGGACTCCGCACCACTCCTCCCAGTCTCCCCCACGGCAAGCTACAGTGCCACTATGCCACACCCCCCGCTCCCCCCTCCCCAGTAAGGCCCTCTGCTGCCCAGAAGTGCACTTGCCCCCGAAGGTGCCTTGCTCCCGCCAGCCTAGTTGCGCTGACCAGAGTAATGTGCCCCACTGTCCCCAGTAAGGCTCGCATCAGCCCACACTGTAATCGTCGCCTTCTCTCACCCTAGAAAGGCTGACACTGCTACCTCTCTTTGGACTGTAAGGGACTTTGCTCCCCAGTAAAAGTGCACCTGTCCCCTAATGGGTCTATCTCTGCTACCCAGA
This sequence comes from Engystomops pustulosus, assembly GCA_019512145.1. Classification (NCBI taxonomy): domain Eukaryota; kingdom Metazoa; phylum Chordata; class Amphibia; order Anura; family Leptodactylidae; genus Engystomops; species Engystomops pustulosus. The sequence goes on from WNYA01000013.1 coordinate 3,135,986, forward strand.
CGGGCACTGCAACCACGCCACCAGTTAATGTGCCTCGCCCCCCAGTTATGTGTCACTTCGCCCACCGCCCCCAAGTAATGTGGCACTATGTATGGGCCCCATGTTGAGTTGATAAGTTTTCGGTCCTGTGATGAGTAGTAGGCAAATGGATGAAGAACTCATTTGGCCCCCCAAGCCTGATAGTATTCAGCCCTGGTGATAAGCATCGCCAAGTTGATAAGTGAGAGTAGAAGTTTCGGAGTTGGTGCGAAGTTACGGGTCTTATTGGGAAGATGCTACAAGTTCCTCATGCCTCCTGGATGTGGGGACCTCTGCCTCTTCACTTGTGATACCTATCAGTTCACTCCACGGTGCATGGTCGCACGTTGGCACCCAGATCCCTTCATAGGGGCCTGACAGAGCCCCACTAGAGGTCTTCTCACTAACTGTGTAAGTCACTGTTATGGAGAGACACATGTGAATAACTCCTCCATCCGTTTCCGCAATCTCTACCTCTCAGTCCCATACTCTGTTATTCCCATAGATAATGATGTCATAATATAGAAGAGAATCTCTAGGGTGAGCTGGAAGATTCTCTCCACCTTCTCCTCCCTGTCCATCCTCAATTAGTAAAAAAGTTCTCCAGGAAAGCAGCAGATGATCCTACAATGTAAAAACGCATGGAAATGATTATTCTATAATGTCGTCACCAAATATACAGGCAAAAGCGTTTTTGAAAATTGTACGTCCCCCTAATGTATTTAAAAATTATATTTAGTATAGTTATAATTCATATATTCACACAATATGTAACAGAGGAGCTTTTGGAGGTCTCTGTTCCATCCCTGAACTTAGTTCCTGGCTGTGTGTTTTCATATGATGGACCCATTTTGTTCCATTTCCCAAATTCACCAGATCAGCAGATAGAAGCAGTGGTGATGATCTAGTGAGCGGCTCTTGTGCCCGTAGCAGGAACGCAGGATTGGCACGATGACAAATATTGGCTATGTTGTTACCACTTTGTAAGCGGGAAATTAACCCACGATCCGGTTAGTACATCACTTTTCGTGGCACTGCTCCCAACCCCCATCCACAATCCACGTGCTACTTAACGGTCTCGTCTTGCAACCGTTAGGCCACTACCTGTCCCTTGAAGGACTAAGATCTGCTTGTTGACTATTGTAATGACCCCAAACCAAACAATATCTTATGATACCAGCCCATAAAAAAGGGGAATGACAAAATCCAACATGCAGTGAAATATTAGATATGATTACCCACAGACCAAAAAAGAAGCCTTATCGAAAGGACGTATGGTAGCAAGCTCAATGAACAGGGCATATTACCCAAAACGATCAATGGTCACCAACTATCTCCCAAGGAACGACCTAGCTGCAACTACACTAGTTGGGCGTTTTCTGTGGTATGTTTCTTTGAGGTTTATGATTTGTCCCCTGTGTGAATTGTCTGACTTGTACGAGGCGTTTTAATGTCTATAAGGTTTCTTAGGTTCACGGTGTGTGAAGGCTTTGTTGTTCATACATTAAAAAAACCATTGGTTTCCATTTCTTCTCAACGGTGTTTCAGCTCCATTGTCCGTGTTAATTATGGCCAAATACACAATCATTTCTTGGCCAGTTTCGGCACATTACCGAAAACATATGGTAACCTATTATTGAATTGGCTCATTTTTTTTTAATCAAGATTTTGATTTATTCCTATAAGTTTCCCACATTTTTCTTCTATATCCTCCTGTGTGACCCTCTGATTGCGACAAGTTCCTTTTTCCAATCGAACCTTTTTCCACATTCGGGCATGAAAATGGCTTCTCCTCTTTGTGTACATCTCATTTGTGTTTATAGTTTGGTTTCATTCTATAAACGTTTCCCACATTCGGTGGCAGGAATATGGCTTGGGGTATGTAATTCAATGTGTTACAAGTTCTCTCTTTTCGGTTGAAACATTTCCCACATTCGAACATGAAACTGGTTTTGCCCCTGTGTAGTTCTCTGATGTTGATAAGATTTTATTGATCTCGAAAAATTTTCCACATTCGGAACAAAAAACGGCTTCTCCCCCTGTGATTTCTCTGATGGGTTAAAGGGTTTTCTTTATATAGAAAAACTTTCCCGCATTCTGAACAGGAAATGGCTTCATCCCCCTTGTGTACGTCTCTGATGGAAAGAGGTTGTCTTGAGGTAAAACATTTCCCACATTCGGAGCAGGAAAATGGCTTCTCCTTTTTTGGGTTCTCAGTGTGCTTAAAGGGTTGACTTGATTGTAAAACATTTCCCGCATTCTAAACATGAAAACGGCCTCATTCCTGTGTGAATTCGCAGATGCGTTCAAGATCGATTTCCGGTTAAAACATTTCCAACCTTCTAGCATGAAAACGGCCTTGTCCCTGTGTAATTCTCTATGGGTAACAAAATTTGACTATTCGTAGAAACACTTTCCCTTATCTCTGAGCAAGAAAAAGGCTTCTTCCCCCCGTGTGATATTCTCTGATGAGTATAATGCTGTTTTTATGGACGAAACATTTCCCACACTCTAAACAGGAAATGGCTCTCCCTTTTTTGAGTGTTCGACCTCTTCTTCTTTCTTACCTCTTTTTAGCTTCCTGGTCTTGTAGAATCGGATGGTAGATCTGGGATATTTTTAAGCTCTCCATTTATTTCATGTGTAATTCCCATCTTCTCTTTAATATCTAAAGACTCATAATGTCCCTCTGATCTTCATGGTCCAGTTATCTGGCAAGAATAAAAACCATATTATTCTTGGGATTCTTATTTCCCGGACTCAAGATATAATACTATCATCAATATATATCATTTACCAGATCCAACACAGTCACTCGTAACGTATCGCAACTGATAACATGAATGGAACAGAAAGTGACAAGCGCCATTCATTGTGTAGTGGTCAGACCAGGTTACTGCAGATCAGTTCATATTTATTGAAAGCTGAAATTGAAGGCTTAGTTCACCCACAGACAAAAAGAAAATCTGTCCACATCCTGTTCGATTCTCTATCCTTGAACTGTGGGGGACGTGGGTTCGGGCCCCCCACCTATGGATGTATATGACAGTAGGAGTTTGTTAGTCGATCGCCACATTTTCGAGAGAACTCAATACTCACATGGTCGTACGCTCTGCAGGAGATATCTTCCATAGTCACAGCAACATAGTCATCTACAATGGTGAGGAGATAGTTAAGGAAGGGTGACAAACTGCACAAACACTACCCCCACTGGGGATATTAAATCTAGATTGCGAAACATGAGTGAAAAAAATAAAATAAATCCCTTGTAGTGCTGCTCCATTCCCATAATCAGAGGTTTAGCTAATGATCGAGTAGAATCTATGACTTCCTAATGATTACTACTCACCTGTAGTAATCTCCTCCTTACAATCGTACTTCTTCTCCCATCATATATGTCTCTGGAGAAGTAATATTCGTCACATCTCATCCGGATACAAAACGTAAAAACACCCAAACAATCTCCTTTAAGGGCATGAAAAATAAAAAAAAAAAGTAACCTTTATCCAGAAACGGTGTCACACTCGCCCATGAGATTGTGAACTACAAATGGGCTCCCATTGAACTGAATAATGATTAACTGCAACTACCCTTTCGGACCAGGTTTTTCTTGGTTATTGGTATTTTCATTTTTTGGGGGGGGGGGGTGGGGTGTAAAAATGCTAATTTTTGTGGAATTACAAAACATTATGTCACAGGTGCATCTGCAACTCATGTCCTCTGCGTTTAATGGTAAATTCCCATTGTGACCGCTCGATTCCGTTCCCGACTTCGCTCCTGTGCTCTGTCCTGACCTTCTCTCTACGTCCCCGACTCTGATCCCGTGCTGCCTGTCCTGACCTCTCTGCCTGTCCCTGATGCCATCTCTCGCTCACGACTCTGTTTCTTCGCCTTGGCCACCAAGGCAAGATCCGGCAGGAGGTTCTCCTACCTGGCCTGGCGTATTTTACCACCATTGTGGCCGCCAGTCCCAGCAGATTGCCGTGCAAGGTCAGCAACTCAGACAATCACCCCATGTTGAAGCAATTGAGGCCTCTCAGCAACCAGCTCCTGCGTCTCTCTCCTTCTACCCTTTCTTTGTCTACCTCCCGCAGAACCTAGCTGAGACTCTCCTTGCCATCCAAGTATGAGGATCCCAAGTTGTGTCAGGGGCTTTATCACCCGTGCTCCTTGCACATTGAACTTTATGCCTACGCATTTCATTACAGAATGGTCAAAGTGGCCTTTGTCATCAGCCTCCTTTCCGGGAAGCGCCTTGGCATTGGGCTACTTTCCTCTGGGACAGGAAAGACTGCAGTCACACGACCATTCACCACCTTGTTTTGCTGAATCTCTGGTCCCTCTTTGAGGAGCTGACTGGACGTCTTCTGCTGAGACTGCAATGCGATCGACATAAAGGGGAATTCCACAATTGGTGACTACGCAGTCCATTCCGTACTAATGCTACTGAGCTGGATTGGAAGGAGGCCGTCCTGCTCACACCTTTCAAAAAGACTGTCTATTCAGATCAAGCAATGCCCTGTCTGCACGGGACCTGTCCTCTCCCCTGAGCGGCCTATCTCTCTGGCTACCCGGAATGACATCCGCTTCTCTGAACACCAGAGGAACTGCAATGGAACTTGGAACGCAACGGAGTCTTCTGCTTTCTTCTGCTGTCTTCTGTGACTGCTACCGAGAACCCATGCAGCTGGATAAACCCGGCACCACCCCCAAGTGCACTACTAGACGTAGACAGAGAACCTCTGCATCCATCCACGAGCACTTTCCTTAAGACGTGTCCTGTCCATCCCCCCAGGTCGTCCGGAAACACAACCTAGGGTCCTGGGGAAGTGCCCCTAGGTGAGATCAAAAGCTTCTTTAGCCTGAATGTTCCAGTTCTACTCAGCTTTGGTACAAGTGGCCTGTTTCAAGCTTCTCCGTTTCTGGCTCTGGTTCTGCGGGACTTCATGCAATGCCTACCCTGGTCTCCCAGCCATCATTTTCCTGTGGTTCGTCTAGAGAAGCCACTGGTCATCTGTTTTCTCTATAAAGTGGGCAGATCCTGCTACTCGGTCCCTGCAAGTTAGGACGTTGCACAGTCTACGTCTTCCGTGTTTCTAGCTCCTGTGGCTGCTGCAACAGGCTCCAATACTCTACTGGCAGACGAGAGTCTTTGTTGGGACCATAGTGTCACTCTCGCTTCTCATCGCTCTTCTCTCTCCTCTCATCATCTGGTGCCCACCATGTCTTCTGCATCCTCCAAGCCTCTTGGCGGGTCTTCCCTTCTTAATGGACTATGCCATGTCTTCCTGGAGAGCAAGCAGAGATTCGCCACCGCACTGTCCAACGACTGCCCCACTGGTTGCTCTCCTCCACAAGGGCATGTAACCATTGCCGGAAACTGCAGCTAGTGTTTGCCTACATCAAGGGATTTAACAGAAGTGAATCATCCACAAGTTTCTCCTCCTCCGGTGCTAGATTCTTCTTTGCGCCAAGAAGGATGGTTCCTCCATCCATGCACGATTACCGCGGCCTCATAAAGTTGAGGTTAAAAACCGCTACCACCACTGCCTCTGATCACAGAACTTTGATCATTTACGTGGTGCCAGGGTTTAACCAAGCTGGAATCTGTGGGGGACATATAACATTTTGAGATACCTTTGTAAGGCCCTTGGACTCTAATGTCCAGCAGTCTTCGCCGAATTTGTCATTTTCCTACCTCATTAAAACTGTATTGTGGTCTATCTTGATGATATTTCTGGTGTTCTACCGGACCTAGAGTCCCACCCGGTTTCCACGTATTGGCAATTTTAGAGACGCCTATATTTGAAAGTAGAGCTCACCTTCCCCAACATGATTTCATTCATGTTGAATGGAACGGCACGGATCACCCCGCTGCTGGGCGTTTGAGCTTCTAAGTAAGGAAATATTTGCATCCACCAATGTCCCATACACACTTCTTTATTAAATAAATCACCGTTACAAAAATAGAGTTGTAAGGTCAGTCAACGCGTTTCCGCGCGTATCAACCGCTCTTAATCATGACTGGTATATATCCATACTATATGATACCAGTCATGATTAAGAGCGGTTGATCCGCTGGAAACGCGTTGACGTGACCTTACAACTCATTTTGTACCGGTGATTATTTAATAAGAATTGGTGTATCGACATTGGCCCAATCGCTATATGCCAAGCTCGAGAAGTGCCAATTCCATAGAACATCCTTCAGTTCCTGGGATAAATTATCTCTGACAAGGACTACAGATGGATTCAGTCACCAATGTTGCAGTACTTTAGTGGCCCTCGACAGTAGACTTTATCCTATTCAGAGATTCCTAGGCTTTGCTAGTTATTACCGGCAGTTCATACCACACTTCTTCTCTCGGACTCCCATTGTTGGCACTGACCAGAAGAACGCCAATCCTAAACTCTGGCTTCTGGCGGCTAAAGAAGCTTTCTTTAACCTAAATTCCTAATTAGGACGCCCGCCTGCCAAAACCCAGCCCAACAAGAGACGCAGGTCTCCTTCCAGTCTCTCTTCGGTTGCTAAAGTGTGGCTGTCTTTAGATATGTCCGGCTGAAGATTCCCAGTTACAGCTTGGTCTTTGCTATCTAGGTCCATAAACAACTCCATGGTCTATGCTTCGTGTTTCTCCACCATCCATCAAAGCTGTTCTTTCTTGTCAACGGAAGGAGTTTCGGCTGGGGAGAGGTCTTGGGAGCCAGAAATTCTGGGTTGTGGTGTTCTTCAGAGGTTCCTTCAGGCCAGAAGGGGGAAAGCCGGGGGGGGTACTGTCACAAGTGCCTGTGCGACCCATGTTGTCCGCTGCCAGTCTCACTTGCTCTCCAGGTTTCCAGCGGTGTCTCCCCGCCGGCTCGGCGCACATCCCAGCCTTCCATGACTAGCGAGCGACCGCTCTGTAAAATTTAAAGGAAGGCCATTGCGCGCTAATTGCCGCTTGCCAGCCTCTTGCTATGACCCCTGTGGATCCTGTGCTGCCTGTCCTGACCTCCTGCTGGACCCGACGCAGTCCTCTGACAACTAGATTCTGCCAGGAGCAAAGATGGGGATGTAGCCCTGACAATGAGCAACTTACCATAATAATCAGCAGTCTGTGTTTTGTCTCAGGAACCTTTTCACCACCAAGTTAAGACCATGCGTTAATACATGGGTCCATTGGCCCAAAGCTGACACAAGGATCTGGCGTGTTGCACACCACCTTGCAGGGCGATGTTTCAGCTGCAGCAACCACTCACCTGTCAGATGTTTTATCACTGCCTGCTTCATATGGCTTTTCTAAAAGCAATGGTGTTGGCCAGACCCCTCGTCTTGGGACAAGTCGCCATTACATTAATCGGAAGTCCACAGCCTGTTGGTGCAGGGTGGGGGACTGCCTGTGGGCGAAATGTAGTGGGCTAGGAACTTTAATTGAGGGACAGCCGCCACAGATCTTTAAAGCTGTCCTCTCCACCAGACTGAATGGGAGCATTTCACAGGCCGCCATTTAGACATGCTCCTACGAGGACTAGATTGTGGTGTGTGGCCCAAACTTACGTTTTCTCTCCATTGCTGAACTGATAGAATGGACAGGCTTGCGGATGGTGGTGCTGCTAGTGGAGGTCCCTTTGCGGGGAGAGAGATGGCCTGTGACTTGGAGGGTGGAGGAACTGGCTGGGGCAATTGAAACGCAGGTTGAGTCGCTCATGGTTACTATTGCAGGTGCCTGGTGATAAATGAGTGTCAGATTGTAAGGTTTTAAGCCACGCATATGGGTTTCCTGGCCACCACCTTTGTGTTAAAATATCACTTAGACGTAACACATCCTGCAGCACCAGTTCCATACCCACCATCAGCAGCGGTAACACCAAGTCAGAGTCCCTGTCAGATGTGCCTAAAAGGGGCACGTTATTTCAGATTTCACCTATCCCAATCACAGCCACCTCTTTTATATCACCTACAAGAGCCCTGAAAAAGGCCCGTTTTTGAGAAGATCCCTGCCTATATGCGACCCTATGAAGAGCAAACAACCTCTCCCTAGCTCGTGTCTCTGTGTGTAATGGTGTCTGGACCAGCGACGCAGTCCAAGGCTTTAAGAGGACATGCCTGTGATTACTAAGGGGCAGCCAGCCCCTTTACGTGCCCTTCTATAGATCAGAGAATATGTTATGAAGTCTTACTCCATCTACCTATGATCCTGTGGGACATATTTCTCCTCTGAACAATCCTGTGTAGAAGAAGAGGACTGGGACATCTCTCCCGGTGAGTTCTCTTCTGGATCTACCTGTAGGAAACACATCCAGAGACTGAATTCTTCTTTCCATACCGATAATGAAAGGACGTGTGATTTTGTCCTATCTTATCCTGCTGATGTGAGGGGCGGTGGTCCATCCTCATGACGTCCTTGTAGACATCTTTGTGTCCTCTAATCTATACTCCCCACTCCTCCATGGAAATAGACAGCCACATCCTGACACCTTATAGGAACCTGACACACACAATGATCCCGTCACCACCCAGATCCCTTCAAAGCGTTACTGTATAATGTCCCAGCATTCCTGCAGTGTCACCTCTCCAGTCACAGCTCCATCATCTTGTGGGTGACTTCTAGATCTTCTGCTCATTGATGCATCATGTATCAGGGGGTGAGATGGAGAGCCGGGATTGGGCTCAGGGTTCCCCCCCCAGTCCTTCATACACAGGGGCCTGACAGCGCCCACTAGAGGTCTTCTTCACTACTGTGTAATCCTGGTTATGGAGAGACACATTGATAACTCCCTCCATCCTTTCCAGAATCCTCACCTCTCCATCCCATCCTGTTATTCCCATAGATAATGATGTCAGTGACCTCATCACAATCTCTTCACACCTCTCCAGTAATATAGAAGAGAATCTCTAGGGTGAGCTGGAATTCTCTCCACCTTCTCCTCCCTGTCCATCCTCACATTATAAAAAAGTTCTCCAGGAAAGCAACAAGATGATCCTACAATGTAAAAACTCATGGAAATGATTATTCTATAATGCCGTCACCAAATAACAGGCAAAAGAGTTTTTGAAAATTCTACGTCCCCCTACTATGTTTTTTAAAATATATATACTAGTGTGAGTTATAAATTCATATATTCACACAATTGTAAGAGCTTTTTGGAGGTCTCTGTTCCATCCCTGAACTTAGTTCCTGGCTGTGTGTTTTCATATGATTAGCCATTTTGTTTCCATTTATTCACCAAATCACACGATAGAATCAGTGGTGGATGATCTAGTGAGCGGTCTATTGTGCCCGTCAGTCACGTTACTCTTGGTCCCCCGTGCAGCTCATTCCCGGAATAGAGCAGAGACTCAAGTACGGAGCACAGTGTACAGCGCTCTCATATTGTCGGGATAGATTCTCCTTACGTAGACTTTTGCCAATTAAAGCCACCATGTAGGCGTGTGGGAGTCTATCGCCATGGATGCTCCACTAGGAGTCTGCTGGAAAATCTGAAAGTTTTCCGGATGGATATGGAAACCACGCCTCTTATACTTCTTCTTATAAGACAACTCCCTTCACATCAAGCATGACCTAAGGAAGCCTTATGACATGATGTGGATTAAAATCGGACCAGTCTCTCTCTTCCAGAAGGAACACTCATATGAGTGTTTAAGCTGCTCTTCTGTGCACTGACAGATAACCCTTTAAGACCCCCCCAACAGACCCGTGGAAGCGCAGAAGGAGATCAGCTGCTTTTTCCTTCTTTGGCTTGTTTCGGGGCTGAGGATCTCAGTAGCCAAAGGCAAATAATGACTGAGTGACCTCCTAGATAACGTCACTGCGATGGGAAAACATCAGCGACTGCTCGTAGCATCTACCGTATCCATGTCCCTGTGTTAGGCTACATACACACCATGTTTGTTTACAACTGGACGTGAAAGACTGATGCCCCGCCCTGTATTTGCGGATCGTAACACAAATCATGGTGTCTGGAACAAGCCAATGACATCATTTGCCAGCCTTCCGTGCAGTAAATCATCTGATGTACGGGTTTTACACGGACCGTATTTTGTATTCATTCGATGTGAGAAAACGGGAGAAGAAACCAGACACATACGGATGACGGGGTGTGAGGGATCTGTCTTTAAGTAGGGGTCGTGTCCGTAATTCGGGTATCCTTAAGTAGGGGACCTAAAGCTACATGCCACACAACGTAGTTTTATACGGGGTGAAGACTTCTCCGTTGCTCCTCTGTGCAGGACTACATACACTGAATAACATTGAAGTGAGTGACTGCTGTAATAAATACGGATGAGAAGCGTCTACGAGACAACCTTGTGTATGAGGCCCAATACACACACTCCCTAGCTTCTGAACGGGTCCCCATCATCCTCCGCACATTACTTACTCAAGGCTCCAGCAGGACAGCTCCAGGATCTGAGCCTCCAATGTCCAGCGTCACTCCTGCTCTCACGCCTGCTCCCCCGAGGAAGAACACACTTCTGATTGGCGCTGCCCTGCGAGTGATACACACATGGCCAATAAACAAGGTCCAAATAACCCCCTGAAGTAACAGTAACATCAACAGCAGAACCGTCCACAACCTGGTCAGGATATCCTGCATGGTACAGGACCTGTGATGATGTCATAGTCATGTGATCAGGGTGTGGGAGGAGTCAGGCTTTGCAGTCTGCCTATGCTGCCATCTGCTGGCTAAGTGGGGATATCACGTGCCTTGTATGTGAGTTAGTGCCGCACAGACGTCATTTGTTGGTTATTGATTTATCTGATTAGTACAGAAATAGTTCAGAGCCGGGACATTTCTTACTCTTTGTCTCATTGCAGCCAATTGGTAAGATCAGAAAAGTTATTTTTTGCTCATTAATGTGCACTCTGCCCCCCAGAAAGATTACCTCTGCCCCTCGCCAATCGTGTGCACTGTGCCCCCCTAGTAATGTGCCCTTTGCCCCCCCAGTAATGTGCCCTCTGCTCCCCCAGTAATGGGCCCTCTGACCCCCAGTAATGTGCCCTCTGCCCCCCCAGTTATCTGACCTCTGCCCCGCGTAATGTTCACTCTGCCTCTCCAGTTATCTGCCATCTGCCCCCCAGTAAGATGAGCTCTGCCCCTTGACAATAGTGTGCACTCTGCCCCCCCAGTAATGTGCACTCTGACTCCTATTAATGTGCCCCCTTCCCCAGTTATGTGCACTCTGCCCCCCAGTAATGTGCACTCTGCCCCCCAGTAATGTGCACTGTGCTCACCCGTATTTCACCCTGTCCCAGTAATGTGCACTCTGCCCCCCAGTAATTGTCACCTGCACCCCCCCAGTAATGTGCACTCTGGTCCCCCAGTAATGTGCACTCCTCCCCCAGTAATGTGCACTCCTCCCCCAGTAATGTCCACTGTCCTCACCCAGTAATGTGCCCCTTCCCCAGTAATGTGCCCTCTCCCCCAGTAATGTGCACTCTGCCCCCCCCAGTAATGTGCACTCTGCCCCCCAGTAATGCACTCTGCCCCCAGTTATCTCCTCTGCCCCCAGTAATGTGCACTCTGCCCCTATAAGATGAGCTCTGCCGCCCTTGACAATAGTGTGCACTCTGTGCCCCACGTCAAGTGCACTCTGCCCCATAAGTGTCACTTTGCACCCAGAACAGTAATGGAACTTTGCACCCTCAATAATATGTGCACTTAGCCCCCCCAGTTAGTGCTTGCTCCCCAGTAATGTCTCACTTGCCCCCCGCATATGTGCCTTGCTCCCACCCAGTAATGGCACTACCCCTCCCAGTATTGTGCCCTCTGCCCCCAGTAATGTGGCACCTGCCCCCCATGAATGTGCACGTGCCCCCCATCTAAGGCACTCTGTTCCCCCAGTAATGTTCACTGTGCTACCCATTAATGTGCACTTGCTCCCCGTATGTGCATTCTGCCTCCCCCATTAATGTGCACTCTGCCCCCCAGTAATGTGCACTCTGCTCCCCCAGTAATATGCACTCTGCCCCCCAGTATTGTGCACTCTGCTCCCCCCAGTAATGTGCACTCTGGTCCCCCAGTATATGGTGCAATCTGCCCCCCCTAAAGTAGAGTAAGTGCCCCTGCTCCCCAGTAGTTTGCACTCTGCCTCCTGTAATGTGCCCTCGCTCCCCAGTAATGTTCCTCAGCTCCCCAAAAGTAAGTTGCCCTCCTGCCCCCCAGTATGTGCCCTATGCTCCCCCAGTAATGTGCACTCTGGCCCCCCCTGTAATGTGGCCTTTGCTGCCACAGTATGTCCGCCCGTACTCTGTCCCCAGTGTGCCTCGCCTCCCAGTAATATGCCTCTGCCCCCATATTGGTGCACTCTGCTCCCCCAGTAGATGCACTCTTGCCCCCATTTTGTGCACTCCTGCTCCGCCAGTAATGTGGCACTCCCTGGTCCCCCAGTAATGTGCACTCTCCCCCAGTAATGTGCACTCCTCCCCAGTAAGTCCCTGTGCTCACCCAGTAATGTGGGCCCCCTTCCCCAGTAATGTGCCCTCTGATGTGCCCTCTGCCACCAGTAATGGGCACTCTGCCCCCCCAGTAATGTCACTCTGCCCCTTCCTGCCCCCACCGTAATGTGCCCTCTGCTCCCCAGTAATGTGCCTCTGCCCTCCCCTGTAATGTTCCCTCTGCTCCCCCAGAATGTGCCTCTGCCCCCGATAATGTGCCCCCCTGCTCCCCCAGTAAGGTGGCACTCTGCCCCCCCCCACTGTAATTGCCCTCTCTCTGTGTGTGTATATAGTGTACGGCGAGGAGCTGTGTGTGTATATAGTGCACGGCGAGGAGCTGTGTGTGTATATAGTGCACGGCGAGGAGCTGTGTGTGTAAATAGTGTACGGTGAGGAGCTGTGTGTGTATAGTGTACTGTGAGGAACTGTGTGTGTGTGTGTATAGTGTACGGTGAGGAGCTGTGTGTGTGTATATAGTGTACGGCGAGGAGCTGTGTGTGTGTATATAGTGTACGGCGAGGAGCTGTGTGTGTGTGTATATAGTGTACGGTGAGGAGCTGTGTGTGTGTATATAGTGTATGGTGAGGAGCAGTATGTGTGTATATAGTGTACGGTGAGGAGCTGTGTGTGTATATAGTGTACGGGGAGGAGCTGTGTGTGTGTATATAGTGTACGGTGAGGAGATGTGTGTGTGTATATAGTGTACGGTGAGGAGCTGTGTATGTGTATGAATAAAGATTCTTATTACCTGCTGATCAGAACCTTTTCATAGGTTGAGAACTAGAGACCATGACATCATCACAGGTCCTCCTGAAGCCTGACACCTCCCACATATTTGCAATGATCACATGATTATGACATCATCACAGGTCCTTTATCTGCTACAGAGGTAACTTTTTGTTAGTGCATGTATATTTATATAGATGTAAATTTATGAAAACAGCAAAAATTAAGTCCGGGTTACCCAGAACACGGATACAGTCTTATATGTCTGTAGTATCGTGGTGTTATGTAGATATAATAGAATATACAGGGGACACGGATACAGTAGATACTACGATTGTCCTATTGCTATGGCAATGGGGCTTATTTACTAAGGCTCGCGGATCGCACTGTCGTCAGACTGTTTGCCGGTTTTCGGGATTTGCACAGCTTCGACAGGTATTTAACGGGTTTGCTTGGATTGTGTCGCACGTGATCTGATTGTGTCACGGCTGCGCTGGCTTTTATGCAACAATTTTTTGAAGTTCCTTTTTTGTGTCTGTATATACCACTCCCTCTCTTCTCAATATCACACTTCATGCACACTTCCCTTCTTGCCAAGGCCATTTTTCGTTTTTGCATTTTCATTTTTCACACCCCATCTTCAAAAATCTACAGTATGGCAGTAGATGGGGATTTTCCTCCTCATTCATTACAAAGCGTGAATTGTAATGAATAGGGTAAAACGAGACAGCCTCAGGTCTTCGGAAGACCCAAGGCTATCATGGCAAGTGATCGATGACGTCTCGGGGAGCGATGTTCTTCATCTTTTTGAAGCCGTCGGGAGCTTTGCATTGATCGCGGGTGTTAGCGGTGTTTGCTGCAATATGCAGCAAAGACTTACCAGCTATAGAGGGGGCTCTGCCCGTGAGCCCTCTCCATTCACCCGCAGCCGACATGTGACATACTATTACGTCACGTATCGGTAGAGGGTTAAAGGAGCTAGCTTTAATATGGCAACTTAAATTTAAGTTTGTGATCTAGATTGACACTAAAATACTAATAGTGAAGCTCCTCCTCCAGCGGCAGATTAGGTAATAGGTGTCCGCGAGGGATGGATGTTGCTCCTGTGCTATATGAGGGACTGGAGTGGAGGCTTATGGGAAACAGGACAAAATAATCTCCTGGAGGAAATCAGAGCAAAAAGTAATTTCTAAGACCCGGGACAGAACAGAGACCTAGAAGAGCTCCTCCGTTATATATCTTGTGTGTCAGAATTATTACTAAACTGTATTTTTTATACATTATGGTGGCCAAAAATTTCCAACATAAATAGACCTATATATTTTGTGACTTACAATCTGACGTCAATCCATTGAAAACAAGAAAATATATCACTCACGTGTTCCGGCTCATAGATACGTGAATCCACTTGTGTGTTGAAAACACAAATTGACACGGAGTAGTCACACGAGTAAAGGCTGACAGCCTACGCGTTTTGGATAAATACTACATCCTTATTCATGGCTGCTTCCATGCGACACAAATTATGGGGCGTGCCCTTGGATGGTCAAACTGATTCGGACTGAGCACGGTATTTAACTTTTAAATTGCGATGTAAGGAGGAGATTCCTACAGGTAACTGCCCAGGTGAGTAGTTTGGTCATTATGTTGGATTGTCCAGCATGTAGACCAGTCTCTATTATATGTACAGGAAGGCATTTTCTTTTATACACAACCAAAGGAACTATAAAAATAAGAAAGAACTGAGAAGACGTGAGGCAGTGGTTGAGTCGGGAGCTGTGTAAGGGGCTGTGTGGCGGGAGGATGGGAACCGGATGAGCTGAGTATTAGCTCTTTCTTCTTTTTACATACCCCCCCTTTGCCACAGTAGTGTACAAAAAAATACCATAGATACTTGAGTATAAGCCAACCTGAGTATAAGCCAAGGCCCCTAATTTTACTACCAAAAACTGGGAAAACCTATTGACGAGGGTGGGAGGCTGAGTATAAGCTGAGGGTGGGAAATGCATTGGTCACAGCAAGCCCCCAGTAGTATATAGCCAGCCACCCCCCCAGTAGTATATAGCCAGCCAGCCCCCAGTAGTATACAGCCTGGTAGCCCCCATGTAGTATACAGCCAGCTAGCCCCCGGTAGTATACAGCCAGCCTGCCCCCGGTAGTATACAGCCAGCCTGCCCCATGTAGTATACAGCCAGCCTGCCCGGTGAGGAGAGTTGTGTTATAGTGTAGGTGAGGAGATGGTGGTGGTGTATATCGATGTACGGTGAGGGTGTGTGTGTGTATCTAGTGTACGGTGTGAGGAGATGCGGTTTGGGTGTATATGTTACGGTGAGGAGATGTGTGTGGTAAAGTGTACGGTTGAGGAGCTGTGAGGGAGCTGTGTTTGTATATTAGTGTACGGGATAGCGTGTGTGTGTTATATTAGTGTACGGTGAGGAACTGTGTGTATATAGTGTCCGGTGAGGAGCTGTGTAATACTATATAGATATATAGTGTGACGGTGAGGAGAGGTGTGTGTTATAGTGACGGTGCGGAGCTGTGTGTGTATATATAGTGAATGGTGAGGAGCTGATGTGTGTGTTGTGTGTCTATAGTGTATGGTGAGGAGAAGTGTGTGTGTTATATAGTGTATGGTGAGGAGCAAGGTGGGTGTATGTTGTGTACGGTGAGCGAGATGTGTGGTATATAGTGTTACGGTGAGGAGCAGTGTGTGTGTTGGATATAGTGTTCCGTTGAGGAGCAGTGTGGTGTATCATAGTGACGTGAAGGAGCTGTGTATGTGTGTACCATAGTGGACGGTAAGGAGTGTGTGTGTATATAGTGTACCGTGAGGGCTGTGTTGGGATATCTAGTGTACAGTGAGGAGATCTGTGTGATATATTATAGTGTACGGTGAGGAGCTGTGTGTGTGTATATAGTGTAAGGTGAGGAGATGGTGAGTTAAGTGTACGGTTGAGGAGATGGGTGTGAGATTACTGACGGGAGGAAGGAGCTTGTGTGTGGTATATATAGTGTACGGGGAGGAGCTGTGTGTGTGATCTAGTGTCCGGGATGGAGATGATGTGGGTGCTGTATATGTGTATGGTTGGGAGCAGTGTGGTGTATATAGTTGTACGGGTGAGGATATGTGTGTGTATATAGTGTCCGGTGGGGAGCCAGTGTGTGTGTAATAGGTCCGGTGAGGAGCAGTGTGTGTATATAGGGGGACGGTGAGGAGCTGTGTAGGTATAGTGTACGGTGAAGGGGAGGTGTGTATATAGTTGTACAGTTGAGGAGATGTTGTGTGTATATAGTGGACGGTGAGGGATGTGTGGTGTTATAGTGTACAGTGAGGAGATCTGTTGTGGTGTTATATAGTTACGGGGAGAGCTGTGGTGTGTATATGTGTAGGTGAGGAGATGGTGTTATATAGTGTACGGTGAGGAGGGCGATGGGTTGTTTATGATATGTACGGTGAGGAGCTGTGTGGTGTATATATTAGTGACGGGAGGAGCTTGTGTGTGTGATATAGGTACGGTGAGGAGCTGTGTGTGTGTATATAGGTACGGTGAGGAGTGTGTGTGTGTATATAGTGTCGGTGAGAGATGTGTGTGATATAAGTGTAAGGGGGAGGATGGAGGGGGGCGGGTTATGGGGACGGGGAGGAGCGGGTGGGTGTATCAGTGTACGGTGAGGCAGATGCGTGGTATCCTATAGTGTACGGTGAGGAGCTGGCTGTGTGTATTATAGTGTTACGGTGAGGAAGCTGTCGGGTGGGATTATGGGTACGGGGGAGGGCTGTGTGTGTGTATATAGTGTACGGTGAGGCGCTGGTGTGTGTATATAGGTATGGTGAGGGCTGTGCGTGTATACATAGTGTACGGTGTGGGAGCGGTGTGTGTGTATAGTGTACGGTGAGGGAGCTGCGTGTGTGTATAAGTGTATGGTGAGGACGCTTGCGGTGTTGTATAAGTGTACGGTGAGGGCTCAGGAGCTGGTGTGTGTATATAGTGTACGGGGAGGAGCTGCGTTGGTGATATAGTGTACGGTGAGGGAGTGCGTGTTGTGTATATAAGTGACGGTGAGGAGCTGGTGTGTTGGGATGTATATAGTGTACGGTTTGAGGCGCGGTGTGTGTGTATATCTGTCGGTGAGGAGCTTGGTGTGTATAGTGTCGGTGTGAGGAGCAGTGTGTGTGTGTAATAGTTACGTGAGGAGCTGTGTGTGTGTGATATAGTGTACGGTGAGGAGGTGTGTGTTGTATATAGTGTACGGTTGAGGAGCTTGTGTGTGTTTTTGTATCTAGTGTACGGTGAGGAGTTGTGTGTGTTATCTAGTGTACGGTGAGGGAGCTAGTGTGATTAGTGTACGGTGAGGGGCTGGTGTATATAGTGGTACGGGGCAGGGCTGTGTGTGTATGTTATAGGTAGGGGAAGGAAGATGTTGTGGTTATAGTGTACGGTGAGGAGAATGTGTGGGTATATAGTGTCCGGGAGGGAGCTGTGGGTGTTGTGTTATAGTGTACGGGGAGGAGCTGTGTGTGTACATATGAACGGTGAGGCAGCTGTGTGTGGTGCTATAAGTGTACGGTGAGGGAGCTGTGCGTATATATAGTGTACGGTGAGGAGCTGTGTGTGGTCTATAGTGTACGGCGAAGGAGCTGTGGGTGTATACTAGTGTACGGCGGGAGCTGTGTGTGTTATATAGTGTACGGGAGGAGCGTGTGTGTATATAGTGCTCGGCGAGAGCTGTGTGGTATGATAGGTGCAAGGCGAGGGGGCTGGTGTGTATTAGTGCCACACGGCGAGGAGCTGTGTTGTAATAGTGTACGGTGAGGAGCTGTGTGTGTATAGTGTTATGGAGGGGAACTGTGTGTGTGTGTGTATAGTGTACGTGAGGAGCTGTTGTGGGTGTATTAGTGTACGGCGAGGAGGTGTGTGTGTATATAGTGTACGGCGAGGAGCTGTGGGTGTGTATTAGTGTACTGTGAGGAGCTGTGCCGTGTGTATATAGGTATGGTGAGGAGCAGTATGTGGTAATATAGTGTACGTGAGGAGTGTGTGTATATAGTGTAATGGGAGGAGATCGTGTTTGTGCTATAGTGTACGGTGAGGAGATGGTGTGTGGGTAGATAGTGTACGGTGAGGGCTGTGTGCTGTATGTGTATTGAATAAAGATTATAGTAAACTGCTGATCAAGAACCTTTTCATAGGTTGAGCACTAGAGACAATGCATAATCCACAGGTCCCTCCGAAGCCTGACCACCTCACACACATGTGCTATGATCACATGATTATGACATCATCACCCAGCGGTCCTTTATCGCTACAGAGGTAACTGTTGTTAGTTGACTGTATATTTATATAGATGTAAATTTTATATAAAGACAGCAAAATTGAAGTCGGGTTACCCAGAACACGGATAAAGTCTTATATTGTCTTGTAGGATTCGTAGGTTGTTAGGTAGATATAATTGAAATACAGGGGGACACGGGAGTACAGTAGATACTACGAGTCCTATTGCTATGGCAATGGGGCTTATTTAATAAGGCTCGAGGGGATCGCACTGTCGTCAGATGTTTGCCGGTTTTTCGGGATTTGCACAGCTTCGAAAGGTGGTATTTAACAGGGGTCTGGCTGGGATGGTTTGTCGCACGTGATCTGATTGTGTCACGGCTGCGCTGGCTTTTATGCAACAGAAATGGGGGGGGGCAGCCGTCGTGTGGACAGTGCACAAAGAATAATAATCTTTATTTATGTTGCGCCAATCAAATTCTGTAGCACTTTACAAATCATAGAGAAGAGACGTAACAGTCATATGAGAGCGCTGTACATTGCGCTCCGTACACGGCCACGTAACGTGATACCGCTCACTAGATCATCACAACCGCTTCTATCTGCTGATCATCAAAGGAGAACTGAGAAGTGATCACAAAATCCCACATAGAAACTATTAGACGTGTGTTTTGCCAATGAAATACATGTCAGTAAGAACAGGTCAGTGAGAACACGTCGCTGATTGGACAGGGGGATCCCCCAAAGTTGGAGCTCAAGTTCAGATTCCTACCTTAAAGGAAATTCACAGAATTGGCTGTTGAAATTATACTTAATTGACACAATCAAAAGGGAATTTTATGCCCAGCAAAATAGCAACCGGTGATAATATAATCTAATGGCGCTAACAGCATAACACAGTTCTTCAAGCTACTCGCTCCATACATGATGTGTATATCTTATATCCTACAGACACAACGACATGACGGCCGACTGGTGGCAGCTCATGGAACGTCAGATCACCCACCTCGTGTGCACACAGCTAAACACAACCCAGGCTGCGGGGCCCCACGGCTGACAGGTTCATACACTACAGTCACGCCACGTTCCTGCACTGCCATAAACTGCGTGTTTTAGCCAGATGCAATGAGACCCCGATTTTTTTTGAAGTTCCTTTTTTGTGTCTGTATATTACCACGCCATCTTTTCAAATCACACCTCATGAAATCTTCCTTTTTTTCCCCCACATTGTTCCGTTGTTTTTCCGTTTGCATTTTTTCACACCCATCTTCAAAAAATCTACAGTATGCAGTAGAGGGGGATTTTCCTCCTCATCATTACATGCGTTGAATGTAATGAATAGGGTTAGTTTAAAACGAGACAGACTCAGGTTTCGGAAGACCCAAGGCTATCATGGCAAAGCATTCGATGACGTCTTGGGGAGCCAACGTTCTTCACTTTTTGCAAGCCGCCGGGAGTTTGCATTGATCGCTGGTGCTAGAGCGTGTGTTCGTGCTGCAATACATGCAGCAAAATCAGTTAACACCTTATAGAGGGGGCATCTGCCCGTGACGCAATGCTCCATTACACCAGCCATTTATGGCCGCGCACATGTGACATACTAATAGTCTCCGTATCAGGTAGCAGGGTTTAAAGGAGGGTAGGCTAGCTAATATTGGCAACTTGAATTTAGTTTTGTGACTCTTCCTCCGTTCGCAGCGGAGTCAGATCATGTAATAGGTGTCCGGACTAGGGATTAACGTGATGTTCGCATCCTGTTGCTATATGAGAGTGTATGGTGAGTGGAGGGCTATTGTGGCATAACGACAAACTAATAATCCGTCCTGGCGGGAACATCAGAGCAAAAAGTCAGTCTTCTAAGACTGGGCAAAGCAGACCTAGACGAGCTCCTCTCCGTTCACTATCTTGCTGTGCGAGTTAATTTTTAATTACTGCTAATTGTTTATAGCATTATAGTTGTGCCAAAAATTTCCTATACATCAAATAGACCTATATATTTTGGACTTCAATCTGATCTCGTCTATCCATTGAAACATATGAAAATATATCACTCATCGTTCTCGGCTCATGGGATACGTGAAATCCATTTGTTGTGTTGTGCCAGAAAAGCACAAATTGACACGGTAGTAAGAGACATAGGCACACGAGGCTGCACAGCCCTACAGGCGATATTTGTGTTCTACTGAACAACATATCATCAGGCTTATTCATGGCTGCTTCATGCTGCCACAGACAATTACTTGGGGGCGTTGCCCTCTGGATGGTCAAAAAACGTGATCGGACTGAGCACTTCGGTATTTAACTTTTAACAGTATGATAGTGTAGACTAGCCCATCTGTTCCTCACCAGATGTTGCACCAGAAAAAGAGAGGTTAACTGGTCGGTACCGTAGCGGAAGCAGGAGCATTTTCAACACATTCCTACTATTTTGTCGATGCCACCGCTATTTTCACCTTTCAGTGACCTGCAGTGACCTGTTAGAATGCTGCCCATATTGTTATTCGAAACGCGGAAGGCTGCCCAGCCATTTACTCGTTCTGCCTTGTGATATCACATTCCGTGTCAATACTTGTATGTAGCGAACGTTTCCTTCCGGCTATAAAAGAAGTTTGTGGTTTCTTAACTTGAACGTGAATCTCACTTGTATCTCATGAGGGCCGCGAAATGGTGGTGTTGCTCCTATACTCAACCCAAGACGTGGAGAAAACGGCGCGCTCTATGGGAGAAACTGCATCCACAGGGAGGCGGACTAATTGCAGAGAAACATATAAATTAGTATTTTACTTTACCATAAGGTTTTTTCCATTACGGGATCCTTCTCACAACTGAACATATCAATTTTACTGACTGGGAACCTCCCAGAGGCCTGGACACGAGGTGGAGAGAAATCTCCATAGTCTCCACCCTCAGGACTTTCTTCTATATACTGGAGAGTCGCAGAGATTTGTGATGAGTCACATGACACTCATTATCTATGGGAAACGCATGATTGGACTGGCAGAGGTGAGGATTCTGGAAATGATGGAGGATATTTATCAATTGATGTCCTCTCCATAACCAGGATCTACACAGTAGTGAAGAAGACTCTCTGTGGGCGCTGTCAGGCCTGTGTATGAAGGGACGGGGGGAGAACCCTGAGCCCAATCCGCATCCCAGGGCTTCCTCCACCATCAGCCCCTGATACATGTGACATCATGAGCAGAAGATCCTAGAAGTACCCACAAAGATGATTGAGCTGCTGACTGTAGAGTTGACCTTGTGGGGAATGCTGGGTGGGACATTATACAGTAACGCTATGAGTGGATCTGGGGTATGACGGATCATTGTGTGTGTCAGGTTCCTATAAGGTGTCAGATGGGGCTGTCTATTTCCTCATGGAGGAGACGTGGGAGGATTTAGAAGGACACAAGTATGTGTATCATGGACGGTCATGATGGAGGACACCCCCCCTACCCATAGCAGAGTAAATGAGACCAAGTAAACATCATTTACATTGAGTCTCTAGGTTCGTTCTAGTAAGAAAGAAAATGATCATCTCTGGCGATGTTTCCTACCAGGTAATCAGTCCAGTAAGAGAACATAACGTGAGGAGAGTCCCAGCTCCTCTGCTTTCCTACACAAGGAGTTTGCTTCATAAGGAGAATATTGTCCACATGCAGGATCTCAGGTAGACCCGTGTAATCCTATTTATTCTCCTTGTGATGTTCCTATCTATATAATCTCATCATACTGGATGAACTGGAATTTTTATTTCTCTTCTCATTTTGTGTCTAAAAGAGATGAAGATGTGAGAAATATTCGCTGCCCAGAGACATATGTGAGGGGCGATGAGCATTTTGATTGTAGGGGATGTATGCCTACAGGATGAATGCCGACCAGGTGAGTGTATATTGGTCATTCTATGTTGGAGCTTGTCGGCACTGTAACACAGCCATCTTATTATATGTACAGGAAGGTCATTTTCCTTTTATTACAACCCAAACGTGAACCTACGTATAGTTCAAATAAGAAAAATGAAGACCTGAGCAAGTCACGGTAGGAGGGCGAGGATGCTGTTGTACTGGGTGGTGTGCGGGAGGTTATGTGGAACCGGATGAGCGCTGGATTACTTTCATCTTTTTACATACCCCCCCCTTTGCCACAGTAGTGTACAAAAAAATACCATAGATACTGAGTATAAGCCAATACTGAGTAAAGCCAAGGCCCTAATTTTACTACCAAAAACTGGGAAACCTATTGAGAGGGTGGGAGGCTGAGATAAGCGGAGGGTGGGAAATGCATTGGGTCACAGCAAGCCCCCCAGTAGTATATTTTAGCAGGCGCACCAGTAGTATTAGCCAGCCAGCCCCCAGTAGTATACAGCCTGGTAGCCCCATGTAGTATACAAGCACAGCTAGCCCCCGTAGTTATACAGCCAGCCTGCCCCCGGTAGTATACAGCCAGCCTGCCCCATGTAGTGATACAGGGCCAAGCGCCCCCATGTAGTATACAGCCAGCCTGCCCATGTAGTATACAGCCTGCCTGCCCCCCAAGTATAGTATCACACAGCCATGTGTATAACCAGCCAGCTCCTTCCATAGTATACAGCCTGCCCCATGTAGTATACAGAAGCCAAGCCCCTAGTAGTTACAGCAGCCACCCAGCACTTTAAAAAAATAAACTACATTACTCACTCTCCGGCGGCGCCCCGATGTCGGCGCGGCTCCTCTTCTGTAACAGCCTGCAGGGCGCAGATGTTATCTTCCCGGCAGGCACATACTATAATGTGAACTCTGAGGAGTCATAGTATGCGCCGGCCGGGGAGTGGGAGAGTAACTTGGCCGCCGCCTGCCAGCGTTGAGGAGACAAAAGGAAATGTGAGGAACTGCTGAAACCATCAGGGCGCGTCTGGAGGGATGCGTATATAAGTTTATTATTTTATTGACTCATGTATAAGCCGAGGTGAGGTTTTCCAGCACATTTTTTGTGCTGAAAAACTTGGCTTATACACGAGTATATACGGTAGTCATTCCTAGACAACTCCTAAAATGTAACTTATTTTTATACACTAGATACGTCTGAAGAAAATCCAAAGCCCTCGGATCTTTCCTCTTTCCTTCACAGAGATGATTCCTCATCTGATCCTGTTACACAGATTTCAGGCTCTGATTTTTCACAGACTTGGAAAGAAAATAGACATCTCAAAATGAGCCTTGTACGTCAAAAAGTTCACACAAAGAAGAAGTCATTTTGTCCGGAATGTGGCAAATGCTTTCTCCAGAAATCATATCTTGTTATGCATCGAAGAAGTCACACAGGGGAGAAGCCATATTCATGTTCTGAATGTCGGAAATGTTTTATAGATGAAAAAAGGCTCTCTCAGCATAAAAAAACTCACACAGGGGCAAAACCATTTGCCTGTTCAGTATGTGGGAAACATTTTCGTTTTCAATCAGTTCTTATTACCCATGAGAGAAGTCACACTGGGGAGAAGCCATTTCCCTGTCCGGAATGTGGCAAATGTTTTATCCAGAAATCATATCTTGTTTTGCATCGGAGAATTCACACGGGGGAGAAGCCATTTTCATGCTCGGTATGCGGCAAATGTTTTACACATAAATCAAATTTCATTGCACATGAAAGAGGTCACACAGGGGAGAAGCGATTTTCATGTTCAAAATGCGAAAAGAATTATAGTGTAAAAGCTGCTCTGGTTAGACACCTAAGAACTCACACAGGGGAGAAGCCATTTTCATGTTCTGAATGCGGGAAAGGTTTTACAGACGAAAAAAGGCTCGCTAAACATAAGAAAATTCACACAGGGGAAAAACCATTTGCCTGTTCAGTATGTGGGAAGCATTTTCGTTTTCAATCAATTCTTACTACCCATGAGAGAATTCACACAGGGGAGAAGCCATTTCCTTGTCCGGAATGTGGCAAAAGTTTTACACAGAGGTCAGGTCTTTATAGACATCTAAGAAGTCACACGGTGACTTCATGTTCATAATGTGGGAAATGTTTTGAACTGAAATCAGATCTGGCTGCACATTGGAGAGTCCACACAAGGGAGAAGCCATTTTGAATTTTAAAAAATGTTTTACTGGGAAATAAAATCTCATTGAACATCAGAAGTCTTCACACTATTCCATGTTAAAGGTTTTATTTTTGAATTTTTTGTTATTTTGAACTTATTATTTTCTTTAACATTAAAAAACTTATACCTGAAAGTGGATGTCATCTTTATTTTATTTGTTTCTGTTTAGACGAATAGGACAGGAAAATAAAAAAAATACCCAATTTATTTTGTTCAAAGAGAATCCAAATTAGACATTTCTTTATGATCTACATATATAGAAAGTGTAGACCGGAGGAGATAAGAGTCTAGACAACAGGATATCACTCTGTATACCCGCATTGCCGCCCTCATAGTTTACCCTCGGGCGGCAGTGTTGAGGATTAGATGAGCTAAGTTCAGACAGGAGTGTTGGTTATGTGTCCTTTTCGTGCCTGTTGCGTGTTGCTTCTGCTTTGTCTCTGTTTTTGGTCTTACAGGTTTCATATTGATTAGAAACTATATCACGTGGTTTCCCTCACCAGGGGCAAAAAACTAACCCGTGATCATTTTTCGGGGGGGACCCATAAACTTCTATTGCTTTCCATGAGAAGCATCAGTGAATAAATTGGTTTTACATTTTTTTCAGTGACAGTGAATTAGTGGAAAACAACTGAAATGTGAAAACAAGTATTGAAACGAAACAACAACAACAACAATGGCTTAGAAGGGCATCCATGAGGCTAGTGTGAAAGAGCCCTAATGAAGTCGATTCTGCAGATCAGTGGCGTAACTTGAATCTGATGGGCCCCAGTGCAAAGTCTGTGCCAGGGCCCCCGGACTATAATGTATGTTTTATAGTACTAGTCTTCTCATATGGGAAAGGGACACCTTATGGGCCCCTGAACTTCCTGGGCCCAGTTGTGATTGCACCCCCTCAAGTTACGCCCCTGATGCAGATATTCCACCACAGACAGATTTTGCAGAAAATATAGGTCACGTAAGTCATGCGGTAGAAGATCTGTGTGGAAGTTTGTAGGCCCAGTATATATATCTGATCACCAATATAAAACTATGTATATACAGACAGTCCCCGGATACAAGGTTGGTTCTGTAGGTTATTCTTGAAGGGTTATCCGAGAGTAATAAATACATTTTTTTTTTTAAAGTCTACTCTCCTCCTTTGGCGCTGCTGATGTCCCACGCTGCAGTCCATCTGATCCCTGCCCCTTGATTACAGGGTCACGGGGCTGCGCTTGGGGATCTTCAGGCCACTCCCATCTGTCCTTATCGCTCAGCATTGTAGGCACTGGGATATGGATATGTCGACACATGGTAGATTCCTAACTGGAAATACAATGTTCCTGGGAATTTAGAAAAGAACAAGATCTAAATTTTGCTTACCTGAAAATTTCTTTTCCTCAACGTCCAAAGGCAGCCTGATGGGTAAAGAGTCTGGAGTCCTAATTATGACAGAAGAACACAATGACAATGTTAATTAGCAATAAATCAATTAACCAACTGCCCTATAAGTATCCTAGGAGTCACGGAAGAGGCGTGTTTTAAGCAGCAAAAAAAAAAATAATAATTGGGAGGGAATGTAATAGTGCTGCCTTTGGACTTCGAGGAAAAGACAAAAGCAAAATTTAGATCTTCCTCTCGTCCTACAGGCAGCACTGATGGGATTTAGGTAGCAAATCAAAGGGGGGGGGGACAAATTTACGAAGCCGCTGTAGATAGCACCGACATGCCAAAGGCTGAGCCAGCTGAGGAGACATCCAGCCTGTAATGTTCAGCAAAAGTATTAGAAGAACTCCAAGAAGCTGCTTGACAGGTCTGATCTATAGAGAGCATTGCATTCTCTGCCCAGGAAGTAGCAGTAGATCTTGTAGAATGAGCCCTAATCTATAAAGGTGGAGGTTGTCCCAAGGCTCTGTAAGCCATAGAAATACTCTGCTTTATCCATCGAGAGAGAGAGGCTGCAGAGGCCTTCATCCCTTTTCATGGACCTTGAAATTGGAGAAACAGAGATTCAGATTTTCTAAAAGATTTTGTCTTCTCTAGATAAGTCAAGACGGATCTTCTAACATCCAGAAGATGCAGAACTTGCTGATGAGCATTAGCAGGAGTTGGACACAAAGCTGGAAGATAATATTCCTGATTTAAATTAGAAACTGAGGCCACTTTAGGAATAAACGATGGAACGGTTCTTAGTATGATGCAGTCTGGTCTTATCTGTAAGTATGGCTCTTTGCAGGATAAGGCTTGCAGCTCTGAAATTCTTCTAGCGGTGGAAACAGCAACTAAAAAGAAGGTCTGCCACCTGTATAGGCTCAAAGGGAGGTTCTGTGAGATGATGTGGGACCAAGGCAAGATCCCACTGTGGACACGGTGGTCTAATAGGAGGTTTGATGTTTCTTAAAGCTTTGAAGAATCTGCCTACTAAACTGAAGGTTCAGATACAGAATTGTCAGAACACCGGGATGTGAAGATTTTCCAAACTCTACCATAAGACTTGATAGTCGCTGGTCTTCTAGCTGACAATGTCTTTATTAGGCTGCATTCACACTACAGTATGGGGGACGTATATACGGCTGACGTATATGCGGCCGATATGCGTCCCCCATACACTTCTATGGGCTCGTGGCACCCTACGGGAGCGGTACGGTGCAGCACACGCGTCACGGCCATACATCGCTATGGAGAGGGGCGGGGGTGAGCTGCGCTTCTCCCCGCGCTGCCGTGTGCCCGCCGTGCTACGGTGCGGCGGGCTCACGGCAGTGTGCATGCAGCCTTACTCTGGATGAAAGACCTACACTTGTTAGGGTCTTCTCAATCTCCAAACCGTAAGCTGTAGCTTCTGTGGTGATGGATGTAGAAAACCCCATCTGTTCCAAGAGATGTGGAATTGCAGGAAGTTTCGAATATTTGCGCTTGGAGAACCTCATTACAGGAGGAAGCCATACTCTGCATGGCCAAAATGGTAGGCTCAGAGCATCCTTAATCTGTAAAGAGAGCAACACATTGGCAACTTCCAGTTCTGTTTGGTCGCCATCAAGTCATTTTGTGGACAACCGAACCGACTGATGATCTCTTGATGATAACACTGTTCTGGGACCATTCCACTGGTCTTATTCGAGAGCGGCTTAAAATGTCTGCCTGAGTGTTCAGAGATCCTTGAATGTGGACTGCTGACAGACTCTGTAGATTTTTCTTGGCCCAGTTTGATGAGCGGTCTGCTCCTGGTACCCTCTTGCTTGTTTATGTAACAGATTGTCGGTCTGTACCTTCACATGCTGATTTTTTAGCTGGGTCTGGAAGAATTTCAGGGCTAAATAAATGGCTTTCAATTCTCTTTGATTTGAGGACAGAGTCTTGACTGTGTAATCCCATTTTTCCTGAACCCAGAGATTGCCGAGGTGGGCCCCCCAACCTGAGAATGAGGCATCGTTTGTCAGGATCTGGGGTTGAACAAAACATAAAGATTTGCCGGCCACCAAATTCTTCCTCAACCACCAACTGAGGCTGACCCAGGTCTGAGGAGTTAGTACAATCGGTTTGTCGAATCCGGCTGGAGATTTGTTCCAAACACCCGAAATGTTGAGTTGTAGCTGTATGAAACGTGCCTTTGCCCAAGGAACTGCTTCTATTATTGAATTCATCAGACCTAATTAGGACAGAAGAAAAAAGCATGCCTCTTCCTTGACTCCTAGGAGACTTATAGGGCAGTCGGTTAATAGATTTATTGCTAATTAACATTGTTATTGTGTTCTTCTGTTATAATTAGGACTCCAGACTCTTTACCCATCAGTGCTGCCTGAAGAACGAGAGGAATCCAGAAATATCCACTCCTAATTACTTATAGGAGAGATTTGGAGGGGTTCTGCGGTAAAACTCCCACAGAATTTGCTTCTGGACCTGCAAACACATCTGTATTTGCCGCTCCCCAAAAAATAAGAAGCTCTAATAGGAGCTGCACCCCACTCTGACTCAAGTAACGTTCAGTGAGATACATGTGGTATATATAAGCTGTGAATTTCCCCACTGTGGGACTAATAAAGGATTATCTTATCTTATTTTGGCAGATGTGACAATTGTGAGACATTTTGCATTTTGAAGACTGACGTAACTGCAACCTTACTTCCCAACAGTCACTTTCAAGACGGCAATTAGGAGGCTATCGTCTTCACCCAGCAGCAACTCACAACTGAAGAACCGTCCAGCAGTAGAGCCTTGAATCTGACTCCTCCCACAAGTGGGGCTGGTCACATGATCATGACATCATCACAGGTCCTTTAGTTCCTGCAGCAGCACAGCCTGAAGCCAGACTCCTCCCATACATGGAACTGGTCACATGGTTATGACATCATCACAGGTCCTTGTGCTGGCGTTGCCTACTGAAACGCACTCACATTGGTGGTTTATTGTTGGTTCAGTTATTTTGTCCTCACTAATTGGCTAGTCTATCAGTCACTTTGCCACCAGCAGCCAATCAGAAGTTCCCTTCATCTCTAGCGCAGGTCAGCTTCCCCAGCAGGACATTGGAGGCTCAGATCCTGGAGCTGTTCTGCTGGAGCTTGGAGTAAGTAATGTGCTGGGGATGTCATGTCAGTGAGAGGAGCACATACTATGTAACGTACTGCGTGTATACTGTATATATATCTGCTCATGTTTATTTTGCCTTGTGTCTGTTTATACCATATGTGGCTTCTTTGTGTGTGTATACTGTATATATTGTCATGTTTATACTGTACAAATGAGCTTGTGTCTTTGTAGAACATATACACGGATCTGTGTATGTCATGTGTATACTGTATAGGCTTGTTCATTTGTATATATATAGCGCCAGCTATTTGTATATCATTAGGCAGGATAATGGTAGGTTCACAAGTGCGATGTGTTTCTGATCTATACGTTTCTTTGTTTTTATGCATGTAAGTTAAAGGGGCAGTTATGTTGCACACGTTATTGCGACCTGCTTTGTTGTGTGAAGAGATGAGCGGACCCAATCTTTAGGTTCGGCAGTTTCGCCTTACCTGGACATGTTGCTTGATGGGCTGCAAATCAGGAAGCTTATAGGAATGGCTGTGATTGGCAAAGTGGACACACTTTTAGCTTCTAGTGCCCTGGTTTTTGAAAAAAAAGCCTTTTAAAATTATGCAAATAAGCCTGAGGGGCTCGAGGCCCCATAAGATTTAATGGTGTTTGGAGATCCTCAGGCTCATTTGCATTATTTTTAAGGCCCTTTTTTCTCAAAAACAAGGGCACAACAAGCTAAAAGAAGAGCAGATCCTGCCAGAGGGGGCGCACACCAGTATGTCAGTGTGCTTGGTTTACAGTTCTTGATCCTGGTGATAGATGTCCTTTAAGTTAGTGTAACATACACTGCACTTCTTTCCAGGTTACAGTTACTGTGGCTCCATGGCAAGGGTTTTTTATTGCATGAATCATGATGACAAATAAATTTACACTGAATCAAGTTTTGGGAAAATTAATTTTGTGAATGAGCTAAATCTAATTTTTTTAAAAGTTCCCTCATCTTTAGTTATAACCCTTCCTCGTTTTGTTTTGGTTCATCTTCTATCCATCCAGGTTCTAACATTATAGGATTTCTCTGAAAAATAAATATCCAGAATTTTCCTCGGAAAATGGAGAGAAAATGGGAAAAGACAGTAGAAAGAATATATCACCTCACCCTAGAGATTCTCTTCTATATTACTGGAGAGGTGAGAGATTGTGATGAGGTCACATGACATCATTATCTATGGGAATAACAGATGATAGGACTGGAGAGGTGAGAGATTCTGGAAATGTATGGAGGAGATTTATCAATGGTCTCTCCATAACCAGGATTACACAGTGTGAAGAAGACCTCTAGTGGGCGCTGTCAGGCGCCCCTGTGTATGAAGGACGGGGAGAACCCTGAGCCCAATCCCGGCTCCTCCACCTCACCCTGATACATGATGACATCAATGAGCAGAAGATCCTAGAAGTCACCCACAAGATGATGGAGCTGCTGACTGGAGAGGTGACACTGCGGGAATGCTGGGACATATTATACAGAAGCTATGAAGGGATCGGGTGATGACGGGATCATTGTGTGTGTCAGGTTCCTATAAGGTGTCAGGATGTGGCGTCTATTTCTCCATGGAGGAGTGGGAGTATTTAGAAGACACAAAGATGTGTACAAGGACGTCATGATGGAGGACCACCAGCCCCTCACATCAGCAGGTAATAGACAGGACTAAATCCACACGTCCTTTCATATCTGTTTATGAAGAGAAGGAATTCAGTCTCTGGATGTGTTTCCTACAGGTAGATCCAGTAAGAGAACATCACCGGAGAGATGTCCCAGTCCTCTTCTTCTACCACAGGATTGTTCAGAGGAGAAATATGTCCCACAGGATCATCAGGTAGATGGAGATGAGACTTCATGACATCTTCTGGTGGCCTCCTCCTTGCAGTAATGTTTGACTAAATAACTCCTTCATCATATTTATCATGAACTTTGTTCGTATCAGTTCGTTTATTATAACAATCCACCAATAACTGATAAATTCTTTTGTATAAACTAGTCTATAATTGAAGTCTTCTCCATTGGTTGGCAACTTCTTACCATGTTTTTTCCTAGTTTGTGTATCAGGGTGAAGATGTGAAGAATATTACTGCTCCAGAGACATATGTGAGGGGCGATGAGCGATGTAAGGAGGAGATTCCTACAGGTAACTGCCCAGGTGAGTAGTAACCACTAGATATGAATGTATAAAGGCCAAAGAACTTGGATATAACTGGTAATTGTTGACATTTTTTAAAATTCAATCCATGCGGTTAAAGAGAACATGTCACGCTCATTCATAAGTCTGCGCTTCCTTTGGCTCCTGTAGAGGAGGTCGGTTTCCAAAGCAGAACATTGGAGGTTCAGATTACGGAGCTGTTCTACGGGAGCCTGGAGTAAGTGATGTGCGGGACGATGTCAATGGGAGGTTGGGAAGATGTAGTCTTCCGATGGGAGCTAGTTGAAGCACAGACACACGAAACAGCCCACAGCTATTTTTGTGCTTGGCATGTTCGAGTTTGGTTTGAAAAAGTTTTAACCATAATCAGTGATTTCCAAGTTCATTGTCTTTTTACATCGTGTTCTGCTACCTGCAAAGGCTGTATCTCTTGTGCATCTTGGTGTCCTACACATCTGCATCCTGAAACATCTCGACAAGTCTTATGTCCCATTTACAGCTAACTTACTGCTTTACTTCCATCTATTCACTAGATAGGAGAACAAGCGAAATACCTGGACGCACCATGTTATATCTATATGATGTTAAGGTTACTAATACTGATGAGCGGACCCAATAAAATTCTGGTTCGGCTGCATTAGAATGTTAAAATTCTGTTTAAACCCCAACCAAACTACTCCAGGTGTGTGCGTGCTGGAACAGTTGTGCCACCATATTGGGGAGGGTCATCAATCCTGTTGATCGTGGAGCTGCGATACCCTCCAAAATGGTGGTGCCCAGCACCGCTGGCAGGTTAATGCTGGTGACCTTGCCAGCTACTTCATAAGAGTTAAATCCCGCCTACGACGTGGGCGTTAACTGTAGGGGGAAGTTGAGCCAAATCCGACCCCAAACTTTGAGGTTCCGGTCCACCCAACACTAGTTGCTAATCTAAAAATAACACCTTCCCTTTAATATTTTTTGGCAGATGACTGGACCAGGAGATTAGAGGGACATCTGGCTTCTTCACATATTAAAACCGAGGATTGTGAAATTATCGATGATACATCTAAAGAATATAACATTGTAATTATACCCTCTGCCCCCGACAGCGAAGATCTATCATCAGATATTTTACAGTTCACAATTACGGATTCGTCACAGCAAAGCCAAGGAGCTCACACAAAGGAGAAGGTGTATTCATGTTCTGAATGTGGGAAATGCTTTAACCACAAACCAGATCTTGCTAAACATGAGAGAACTCACACAGGGGAGAAGCCATTTTCCTGTTCAGAATGTGACAAAAGTTTTACAGACAAATCAAATCTTGTTCGGCATCAGAGAATTCACATAGAGACGAAGCCATTTTCATGTTCAGAGTGTGGGAAGTGTTTTCACCAAAAATCAGACCTTGCAACACATCAGAGAAGTCACACGGGGCAGAAGCCATTTTTATGTTCAGAATGTGGGAAAAGTTTTAACTGGAAAGCTGATCTTGTAAGACACCTGAGAATTCACACCGGTGTAAAGCCATTTTCATGCGCAGATTGTGGCAAATGCTTTCATCAAAAATCCGATCTTGTTAGACATGAGAGAATTCACACGGGGGCAAAACCATTCCTGTGTCTAGAATGTGGTAAATGTTTTACTCAGAAATCAACTCTTGTTCACCATCAAAGAACTCACACCGGGGAGAAGCCGTTTGCATGTTCAGAATGTGACAAAAGTTTTAGAGAAAAATCCAATCTCGTTAAACATCAGAGAACTCACACGGGGGTTAATTTATTTTCGTGTTCAGAATGTGAGAAGTTTTTTAGCCGCAGGTTGGATCTTGATACACATCATAGACTTCGCCACGCAGTGGAGGAACCATTCTCAGGCCAAGACTGTGGAGAAGGTTTTAGTTGGGCGAAAAATCTTGCCGGCCATCTGTAGAGTTTAATAGGCGTATAGTGATATTTTGATTCGGAATCACAAAATTTATGTTCTTGAACACGAAGAACTTGAATAGAAAAGTAGCCATCTTTGTCCAAATATGAAAATGTGCAGTTTTTATACTATTTTCATCAGAGCGATCCTATGGCTGCTTTTCCTGAATGCGAAAGATTGGCGAAACGTACTGGGCTCCATTCTACAGCCGAACCGTG
This sequence comes from Engystomops pustulosus, assembly GCA_019512145.1. Classification (NCBI taxonomy): domain Eukaryota; kingdom Metazoa; phylum Chordata; class Amphibia; order Anura; family Leptodactylidae; genus Engystomops; species Engystomops pustulosus. Next base: position 3,169,310 of record WNYA01000013.1, read on the forward strand.
CCGGGGTTGCTGGGATCAGTCTATGTGGCAATGACCACATCAAATTGGTCCAATTACCGATCCCGTTGTCAACCCGTAACTCTTAAAATAAGTTTATGTGCTGTTGACTGGTTCTTATAGGAGTTGGCCAACGATTCCCCAAGATCTTCTATGTACATACGAGGCAAGGACTACGGAAAAATTACAGCAAAACAAGTCTCTACTCTACCCGGCAATTCTGTGCAGTGAAGCCTTTGATAAAGGAGTGCGCAGCGGCATGGGGCCAGGATAAATCCACAAAGACGAGGCCACTTGCCGTGGCTCCTCCGTAATGAGATCAAAATCTTCTTAATGAGTAATCCAGTATATAAAACAATGGGACACATTTACTTACCCGGTTCTGCACGTTCCCTGATCCGGACTGTCCGACGAGGATGAACTCTGCCTCGGTTCATGAAGATCGTGCGCCCGATATCCTGCATGTGTCGCTTCCCTGATCAGGTCCGCCGGAGTTCACCTTCTTCTTCCCGGTGCATGTAAGTGCTTGGCTTGCGACACAATTTTTAAGTTTAATCCCGCACTTAGTCCGAATCCGTTGGATCGGCGGACGGACCACCCCCCCTAATTTGTGTTGCGTGAAAGCCAGCGCGATTGCCACACAACCCGATCATGTGCGACACAATCCCCGGGGCGATCCCCGAAAAGTCGAGAAACCCGACGAAAATGCGGCTGCGGGACCCTTAGTAAATAAGCCCGAATATTTTGTGTAAGGAAAACCTAAATGAAAGAAAACAAAGTAAGGCTCCGAAATCAGCTGAAACGCGTAGGTTTTCCCTCACAGACACCGCGTTTGTTACCTGTTTTTTTTTAATATAATATTTGCTAATTAATAGGATTTTGATTTTATTACGGAGGAGCCACAGTAAATGACCTTGTTTTTGTAAAAAAATTATTATCTCATAATTAATTGTAACCCGAAATCATTGCATGGAACCTTACAAAGAAAAAATAAAATGTAAAGATGTTATTTCTCTCCAAGTGATTTTTTTAATGAGAATAGAATTATTGAAATCACCGATCCCGGCTCGGGAGGCTCCTGATTGGTCTAACACAGCAAGTCTATCTATAAGAGCAAGGGGCAAGCGGAGAGGGGAGGTAACAGGGGGGGGACCTCACTTGCTCTCTTAAGATCATGTGCCCAGCCTCTTTACATAATAAAAGAAGAGATTCTAGAATGATTAATGTAGGATCTCGGCTGGGGAGGAGGATCCTCGTGTAGCTTGCTCCACAGGAAGGGGACAGATTGTGGACAGAGACCTGATGACAGGCTGTCACTTTTATGCGTGGGGAAATTAAGGCAGTGGTGGGGGGCAGTCCTCCCCATGACCGTCCACGGATACTCATATATAAGAGCCCTCACCCCCAGTCAATACACTATTACACAGCCTCCATCCCCCAAGTAATAAGCTATATACAAAGCCTCCAAAACCCCAAACTAATACATTGTATAAAAACCAGCTCACCCCACCTCACGGAATAACGATATAATTACAGATCCTCCACCCCAAGTAATTCCACTTAGGGGTTCCACACTTGCGAGTGTGAGCTATGAACTCGTCATCACCACTGAACGCACACGTCTTATGCCTCTGATCGCACGGCAGCCAATCCTGCACACCGTGCACGATGAACTGACATGCTGAATCACTCCTGGGGTGCAGCGATTGCCGAGTGTGATCTAGAGTTCATGCACACACACTCGCAAGGGTGGAGACCGGCCTAATTACAATAAAGTATACTACACGCCCCTATTTAATACATCATATAGAAATCCTCCACCCCGCTCCCAGATAATCGCCCTATAAATCCAACAGCATACTACGGCCCCCTATATACACAGTGTTCACGCCGCCCAGTAAAACATCTAGATACACCTCCAACACCCCCAGTAATAAATCTATATACACAGCCTCCATGCTCCCAGTAATACATCTATATAAACAGAATCCAACACCCTTAGTAATACATCTTTATATAGACAGCCCCCCCCACATCTATATTCAGTAACACAATAATTACATTGTACTCACCTACCTCCGTTCCCATGGTGCACGCCGCCCTTGTTGTCTTTAAGGACATTCACGACATACTGCCCGAGGTGTGAGTCACTGCTTACCACATGCCAGGATGACGGCTTCCTGTGTGCTCCACGCAGGGGTGAACCCATCTGAGGATCTGCTGAGCGACCGTGTGAACGACACCCCCCTTCAATAACCGTCGTAAGTCCATTGAGGAACCACCCCAGTATTACAAAGTGTTGATCCATTGTCCTGCAACTACAAAGTACAACACGGCTCCGCGCTCTTATCCATTCTATGAGGCGCCAAAGACCTGTGAACTGGAGCGGCAGCGACTCATGTCAGTCCTACGTCATTATTGGGATAACGGACTACCCTGTTCTTGTGAACCCTTTCTATACCGCGGCCGTGTATGAGGCTTCGTTTCTTAGCAAGTTGTATTGCTCCTTCAGTGGCTCCATGTAATATTCAATGCAACAAGGTAACTGGGCAGAACGGTCATGTGTGGTCGTCTGCTCCATTAGTCTGAGGAGCGGCTCGGGGTCGGTCGGACCCCTCGTTCTCGCGATGTGCGGGGGTCTCAGCACTGAGACCCCCACTGATCAGTAAGTTAGGACCTACACCGTGGATATGGCCTAACTTTGCTTCGTGGGAAAACCCCTGTGACCGCGCACTGAAGGCTATGAGGGCAGATGGTTGGGCACTGAGCCCGAGGCCTTACAGAAATAGGGTCAGGAAAAATGGCCAGTGTAAGTTAAATATATATATATTTCTATGATACATCTGTGGGGTCAAAATACTCTTTGTTGTGGGACATCACGGTGCCTTTTGACCCACAATCCAAAGCCTTACCCGGTGGTCACATGTTGAGCAAATGCGATGGAAATGCAATGTTACCTCAACATGTGATCATAGTTGGAGCCTTTGGTTTGCATCTCAAAACGCAACATGTGAACGTGGCCTCAGGGGCTCCCCGCATCCTGGTACCAGAAAATGATCAGATCTAAGGTTGCATTCACATGGCGGGTGAACATACAGCCCGGCTCATCCCTCCTTTCTCCATAGAGAAGCAAGCGGTGCCCGGTCACGGTGCGATGAGATAATGGCGGTCATGTACTAAGGGGCCGAATTGCTATTTTTCGTCGGGTTTCCCGAAAATTACCGTTTTGTAGCGAATTTTTGGCGCAGGCGATCGTATTGTGGCGCATCGGCGCCGGCATGCATGCAACAGAAATCGGGGGGCGTGGCCATCGGAAAACCTGACGGATTCGGAAAAAATGCCGAATTTTTTAAAAAATGTGTTGCTTGACACACGCTTACTTGCACACAGGATAGGATAGTGAACTCCGGCGGACTTCAGTGCAGCAGCGACACCTGGGGGACATCGGGCGCACAACCTTAGTGAATTGCCGGAAGACCCGAATCCTCGACGCAGAACGCGCCGCTGGATCGCGACTGGACCGGGTAAGGCAAATCTGCCCCAATGTGTGCTCAACGCACAAGGATCGGGCACCATACACATCACTATAGACATCAGTGGGGACCAATATGTAGCCACAATTACGTTTGTGTGAATGAACCCTTAAATTGCTTTTTAGAAACCCAATGGTGCCCCTTCCCCTCTGTGCTTATACAGCAGTTTACAGACACGGGTGGATACACAGGAGAAATTGTGTAATAAAGAGTTTTTACTTAAACTCTTGTGCAAATATTAGGACTACCGTGAATGAATGAATTCTTCAAGAAGAATTGAAGTTTACAAATTTCACCTCCATTTATTTTTAGGCCTTTTGCAAAACTTAAAGAGTTAAGAGACTTCTTCAAAGATGTTTGGAATATTTTTAGGAGCGCGGTTTCTAATAGGGGCCATTTATGGGCATATTATATTATATCAACCTTTCAAAGCTTTTTGAAACCTGAGCTGGCACCTTAAAAACGTTTTGGTAATTTTTGTGACAATGTAAAAATCACTTGCAACTATATTCACTACCGTATATACTCAAGTATAAGCCGAGTTTTACAGGTGCTGAATCGGCTTATACTCGATTCAAGGAAAAAAAAACAAAAAACGCTGGAGCAGTGTTTCTCGCGCCAGAGTGAATTATATTTCATATATACTACAGGGGCAGGTAGGCTATATACTACAGGGGGTGGCAGTCTATATACTACAGGGGCTGCCAGCTATATACTACAGGGGGGTGACATTCTATATACTACAGGGGGCTGGCAGGCTATATACTACAGGGGCTGGCAGGCTATATACTACAGGGGGGTGGCGAGCTATACATTACAGGGATTGGCAGGCTATATGCTAGAGGGTCTGGCAGGCTATATACTACAGGGGGGGTGTCAGTCTATATACTACAGGGGGGTGGCAGTCTATATAATACAGGGGGGTGGCAGTCTATATACTACAGGGGGGTGGCAGTCTGTATACTACAGGGGGGTGGCAGTCTATATACTACAGGGGCTGGCAGGCTATATACTACAGGGGGGTGGCAGGCTTTATACTACAGGGGCTAGCAGTCTATATACTACAGGAGGCTGGCAGGCTATATACTACAGGAGGCTGGCAGGCTATATACTACAGGGGGCTGGCAGGCTATATGCTACAGGGGGCTGGCAGGCTATATACAACAGGGGGGTGGCAGTCTTTATTCTACTGGGTCCTTGCTGGCTATATAATGGGGGGCTGTTACCAATGCATTTTCCACCCTTGGCTTATACTCGAGTCAATAGGTTTTTCTTTTTTTGTGTTACAATTAGGGGTCTCGGCTTATACCCGAGTATATACGGTATATAGTTTACTATACCAACATCCTAAAAAGGGAAAGGATGTTTAAAAATTATGCATAAATATTACAGTTATTGGGTATCTGCAGGGCATAACTTATCTGTCTAGAAAGTATACAATTTTGAAAATGGTGAATTTTTAAAAACTTTTGACAAATTTCCTTTTTTTGTCTGGAATAAACGCAAAGAACATCACGCAAATGTTTCCACTAAGGTGAACTACAATGTGTCATGAAAAAAAAACATGTAAAATCCCACATAATCAAACAACTTCAGGAAGGTGCAAAACTGAGGTAATTGTTATGTCGTCTACAATCCGAATAATATTTGCCTCATGCGAGCCTATGATTTGAACATGATAATGGTTTGTACCCTGTGTGAACTCTCTGTTTTGTTACCCTTGTAGTGTTAAAGGGTTTCCCAAATGTCCGGGTCGGGTTTCCCGAATATTTCCGTTTTGCTCCAAATTTCCCCAGGTTTTGGTGCACGTGATCGGATTGTGGTGCATCGGGTTGCACGCAACGGAAATCGGGGGGCGTGGCCGTCGGACAACCCGACGGATTCGGAAAAAACGTGGAATTTAAAAAACGGATTGTGTCGCAAGATCAAGCACTCACATGCACCAGGAAGAAGAAGGTGAACTCCGGCAGACCTCGGCACAGCAGCGACACCTGCAGGAACTTGGGCACATGATCTTAGTGAATCCCAGCAGACCCGAATCCTCGTCGGACAACGCACAGCGGGATCGTGACTGGACCGGGTAAGTAAATCTGCCCTATTGTGAAAAGTCATAAACTTGTTATGGAGCCAATAGCCAATGTTAAAGGGGTTTTCCCATGAAGACAAGTTAGGACCTAACCACAAGATAGGGCCTAACTTGCCGATCAGTTGGGGTCTCAGTGCTGAGACCCCTGCAGATTGCGAAAACGATGTCGTCATTCCATGAGATTAATGGAGCAGAACGGTCATGCGTGGCCATCTGCTCCATTAGTCTGAGGAGTGGCAAGAGGTCCGCCGGCCCCCTCGTTTTTGCGATCTGTGGTGGTCTCAGTACTGAGACGACCACTGATCAGCAAGTTAGGACCTATCCTATGGATAGGGCCTAACTTGTCTTCTTTGGAAAACCCCTTTTACCATGGGCCGCACACCGGATCAGGTCTTGGGTTTCAGCACATTACTGAATTAATATTGATAACATAATATAATATTTGGACAATTCCTTAAACCCTTCTAATATCCTTCTAAGAAAATGGCTCCTCCCCCTGGTGACATCTCACATGTGACAAGATTTGATTTATTTTTTTAACATTTCCCTCATTACGGGCATGAATTGTGTGAATTCTTATGTGTAAGACTGTCCGATTTTGCACACCCAGAACATGAAAGTGGCTTTGCCCCATTGTCACTTCTCAGATGCGCAAAAAGCTTTGATTTATCTTTAAAACAAGTTCCACATTCTGAACAGGTAAATGGCTTCTCCACCGTGTGACTTCTCTGATGTGTAACAAGGGTTGACTTGACGCCAAAACATTTCCCGCATTCTGAACAAGAAAACGGCTTCTCCCCTGTGTGACGTCTCAGATGTCGATAAAGCGTTGTCTTGACGGCAAAACTTTTCCCACATTCTGAACATAAAAATGGCTTCTCCCCCGTGTGAAGTCTCTGATGGGTAACGAGGTTTGATTTACTTATGAAACATTTACCGCATTCTACACATAAAAACGGCCTCGATCCTGTGTGGGCTCTCAGATGTCGCTCAAGATCTGATTTCCGATTAAAAACTTTCCCGCATTCTGAACATAAAAATGGCAAACAGTCGTGCCCCTGTGTCGGAGTCTCTGATGTAACAAGTTTGAATCGATGGTAAAGCGTGTCCCCACATTCGTGAACAAGAAAAATCGGCTTCTCCCCTGGTGAACTTCCTGATGGAGAACGGGCTGGACGTTAGGCGAAACAATCTCACCCGCATTCTGCGCAAAAAAAAATGCTTCTCCCCCCGGGTGATTCTCTGGGAGTAATAACGTCTGTTTGCCAAGCAAACACTTGGCCACAATTCTGAACCTGAAATCCTTCTGCTGCTTTTTATGAGTATTTCCAGAATCACGTCTTGTTCGTACCTTTTTTCTCTTCTGTCTCTTTCTTCTTTCCTGAGGAATCAAATGATACATGATGAAGAGTGGAGGATAGAGTCTGGTATAGTCGCTCTTTCATTCCATATCTTGTGTAATTTCCCAATCTTCTCCTTAAGATCTAAGATAACAAGTGTCCCCGCCTTCCGGTCCAGTATCTGTAGACAATAAAGTTGATTTAATTGGTATGGAAGCATATAAACGTAAAGGAAATTTACCACCGGGATCAGGTATTGTGAACCAAGTCCACGACATACTGGTGTGGGGCTCCCCTGGCAGGATCCACTCTTTAATTTACTCCTTATGTCCTGTGAGTTTGTAAAGACAAATATGCAATGAGTCCCGAAGTGCTCCAGACCTCAGGATCTCATTTGTCATAATTAAAAGCCTTTCTTTGTAAAAAACAACAGACGCATAAAACCTAAAAGAAGCAGTATCCTCCAGAGGCGGCCCCACACAGTGATCGGGTTTCCTTGGTTTACAATCCTTCATCCTGTGGGGTAGTTTGCCCTTGAAGTGGTTTTCCAGGCTAAAAATGTTAATATTAACCATAGGAATAGGTGTTCATGTTCCATTTCACCGGGAATCCAACAACAGGCACCCAAATATTATCAGCACCCGTGAACATGATGTAAAGACTGGTCCAAGCGCCGTTTCTTTGTAGTGTTCCAACTGAATAACATGGTTTGGATTCCACCAATTCTGATGAGACGCTCACCAGCATCGCGTAGTCATTTATGACAGTAGAAGGATTTCCTTAGCAGAAGCGAGCGGACGGAAGCACAGCCAAGTCACACCCTACCATTGTGGAGTTTTATGAATATTGTTCCAGCATTACCAAAAACAAAACAACCATAAAAACCTCACCTTCTGGTCACATCTTTTAAATATGGTAGCGCACCGAAATCTATTACAGAAAATGGGGAAAAAAATCCAAATTCTAAAAAGTTAAAAACAGAGTAGAAATAAGTCATATTAATTCAAGATGAAAAAATCTAGTGGTTACTACTCACCTGGGCAGTTACCTGTAGGAATCTCCTCCTTACATCATCGCTCATCGGCCCCTCACATATGTCTCTGGGGCAGGAACTATCTTTCACAGCTCTTCACCCTGAACACAACTGAGAAACAAATATTGTACAGGTCCCCAGTCATTTGGATGCACTCTAAGGGGTATCCCAAAAATTCCCCTTGAACTTAAAATTGCCCAATACTAAATAGGTACCTGATGATCCTGGTGACATTTTCTCCTCTAACAATCCTGTGGTAGAAGAAGAGGACTGGGACATCTCTCCGTATGGTCTCTTTTACTGGATCTACCTGTAGGAACCATCCAGAGCTGAATTCTTCTTTCCATACAGTAATGAAAGGACGTGTGGATTAGTCCTGTCTATGACCTGCTGATAGATGAGGTGGTGGTCCTCCATCATGTACCGTCCTTGTACACATCTTGTGTCCTTCTAAAATACTTCCCACTCCTCCATGGAGAAACTAGACAGCCACTCCTGACCACCTTTAGGAACCTGACACACACAATGATCCCGTCATCACCCAATCCCTTCATACGTTACCTGTATATGTCCCAGCATTCCCAGCAGTGTCACCTCTCCAGTCATCATTGTCCATCATCTTGTTGTGGTGACTTCTAGGATCTTCTGCTCATAATGTCATCATGTATCAGGGGTGAGGTGGAGCCGGATTGGGCTCAGGGTTCTCCTCCCCCTTCATACACATGGGCCTGAACAAACGCCCACTAGAGGTCTTCTCTACTGTGTAATCCTGGTTATGGAGAGACCACATTGATAATCCTCCCCTCCATACAATTCCCGATCTCTCACCTATGTCCTCCCAGTCCCTATCATCTGTTATTCCCATAGATAATGATGCTAAGTGACCTCATCAAATCTCTCACCCCCGTAATATAGAAGAGAATCTCTAGGGTGAGCTGGAAGATTCTCTCCACCCTCGTGTCTGTGTCCATCCTTGATAGACGGTAAAATGATTGTCCAGAGAAGAGATCAGCAGATAATCCTATAATGTAGAAACTTTATGTAAGGCTACATTCACACGGACGTATAAAAACGGCCGTATACGTACCGTTTTTTTACGGGTTACATACGGCCACATTCATTTCAATGGACAATACGTCCAACCATTTATATTGCCGTTTTTGACACTGGAGTGTACGGACCGTATACTGGCCGTATAAAAATATAGAGCATGTCCTATTTTCTCCCGTATTTCAGTTCTGTATGCCCTAAAAGTCTATGGGCATGTATAAAATACGGGTTAAATACGTGCTGCATACAGATGAAAAACGTCACGTATTTATACAGAAATACAGCCTGTAGATACAGGACTGGAGAAATACATGTCCGTGTGAATGCAGCCTAAGTTGGATAATTTATTCTCTTGACTCCTATGGAATGAGATCAACTAAAATATAAATGGTATTAAAAATCAGCAAAAGTTTGTAATTCAGGATATTATCACTCCTAGCATTTAAACACTTTGCGTTACAGAAGTGATCTTCAGCAATGTTCTTCCATGTGAGAAATTTTAACCTTTTCCACGACAGTGAAACAGAATCCAGATGCCAAAATGATCTCATCTCCACCAATAAAGTTCAGGATTTATTTTGAACGGAAAGAAAGCGCTGACCATCGATTAGTTTTGTTGGTCCACAAGAAAATGAGAAACGTACTCTGAGGCTGCACTCAGGAAGGGATCAAACTACATTCCCTTGAAATTGCTACAGTCCAGGAACGACCCCTCTAAGACCACCCAACAGACCCCCAGACGTGCTGCTTACTACAGAGCTGAAGACCTCGAAGGCAAATAAAGCCCAAACAACAACGCAACAGCAGAATATCAGCATCTGCCGTATACGTGACCTGTGTATATTATTATATATATGTATAACACCCATATACTACATATATATAATATGCTATACCCGCTCCACACTGCACACTGTGTTTTCCCATCATCCCTTGCACATCACATACTCCAGGATCCGGCAGAACACCTCCAGGATCAGAGACGACAATCTCCTCAGCTGATTCCTTGCTTCCTCCTGATCACGGGAGGACGACAACTTCTGATTGGCTGAAAATGAGCCACGACCAAATCCCTGAACCAACAGTAAACCATGTGCAGAGCTGCACACTCCCTGCTTGGGAGATGCAGTTGGTTAAAGGACCTGCAATGATGTCATAGTCATGTGACCAGTGTGGGAGGATTCAGGAAGGAGGAGGGTCATGAGATCTGTGCTTGTTGCCTTAACAACTTCCTGATTCGCAGGGAATATAGATATTTACCTCTTCCTGAGATAAACGGTAGATGTCGGAGGGACAGATATGGACGTAGAAGTCGGAGGGACAGATATGGACGTAGAAGTCGGAGGGACAGATATGGACGTGTTTAGGAGAAATCCGGGCACTGGCAATTTCATCTTTTAAGCATCTATTATTACATATTAGTGCAAATAAAATATATAGTAACATATAAAATACAATTTGCTTTAACGCCGAGGCCCTTTTTTGTTTTTGCGTTTCCATTTTTCAATCCCCACCTTCTGTAAAAATACAAAACTTTTTAATTTTTCCATCTAAAGGGCTTGTTTTCTGTGTGACAATTGCACTTCATAGTGACAGTATTTAATATTCCACGCTGTGTACTGGGAAGCGAGAAAAAAATTCCAAATGCAGTGAATTTGGCTGAAAAACGCATTTGCGCCATTTTCTTGTGGGCTTGGATCTTACGGCTTTAACGGTGCACCCCAAATGTCATGTCTCCTTTATTCTTTGGGTCGGTGCGATCACAGGGATAACAAATTTGTATAGTTTATTGTTATTATTCATTGTGTTTTAATACATTTCGAAAAATTAAAACATTCTGTTAAGAAACAGAAATCTTTACCTGCTGGTGCTGTTAACTTTTTCATGCTTTGGTGTTCGGAGACGTGTGACATTTCGAGGACTGGAAGACCTTTCAGATTCAACAGAATGTAATTGAATAAAAAGTAATGAAATGTCTTACAATAAGTAAAGGCAAAACATAAACCCCTCGCAGATTATCTGATTGTAAAATTTATCTAGGGCTTAAACCCCCCTGCAGTTGTAAGATGACTTTCGAATTAACCCTTTTTAGCCTCTAATGGCTCCCGGTGCCGGGATGAGAGCACACACTAAGACACACCAGTCTCTTAGAAAATGAAGACTCACAAACTCTATTAGCGTGCAGCCGTAAATATAAAACACAGAAAATCATCAACATAGGGGCGTGACAAAATACTGCAATGCTATTGGCCATAATGAATATACCAGAACATCTCCTTTAAGATATTCTTCCAAAATGTTGATGAACTCTGCACCGTTTCTTCCAGAGACTTTGTTCTCATATAAAGAGAATATTTGTACTAATTGTCCTTCTGTTAGCTCTGTATAAGTCACAACATGGTCTCCATGCAGAGAAGCTGCTGAGAGGAGCAAGGACACAGTCATTTCTAAACAGTTCACACAAAATGAAGTTTGAATCATGACATTGGCTGTACAGTGGCAAACATAACCCCCGGCTAAGACAAGATGGCGCCCGCTTGGTCCAAAATGGCATCTGTAGAGGAATATAATCTCTCACACTGATGCATAGCCCGTTGCAGGAAAACATTGGGGGAGAGGTGCAGGAAGGGGACACAGGGGGGAGGAAAGAATACACTGAGACTTGTCACAAGATCGTTGTTCATGGTTATGAAGGACGATATCAGCATTGGGCAAGGAGATAGAGGAGCCTCGTTACTTCAAAGAGCCCATTAGGGGGATAACGTTAGAGCTCTCTCCAGGGTGGGGACCCTTGTGAGGTAATTCATGGGTGCCATGTGCCTTCACATAACGAAAAGGTCAACAACATCAATAAGTTCATTCTATCCTTAACCGCTGTGAATGATAGGTCCGGCGTTTTCCATTTCACCGCTATGTGAAGTCTTGTCGTTAGAGCTATAAATGGAGTCACACGATGAGCTTTACTCTTGACCTTTCCTGGTTCCCAGGAGCAGAACTGCTGCATTTGCTGGTATTTGATAAAAAGTGATCAAAAGTGATCGAAAAACCCTTATCCGCTCCTACTAGGTAATGCCTAGTATTAATTACCTAGTAGGAGCGGATAAGGTTTTTTCGAGGTTTGTACGACCTTTTGATCACTTTTTATCAAATTTTTTATAGTAGAAAAATGGCGAAAAAGTAGCGTTAGCTACTGGGTCCTGGGTTCAAGTCCCTCCCAGGTCAACATCTGCAAAGAGTTTGTATGTTCTCTCCGTGTTTGCGTGGGTTTCCTCCAGGTCCTCCAGTTTCTTCCCACATACCAAAACATACAGGTAGGTTGATTAGATTATGAGCCCCATGGGTACAGGGACCGATTTGTGTGCTCTATATAAATATTATTATTATTATTAGGGAGAGGGGATTGCTTTGAAAATGTAACTTTTTTTATCTTTCAACTCAACCTTGACCTCTGCATTTCTGTCCTTAGTATCACCATAACTTCGAAGGCAGCAGGCCACATGTCTCTGGGTTTTGCTGGACTCTAAACTCTCCTTTGCACCTACAATCACTCACACACTCTTGCCTCATGCACCTCAAAAACATTTTAAAAAATCTGCCTTTCCCCAACCATGAAAACCTATACCCTAATTGTAGCTCGGATTCCCTCTCGCCTTGTTTACTGTAACATGGGTCTTACTAAACTCTCTCCTCTACAATCTATTTGTAATGTAACAATCGAGACACTACCCAGATGCCTCCACTCTATGCCAGTCACTGTACTGTTTGCCCTTCTCCTGCCAAATACAGTTTAGATTAATCACCCACATCCAGAAAGCTCTGCACAGTGCTGCTCCTTGCTAATTCTCCTCCCCTATCTAAATATATTGCCCAACCAGGGTAGTTAACCGGGTTAAGCTCATAAAAGTGCCCCCCCCCCCAAGTCAAAAATATACATTCAATGTGCCCCACATTAAATGTAATATAAAGAGCTCTATGCAGCAAGCACTAGAGACCAATAAACATGTTGCTCTAATAGATTGTAAGTTCTTGTGAACAGGACTCTTATGTATAATATTGTAATAGACCTTTGGGAGTCCAATCCAAACCCTCCCACCCATCCACTATACAGAAGAAACTAAACTTCCACATCCGATGTCTCTAGCTATCTCGCCCCGAGCTTATACCACCACCATTGTAAGAATACCATTGTACCCCAGGGCCCCATGCAGCAGGATTCAACAGGAGTGAAGTATTTCCTATAGAGGAACTTAGACTGAAGTCCCTGGCACTTACCATCAAGTCAAAAAATATCTTAAGTCTTATTCTGTCAAATCATCATCTCTGTTCTATTTCAAAAAGGCACCAAAGGGTATTAAACCCGTAGCCTGTAGGATATGCATAATGTTGGTGTAAGAGGTTTCATATAGCCGGGGGCCCATAGTACTTCCTCCATCTTTTACAATCACACCTCCAGGCTGTGCCCTAAGGACATGTCAGAGTTGTGCATGAAAAAAGGGCCCCTACAACTTCCCGTTGAGAAGCTATGACTTCTCCAGGGTTTGGGACATAAAACCAGGTAGGAGGGACCCATGACCGCTCCTGGAGGTGGACAGAGGATTGTCTGCACCTGATATAACCAGACACCTCTGCAGTGGCGTAACTAGGAGAGGCTGGGCCCCACAGCAGATTTCTGCATGGGGCCCCCTTCTCCTTAAAAAATATATATACATATTTGGCGCCAGTTGGCATATTCATGATTTTAATTGCAAATTCTTGCTTTGTGCAAGAATTCACAATTATGTCACTGCTTCTACGCCAGAAAATTGGCATAGAAGCTGTGATAAATCTCCCCCATATAGAATTTATGTACATAATATACTTATACATAAAATATATACAAACCCTATATATACACATACATACAGTATAAACACACCATATACACACATACTGCATAAACATATATGTAGCATAGAAATCATGCATATAGTATATAAACATCATATACACACACACATATACAGCATATACAGACAGACATACAGCATATACACATCATACATCACTTACACACACAGATACAGACACACATACAGTATATGCACACCATACATCACTTACACACACAGATACAGACACACAGCCAGCATATACACATCATACATCATTTACACACAGATACAGACACACATACAGTATATACACAGCATACATCACTTACACACACAGATACAGACACACGTACAGTATATACACATCACACATCATTTACACACAGATACATACAGTATATACACATCATACATCATTTACACACAGATACATACAGTATATACACACCATACATCACTTACACACACAGATACAGACACACATACAGCATATACACATCATACATCATTTACACACAGATACATACAGTATATACACACCATACATCATTTGCACACACATATACAGCATACACATACACACACTTATAAATATACTTACCAGAGGATGTATCCTCTCTGCAGCCTCCTCCGATGATAGTTTGTGCTGCTCGGGAGCTCCCTCCTCCTGGAGCCTGGTCTCTCTGCTCCTCAGACCCCAGGAGCCCATAGTTCTCTGCCCGGCCTGTGCTGCCTGCTGTCTCCCTGGGGCTGCTGCTTCCTCGAGGTCCCAGAGGCTCAGCAGCCCTGTATCTATGCAGTACAGCAGCACTGTGTGCATACAGTACAGCAGGGAGCAGCCGGCCCTCGCTGCTGCTGTATGAGCACTGGGGAGAACAGTACTCTAGGGAGGAAATGAGCCGGCTGCAGGAACTCTCGGGGACTTGGAGCCTACGGACCGCCGATGTATGTGGCAGTGCAGGGACCACCATCCACCTCTGCCTGAGGCTAGAGGTGGCGCACTCCCTTCTCCTCTCTGTGGTGGATCCCAAAGTGAAGTTGCGGCAGAGTCAGGCACGGGAGCGCGGGCCCCTGGACCTCCCGGGCCCCGTAGCAACCGCTACGGCTGTAGTTACGCCACTGCACCTCTGAATGCTTCTGGTCTTATTCTGGGAACCCATTATACCATCAAGAGCAGAGGAAGATCTTAAGGTGTGGACTATCAGGTTTCATTAGGCCCAGATACAAGGTAACTAACTGAACTGAACTGCTGATACTTGTAGTGTTACCCTCTTATTTTGTACTCTGTTTACTGTATATATCCATACTGTATATAAAACTTAACCTGAGTTGCTCTTTTATCTCAATCCACAAATCCCACGTCCGAGTCTCGCTTACATACATGCTATCGGGTTGGTTCCTCACCCTATACAATCCCGTTACGGACTGGGCTTATTTAAAGAAGAACTGGTGGCAGCTCAGGGTTGCTAAGATTCGGTTACACTGATGCTAGTGAAATAGGTCTTATAGCCATTCAGGGATTTGATTTATTGCTGTGGAAGTTGTGTGGACAACTCCCGTGCATTCTGGGAGTGTCTATAAAAGGATAACTAAGTGACCTTGCGTACCCTTAAGGGGTCCGAAATGTCACGGTTTCCTTCACAACCTGGAACAGCACCAACTTTGATCATTTAACCCAAAGGACTTGACAAGACATAATAGGAAAGTGAGGAAAAGTTCTCTCTCAGATAAATATATCAGGGTGTGGTCAGCATACAGTTAGATCTTCTCCCCACAGATAACAGGGGACCAGCGAATCACCAAGGCCATAGGTTCTGTAGCCAGAGCAGAAAGTAGAGTAGAAAGTGGGAATCACTGCCAGGTACCACATTTCAGGCTAAATGGGTCATACACATATGAATTAGTGCAGAGTCTCGCCTTGGGCCGTTATACAAAAATTGGACCATGGCTCCAAAGGATGGTCATAGTTCCATTCTATCGGACGAAATGCCTTGGCCATGTCTAGGGAGAAAAGCCACAGGTCAGGCTCATTGTGGGCAACTAAAATATTGAGAAATAATCTCTATATTACTGAGCATTATGAGTTAAGGAGGGAGATGGGGCAATACGAGGGAATGTAGGGTCCTTCCCCGGCTTCAGAACCACCACCACAGCACCTCCTGTCAACAGTGGCCGATTTCTGATCCTGCAGGCGTGGCAATCACAACTAAGCTTGTATCATCTCCTTCCCAAGTCATCCAAACTTTCCCAGCAGGGGGACTGAACAGCAAATTGCATCTCCTCCACCATTGGAGGACATCCAACTCCAAAGTTTGAGAAGCTGGGAGACCCAAATGGGGGAGACCATCTACAAAAGAATCAGATAAAGATGCTTACAGATGAGGAGAGGTATGTGTCCAGCTGGAAACATCTACAACCAATGAGATTTATGTGCAGGGGCATCCAGTTCTGGCCAAAAACAACAGTAGTTCCTATCTCCAAATTCACTGGTACCTGGTCTGACCCCTACATGTGAAAGCTGTCTGCTTCCTGTCCATCAGCTGCTGAGAACAGGTGGCTGCTGAGTGTTGCACCCCCACCAGTGTAATATTCGGCGACTTCACTCCTCCCAATGTCATAATTTACATATAAATAATGAATTTTGAAAATAAGCAGGTGAAAGAAAATTTTTATTAATGTTTGGCAACACGTTTTGAGATCCGATTATGTGTGAAATATTCTCTGCACGTAGAACATATATTGATGCTTCTCCGATAATAGAAGCATATTGCCGATTCCAACAAAAATGTCAACTTCTGTCAACAATATGACTTTTCCTCTTTTGAGCTTGCGATCCTTGAGATGTGATTTAACCCTATAACGTTTTCAACTTTCTGAACATGAGAATGGTTCCTCTCCTGTGTGAATTCTCTAAACTGTAAGGACACTTTTACGGCTGTAAAGTTTCCAAAATTCTGATTTATTCGTAAACAAATTTTAACATTTGGCCAGTCATAAGTGAGGATCAGATGGCGCTACGCTCTGTGATGTGGACGAAAGTTGTAACTACGACCATGCTTCCCATAACGGAATACCACTACTGGGTATTGGTGGACCTAACTCCAGATCAGTTCTTGGTGTTGGCACTAAACAGATATCGGTAACATATTATAATTTCTGGACAACGGTTTAACACTGAAATTTACTTCTCTCCTGAGTGAATTTGCTCATTTTCTAATGAGATTTGGTTTCATTCAACCATCTTGTTAACTAGCTTCGCCCAGTATGGCCTCCGATGTCTTCCACTCCCCCACTCGATGTATCCTCCCACATTCTGGGCATAAAAATGGCTTCTCCCTGTGATGTCTCTTATGTGGGATAAAATTTGATTTAATTCTATATCGTTCCTCACAATAAAAAGGAAAATGGCTTCTCCCTTGTGTGGGTTCTCTCACAGGAAACAAGGGTTCTCTTGAGGGTAAAACATTTCCTGGATTCTGGCCACGAAAATGGCCTCATTCCTCTGAATCCTTCGATCTAGATCAAGATCCGATTTCAGTTTAAAACATTTCTCACACTAGGTACATAAAAGTGTGTGAATTCTTTTATGGTTTACAAGATCTAAACTATCCGTAAAGCATTTCCCACATTCTGAACAAGAAAACGGTTTCATTGTATGTGAGTTCTTATGTTTGAGAAGTTCTGATTTGTGGTTGAAGCATTTCCCACACTCGGAACATGAAAGTGGCTTTGCCCCTGTGTGAGTTCTCTGATGTATGATAAGATTGGATTGATCTCTAAACAATTTCCCGCATTCTGAACAGGAAAATGGCTTCTCCCCTGTGTGGCTTCTCTGATGGGAAACAAGGGTTTTCTTGAGGATGAAACATCTCCCGCATTCTGAACATGTAAATGGCTTCTCCCCTGTGTGAATTCGGTGATGTCGCTCAAGATCTGGTTTCCGTTTAAAACATTTCCCACAATATGAACATAAATACGGTCTGGCCCCTGTGTGAATTCTCTTATGATTAACAAGATTCGATCGATCCGCAAAACATTTCCCACATTCTAAACAAGAGAATGGTTTCATTGTATGTGAGTTCTTATGTTTCAGAAGTTCTGATTTTTGGTTGAAACATTTCCCACACTCGGAACATGAAAGTGGCTTTGCTCCTGTGTGAGTTCTCTGATGTGTGATAAGATTTGATCTATCTCTAAATAATTTCCCGCATTCTGAACAGGAAAATGGCTTCTCCCCCGTGTGACTTCTCTGATGGGAAACCAGGGTTGACTTGAGGGCAAAACATTTCCCACATTCTGAACAGGAAAATGGCTTCTCTCCTGTGTGGGTTCTCTGATGGGAAACAAGGGTTTTCTTGAGGATGAAACACTTCCCGCATTCTGAACATGCAAATGGCCTTGTTCCTGTGTGAATTCTGTGATGTCGCTCGAGATCTGGTTTCCGTTTAAAACATTTCCCACATTCTGAACATAAATATGGTCTGGCCCCTGTGTGAATTCTCTTATGATTAACAAGATTTGATTTATCTGTAAAACATTTCCCACATTCTGAGCAAGAAAATGGCTTCTCCCCTGTGTGAATTCGCTGATGAGTAATGAGGGTAGTTTTAAGAGCAAAACATTTTCCACATTCTGGACATGAGAATGGCTTCTCCTTTTTATGAGCCGTTTGAGGGACAACGTTTCTACTGTGACTTTGCTTCCCAGTCAGTGACAAATCAGAAGATAGATTGTAAAGGCTGGAGGACAGATCTGCCATATTGTCATGTTCTTCTTTTAGATCTGGTATCTCCCAATCTTCTTCAGTCATTCCTAAAGACATCAGATGTCCCTCTGAACTTGGGGTCCAGTTATCTGACAAGAATAAAACCGATTACTTGTTTTTGAATAGTATAACCTTAAAAGAACTTTGCGTTCTAAAAAAAGTGATAATTCTAGAATCCAACACCCAACACCCGCACTCATCAGCTGTTCTTCCCAACTGGTAAAAACTGAATAAAACAGGAAGCAGACAGCGCCATTCTCTGGGTAGTGGTCAGTCCACGTTACTGCAGGTCAGCTCATAGACATTCAGCCACTACACTGTCTGCTCCCTGTTCGATTCTCTATCACTTGAACTGTGGGGGTACTGGGTGTCGGGCCCCCACCTATGGATGATATATGACAGTAGTAAGAGTTGTGTTATCGATCGGCACATTTCTAGAGAACTTCAATACTCACAATGGTCGTAGCTCTGCAGGAGATAATCTTCCATAGTCACAGCAACATAGTCATCTACAATGGTAGAGGAGATAGTTAGGGGAAGGGGAGACAAGAACTGCACAAACTACTAACCCACCACTGGGGATATTAACAGAGTAGATTTATCTCTGCTTTATCTAGTGGTTACTACTCAGTTACCTGTAGGAATCTCCTCCTTACATCGCTCATCACCCCTCACATATGTCTCTGGGGCAGTAATATTCTTCACATCTTCATCCTGATACACAAACTGAGGAACAAATATTGTAAGACGTCACCAGATCAATAGAGATGACATTAAAGGGGTGTCCAAAAAAATTCCCCATGAACATAAATTGCCCAATAATAAATAGGTACCTGATGATCCTGTGGGGCATATTTCTCCTCTGAACATTACTGGATCTACCTGTAGGAAACATCCAGAGACTGAATTCCTTCTTCCATACAGATAATGAAAGGACGTGTGGATTTAGTCCGGTATATTACTGCTGATGTGAGGGGCTGGTGGTCCTCCATCATGACGTCCTTTCGTGTACACATCTTCTTGTGTCCTTCTAAACTACTTCCACTCCTCATGGAGAAATAAACAGCCAATCATGAAACCATATCGGAACCTTAACACACAATGACCCGTCATCACCCAGATCCCGTCATAGCGTTACGTATAATGCCGCACATTCCCAGCAGTGTCACTACTCCAGTCAGCAGCTCTCCATCATCTTGTGGGTGACTTCTAGGATTCTGCTCATTGATGTTCATCATGTATCAGGGGTGAGGTGGAGGAGATCCGGGATTGGGCTCAGGGTTCTCCCCCTCCTTCATACACAGGGGTCCTGACGAGCGCCCACTAGAGGTCTTCTTCACTACTGTGTAATCCTGGTTATGGAGAGACACATTGATAAATCTCCCTCCATACATTTCCAGAATCTCTAACCTCCCAGTCCTATCATCTGTGTATGCCCATAGATAATGCATTTAGTGTGACCTCATCACAATCTCTTACCTCTCCAGTATATTAGACAGAATCTCTAGGGTGAGCGTGGAGAATTCTCTCCACCCTGCTGTCTCTGTCTTGATCCTCAATCTCCTGAGGTGTCGGTCTCTGTGATGTTGGAGGGAAGGGATCCGCAGAATATCCTAGAATGTAGAAACATAGGTAAAATGGATGATGAATTCTCTTCATTTCTATGTCATAAGGTCACATGGACAATCACCTGATATACAGGTCAATATGTTACGTTTTTTGTATAGTTAATGTTATAGTAATAATTCTGACACACAAGATGTAACGGCGGAGCTTTTCTAGGTCTCTGTTCTGTCCCGTTTCCCATAAGCCTCCTCTCCAGTCCCTCATACAGCACAGGAGTAACATCCATCCCTCGCGGACACTTATTACCTACCACCGCCGGAGGAGGAGCGTCACATCTCTAAAAGTTTCTATGTGTTGCCCCCGCACATTCCCATAGACTTTCCCTTAAAGGGATAGGTAGGTTTTAAAAACTGATTGTCTCTCGAGTCTCCCCTGAGGATGAGCAGATTGTGGTGATCTAGTGAGTGACGCACGGACTGTTCAATGATCAAGGACCAAATCCTTGAACCAGCAGTAAACCACCGGCAGAGCCGTGCACTACCGGTATGGCAGATCCAGCAGGATACAGGACCTGTGATGATGCCATAGTCATGTGATCAGGGTGTGGGAGGAGTCAGGCTGTGCTGTTGGAGGAGGGTCATGTGATGCTTTTTTGTTGCTCTGACAACATCCTGATTATGGATAGTAAAAGAGACCGAGGCCTCAGAACCGTCCTGACAGCTCATAATACACACCTCAGCTGCTGCAGAACCTCATAATACACACCTCAGCTGCTACAGAACCTCATAATACACACATCAGATGCTACAGATCCTCATAATACACACCTCAGCTGCTACAGAACCTCATAACCTCTTGTGTCACCCCCTCATCCTCATAGACTGCAAGCTCTTGTGTCACCTCTTCATCCTCATAGACTGTAAGCTCTGTGTCACTCCTCATCCTATAGACAGTAAGCTCTGTGTCACCCCCTCATCACTCATAGACTGTAAGCTCTTGTGTGTCACCCCCTCCATCATCATAGACGTAAGCTCTTGTATCACCCCTCATCCTCATAGACGGTAAGCTATTGTGTTTCCTTTCACCTCATAGACTGTAAGCTCTTGTGTCCCCTCCTCATAGACTGTAAGCTCTTGTGTCACCCCTCATCACTCATAGACTGTAGCTCTTTTGTCCTCCCTCATTATCATAGACTGTAAGCTCTTGTGTCCCCCCTCATCCTCATAGACTGTAAGCTTTGTGTCACCCCCTTCATACTCCATAGACTGTAAGCTCTGTGTCACCCCTCATCCCCTCATAATGTAAGCTCTTGTGTCACACCCTATCTCACAGACTGTAGAGCCGGTGCCCCCGCTCATCCTCCTAGACGTAAGCTCTTGTGTTCACCCCCTCATACTCAGAGACGTAGAAGCTCTTGTGTCACCCCGCATCCTCATAGATGTAGATCTGGGGTCCACCCTCTATCCTCATAGACGTAAGTCTTGGTCACCCCCTCATCACCCCTTCCTCATAGACTGTAAGCTCGTGTCATCACCTCATCATCCCATAGACTGTAAGTCTTGTGTCACCCCCTTCATCCTCCCCATAGACTGTAAGCTTTGTGTCACCCCTCATCACTCATAGACTGTAAGCTCTTGTGTCACCCCCTCATCCTCATAGACTGTAAGCTCTTGTGTCACCCCATCATCCTCATAGATTGTAAGCTCTTGTTTCTCACCCCCTCATCCTCATAGACTGTAAAGCTCTTGGTTACCCCTCATCCTCATAGACGTAAGCTCTTGTGTCACCCCTCTCATCCGTCATGAGCGTAAGCTCGTGTGTCGGAACCCCCTCATCCTCATAGACAGTAAGCTCTGGTGTCACCCCCTCATCTCATAGCTGTAAGCTCTTGTGTCCTCCCCTCAGACTGTAAGCTCTGTGTCACCCCTCATAAGACGTAAGCCT
Source organism: Engystomops pustulosus (assembly GCA_019512145.1). Classification (NCBI taxonomy): domain Eukaryota; kingdom Metazoa; phylum Chordata; class Amphibia; order Anura; family Leptodactylidae; genus Engystomops; species Engystomops pustulosus. The sequence goes on from WNYA01000013.1 coordinate 3,191,495, forward strand.
CTTGTGTACCCCTCACCTCATAGACCTGTAAGCTCCTTGTCACCCCCACCCATGCAGCTTGTTAACCTCTAGACTGATAGCTCTTGTGTCACCCTCATCCTCATAGACTGTACAGCTCTTGTGTCACCTCATCCTCATAGGACTGTAAGCTCTTGTGTCACCCCGCATCATCATAGACTGTAAGCCTGTGTCCCCCCCTACTCATCATAGACTGTAAGCTATGGGTCACCCCCTCATCATAATAGACGGAAGCTCTGTGTCCTCCCCTCATAGACTGTAGCTCGTGGTCACCCTCTATAGGACTGTAAGCTCTGTGTCCCCCCTCATCCTCATAGACTGTAAGCTCTTGTGTCACCCCTCATCCTCATAGACTGTAAGCTCTTGTGTCACCCCCTCATCCTCATAGACTGTAAGCTCTCACTCTTATTGTTATATGACTGTTATTAATCTGTAATGTCTTATTTTATTTGTATACGTTCCCCAGAATCTGGAAAGCTATGGAATATGATGGCACAATATAAATAAAGATTATTATATTATTATTATTATGATCTCGATGAGCTGGCGCATTGTTGCCCATGAGGATGCACTTAGTCCTGGGTCTTGTTAATGTAAAGTGGCTGGATGTATTATGTTATTACAGTATATGGACTTTGTACTGTATAATCTACAATTTGTAGGACAGTTCTGTATTAAAGGAAACCTACCATGTGATGTGATGCATTATGAAGCAAACATACCTTGAGAATGCTGTATCTACACTGATGCAGGGTCATAGCTTGGTTAATCCCTGAGCTGAGGGGTTTTGCTGATAAAACAGATATAACATTATGATAATGAAGCTCTGTCGCTTCTATGGCTGCTTCAGCGCTTCTCCTAGCATGTGAGTTATTCACTGCAGGAGATGATGATGTAATCCCTGGGTTGTGCCTGAAGACAAAATAATCAATTGCTGCACCATCCCCCAACTGCTGTGCTGTGAGTCATTCAGCTCAGGTTGATTAGTCATGTCTTGACTAAACTCCATTTTTAATTACAAGTTCCGTGTGTAATGTGTTCATGTTAGCTATCCTGACCCAGCTTTCCCAAGGTCCTGAATGTTATAATTGTTCTTTCAGCAAAACCACTCAACTAAGATATGATCCTGCATCAGTGTAGCTACAGCAGTCTCAAGGTATGTTTGCTTCATAATGTATCAAATCAAATGGCAGGTTTCCTTTAACTAGACACCCGTCCACACTGTAACACAACCCCCACCGAAAGACACCCATGGCTGGTGCATGGTGCTCTCCTCAAATTTACTTGGTGGTCATTATTCTTTCTCAGCGTAGATGTTGATTCCTATGCCTGGTGGTCAGGTTCCCGTACGTGGAGACCACTCTGAAGAAAATAGTGTCAAATGGTCTGACGGGACACTTGGCGCCTTCTATCTCCTTCAAATGTGCCTGGACTTGTGCTCTACTCATCATCTGGCTTCACGGGGCATTGTCCACAAAGTAACGGTCACATAAACGGTCATATAAATTATTTTATTTGTGTTGCAGTATAATAAAATAGGGAACATCCAACCAACTGTTTTATGGCTTTTCGGCCTTCTTCATGCTCAAGACCTCATTGTTGGCCAGTTTTCAATTTCTTTTTGAAACCCGTGGAGCAGATCCTCCTCTGTGTGACACAGTGAGACACTGCTAAGCTGCACACAAACAGAATTTACCAGTGAGCATTTAAAGGGTTTGCCCATGAAAAAAAGTTCTCAAATTATAACCCCCTAGTGATGTTTACACAATGAAGATTATTTTTAACCCATTACTTTACAATTTTATTCAGTGTTTTTGCTGTTTTAGCTCCTATCACTTAGCGTTGGGGACTCTTTAAGCAGACACTTTATGATCCCTCTAACGCTGTGTGCTGGCAATGTGCTTAGATTATCAGGGTCCAGGGTTTATCTACACTTCCATTTAGCTTCTGTATATTCTACTAGTATCTTACACATAGAGAAAGAGAGATGAGACAGATCAGATATGATGAGATGTCGGTGCACGCTGCTTGCTGGCAGGAAGTGTATGTGTGTGAGTTCATCTTGTAATGGAGGGGGCAAGGCAGAGCTCACACAGCATCATGCAGACAGAGAATCAATTCATTAGAATTCAATCAGATTTACAGTCAGATCCCGGGGAAAGCAAAATTGTGTACACCAGGACTGATAGAGGCAGGTTGGACTTGTGTTATTTTGTTATCCTGAATCCATTGAGGAATCTCGTCTTTGTGGGAGGAATACCCCTTTAACAGGCATTTATTGACTGGAATGAACTGTGCCAGACAACCACAGGCTCCACTACTGGACCACCTTCTGCTGTACATGCAGTACTTATATAGGGCTGGTACACTTTTGTTAGAGAAGTAATGACTGCCTGGAACTCTACGCATTGGCTATACACAAGCCATCAATTCTCGGAAAGGAGTCCACCACATGGATAGGGAGGGACTGCAGGACCAGCAACTTGGTCAAGTGCAAATTCAGCTTCTGCAATATTGGATGGGTGCACCCATACTGTTGTGTCCTTGCAATCGAAAAGTGCCGAGTGTAGTAACAAGGAGAAGGAGGATCAGGACTGGAAGATGAATGAATGGATACACAACTTCCGCTTTCTGAGGTGGAAGGGCCCTACTGGTTGGAGAATGAATACTGGCTACTGGAGGTGTAGCACTTGCTGCCTCAGGCTGTATAACTATATTTTTGCCATGGTTTTCCAGGCCAACTGATGGAGACTCAACATGTGGCGACACAAAAATGTGGTGACAGCATTAGCACCCTGGCTGACCCCAGGGAGTCTACATATCACTACAAGTGATCAGATGACTTCACAGCTTCAGGGAAGCTGTGTACCCCCAACAATCAGTGATGACCGCCTGCTGCTCCACTGATGATCTCTTACAACGCTACATGGTCACAGGTAGGCTCCGGCGTACAAAATGGACTACTCGAGGCAACTTTTACTCCATATCTGCAACCACTGTCGTCCTACTGTCTGACCCACATGTTGCCACCCTACCGATAATTATGAGACCACCTATTTCATCTGCTCCCATGTGTAACTGGCAGCAACATCTTCATTCCTGAATATCAGGCCTGCTGAGTGATGCATGTCTCTGACTGGTGGAAACACCTGCACCCCTACGACTGTCACTGTTGCTAGCTTTAGCCCAAAAGAAGGACCCAGTGGACCTCTCCTCTAATTCTGGGGTATACCATTGACTGTCCTCAAACTACTTGTCCTCACTGTAAACCCCAAAGAGAGTAAGCAACAGAAGCCGCATGGGAAATAGGATATTTGAGGACAATGAGGGCCCAGAGCTTTTTCATGGGCGACACCAAGTAATTGTTTTGTCTGAAGAACCCACAGATTCCTGGATGTCTCTGATATCATTTGAGATGTGCTAGACTGCACCAACTATTCAAGGAACTGCAGGATTGGTCACTATGACAAATATTTTTCTATTTTTTTACCACTTTGTTAATCGGGTAAATTACCCACGATCCAGGTTTAGAACATCAGTTTCTATGACTGCTTCCACCCCCACATCCACGGCTGCTACTTATTACGGCTTTAGCAACCTTTAGGCCACCACCTGTCCCTTTGAAGGACTAACGAGTCTGCTTGTTGGACATATTGTAATGACCCCAAAACCAAAACAATATCTCGTATGGATTATACCAAGGCCCAGTAGAAAAAAGGGGAAAGTGACATAAAATCAAAACATGCAGGTGGAAAATATTAGATATGGATTACACACAGACCAAAAAAGAAGCAGTATCGAAGAGGACGTATGGTAGCAGCAGCAATGAACAGGGCATATTGACCCAAAAACGATCAATGGTCACCAACAATATCTCCCAAGGGAACGAGCCTGCTGCAGACTACACTAGATGGGCGGTTCTGTGTATAGGTTCTTTGAGGTTTATTGATTTGTCCCCTGTGTGAATTCTCTGACTTGTAAAGAGGTGTTTAATGCTACAAGGTTTCGTAGGTCACGGTGTGAAGGCTTTGTGGTTCATACATGAAAAAAACCAATTGGTTCCCATTTCTTCAACGGTGTTCAGCTCCATTGTCCGTGTTAATGATGGGCCAAATACACAATCAGTTCATGCCCGGGGTGTCGGCACATTACCGAAAACATATTGGTAACCTATTATTGAATTGGCTCATTTTTTATCAAGATTTGATTTATTTCTATAGAGTTTCCCACATTTTCTTCTATCCTCCGGTGTGACCTCTGATGTGCGACAAGTTCCTTTTTCCAATCGAAACCTTTTCCACATTCGGGGCATGAAAATGGCTTCTCCTCTTTGTGACATCTCATGTGTGTGATAAGATTTGGTTTCATTCTATAACGTTTCCCACATTCGGGGCAGGAATATGGCTTGGGGGTATGTGAATTCTTATGTGTTAGAAGTTCTGCTTTGCGGTTGAAACATTTCCCACATTCGGAACATGAAAATGGTTTTGCCCCTGTGTGAGTTCTCTGATGTATGATAAGATTTGATTGATCTCGAAAAAATTTTCCACATTCGGAACAGAAAAACGGCTTCTCCCCCGTGTGATTTCTCTGATGGGTAATAAGGGTTTTCTTTAAGGAAAAACATTTCCCGCATTCTGAACAGGAAAATGGCTTCTCCCCCGTGTGACGTCTCTGATGGGAAAGAAGGGTTGTCTTGAGGGTAAAACATTTCCCACATTCGGAGCAGGAAAATGGCTTCTCCTTTGTGTGGGTTCTCAGATGTGCTTTAAGGGTTGACTTGAGTGTAAAACATTTCCCGCATTCTAAACATGAAAATGGCCTCATTCCTGTGTGAATTCGCAGATGCCGTTCAAGATCCGATTTCCGGTTAAAACATTTCCAACATTCTGAGCATGAAAACGGCCTTGTCCCTGTGTGAATTCTCTGATGGGTAACAAAATTTGACTTATCGGTAAAACACTTTCCACATTCTGAGCAAGAAAATGGCTTCTCCCCCGTGTGAATTCTCTGATGAGTAATAAATGCTGTTTTATGGACGAAACATTTCCCACACTCTAAACAGGAAAATGGCTCCTCCCTTTTTTGAGGTGTTCGACCTCTTCTTCTGTGACCTCTTTTTAGCTTCCTGGTCTGTGACGAATCGGATGGTAGATCTGGGATATTGTTAAGCTCTTCATTTATTTCATGTGTAATTTCCCAATCTTCTTCTTTAATATCTAAAGACATCATGTGTCCCTCTGAGCTCATGGTCCAGTTATCTGACAAGAATAAAAAACCATATTATTCTTCGGAATTCTTATTTCCCGGACTCAAGATATAATAACATATCAATATGATATCAGATTTACCAGGATCCAACACATAGATCACTTGTACGTATCAGCAACTGATAAACATAGAATGGAACAGGAAGGTGACAGCGCCATTCATTGTGTAGTGGTCAGACCAGGTTACTGCAGATCAGTTAATATTTATTGAAAGCTGAAATTGAAGGCTTAGTTCACCCAACAGACAAAAAACAATACTGTCCACATCCTGTTCTATTCTCTATCACTTGAACTATGGGGGTACTGGGTGTGGGCCCCCACCTATGGATGATATATGACAGTAGTAAGAGTTGTGTTATCGATCGGCACATTTCTAGAGAACTTCAATACTCACAATGGTCGTAGCTCTGCAGGAGATAATCTTCCATAGTCACAGCAACATAGTCATCTAAAATGGTAGAAGAGAAAGTTAGAGGAAGGGGTGACAAGAACTGCACAAACTACTAACCCACGACTGGGGATATTAAATCTAGATTGCGAAACATGAGTGAAAAAAATTAAATAAATCCCTTTAAGTGCTCCATTCCCATAACCAGAGTTATAGCTAATGATCGAGTAGAATCTATGACTTCTAATGATTACTACTCACCTGTAGTAATCTCCTCCTTACATCGTACTTCTCCCATCATATAAGTCTCTGGAGAAGTAATATTCGTCACATCTTCATCCGGATACAAAAACTGTAAAAACACACAAACAATCTCCTTTAAGGGACAGTGAAGAAATAAAAAAACATTGTAACCTTTATCCAGAAACGTTGTCACACTCGCCCATAGATTGTGAACTACAAATGGGCTCCATTGAACCGAATAATGATTAACTGCAACTACCCTTTCGAGACCAGGTTTTTCTGGTTATTGTATTTTCATTTTTTGGGCGGGTAAAAAAAATGCTAATTTTAGTGGAATTACAAAAACATGTCACAGGTGCATCTGCAACTCATGTCCTCTGCGTTTATAGTAAATTCCCATTGTGACCTCGATTCCGTTCCCGACTTCGCTCCTGTGCTGTCTGTCCTGACCTTCCTCTACGTCCCCGACTCTGATCCCGTGCTGCCTGTCCTAACGACCTGCCTGTCCCTGACACCATCTCTGCCTCACGACTCTGTTTCTTGCCTTGGCCACCAAGGCAAGGATCCGGCAAGGGTTCTCCTACCTGGCCTGGCGTATTTTACCACCATTGTGGCCCAGCAGTCCCAGCAGATTGCCGTGCAAGGTCAGCAACTCAGACAAGTCACCGCCATGTTGCAGCAATTGAGGGCTACTCAGCAACAGCGTCCTGCGGTCTCTCCTTCTACTCCGGTTTGTCTACCTCCCGCAGAACCTAGGCTGAGACTCTCCTTGCCATCCAAGTATGATGGCGATCCCAAGTTGTGCAGGGGCTTTATCACCCAGTGCTCCTTGCACATTAAACTTATGCCTACGCATTTCATTACAGAATGGTCTAAAGTGGCCTTTGTCATCAGCCTCCTTTCCGGGAAGGCCTTGGCATGGGCTACTCTCCTCTGGGACAGGAAAGACTCAGTCACAGCCAATATCACCACCTTGTTTGCTGAATTCTGGTCCCTCTTTGAGGAAGCTGACTGGACGTCTTCTGCTGAGACTGCAATGCGGAATCGACATAAAGGGGAATTCCACAATTGGTGACTACGCAGTCCAGTTCCGTACTATAGCTACCGAGCTGGATTGGAATGAGGCCGTCCTGCTCACTACCTTTAAAAAAGGACTGTCTAGTCAGATCAAAGATGCCCTGTCTGCACGGGACCTGTCCTCTACCCTGAGCGGCCTGATCTCTCTGGCTACCCGGAATGACATCCGCTTCTCTGAACACTCAGAGGAACTGCAATGGAACTTGGAACTGCAACGGAGTCTTCTGCTTCTTCTGCTGTCTTCTGTGACTGCTACCGAGGAACCCATGCAGCTGGATAAAACCCGGCTACCACCCCAAGTGCACTCTAGACGTAGACAGGAGAACCTCTGCATCCATCCAAGAGCACTTTCTTAAGACGTGTCCTGTCCATCCCCAGTGTCCGGGAAACACACCTAGGGTACCTGGGAGAAGTGCCCCTAGGTGAGATCAAAGCTTCTTTATGCCTGAATGTTCCAGTTCTACTCAGCTTTGGTACAAGTGGCCTGTTTCAAGCTTCAGCCTTTCTGGACTCTGGTTCTGCGGGGAACTTCATGGATGCTACCCTGGTCTCCCAGCATCATTTTCCTGTGGTTCGTCTAGAGAAGCCACTGGTCATCTGTTCTATAAAAGTGGGCAGATCTTCTGCTACTCGGTCCATGCAAGTTAGGACGTTGCACAAGTCTACGTCTTCCGTGCTTCTAGGCCTCCTGTGGCTGCTGCAACAGGCTCCAATACTCGACTGGCAGACGGGAGAGTCTTCGTTGGGGACCAGAGTGTCACTCTCGCTTTCTCATGGCTCTCCATCTGGTGCCCACCATGTCTTCTGCAGTCCTCCAAGCCTCTGGCGGGTCTTCCCGCTTCTTATATGGACTATGCCATCGTCTTCCTGGAGAAGCAAGCAGAGATTCTGCCACCGCACTGTCCCAACGACTGCCCCACTGAGTTGCTCTCCTCCACAAGGGCAGTGTACCCATTGCCGGAAACTGCAGCTATGTTGGCCTACATCAAGGAGAATTTACAGAAGTGATTCATCCACAAGTCTTCTCCTCCCGGTGCTAGATTCTTCTTTGTGGCCAAGAAGGATCGTTCCCTCCATCCATGCATCGATTACCGCGGCCTCAATAAAGTTGAGGTGAAAAACCGCTACCCACTGCCTCTGATCACAGAACTTTTTGATCATTTACGTGGTGCCAAGGTTTTAACCAAGCTGGATCTGTGGGGGACATATAACATTTTGAGAACCTTGTAAGGCCCTTTGGACTCTAATGTGCCAGCAGTCTTCCAGGAATTTGTCATTTTCCTACCTACATTAAAACTGTATTGTGGTCTATCTTGATGATATTCTGGTGTTCTCACCGGACCTAGAGTCCCACCGGTTCCACGTATGGCAAGTTTTAAGACGCATAAGGGCCAATCGCCTATATGCCAAGCTCGAGAAATGCCAATTCCATGAGAACAGCCTTCAGTTCCTGGGATACATTATCTCTGACAAGGGACTACAGATGGATTCAGCCAATTTTGCAGTAGTTTAGTGGCCTCGCCCAGTAGGACTTTATGCTATTCAGAGATTCCTAGGCTTTGCTAGTTATTACCGGCAGTTCATACCACACTTCTCTTCTCTCGGATCTCCCATTGTGGCACTGACCAAGAAGAACGCCAATCCTAAACTCTGGCTTCTGGCGGCTAAAGAAGGTTTCTTTAACCTAAAGTCTCTACTTAGGACGCCCGCCTGCACCAAAACCCAGCCCAACAAGAGACGCAGGTCTCCTCCAGTCTTCTCTTCGGTTGCTAAAGTGTGGCTGTCTTCTAGATATGTCCGGCTGAAGATTCCCAGTTACAAGCTTGGTCTTTGCTATCTAGGTCCATAGACAACTCCATGGTCTATGACAGTGGTGGCGAACCTATGGCACGGGTGCCAGAGGTGGCACTCAGAGCCATTTCTGTGGGCACTCAGACCATCACTCCAGGACAGAGTTTACCAAATAGGACCAAATCCACCTGCACTCCCAGGCAACTTAAGAGATGCTGCTGAATCTGAATTTGCCCTTCTTCTTTCAACTGTATTGGTGGCCTCAGGGGGGTCGATACGATTGAAAAATGAGTGGCAATAAGTTACTGCTTAAAATGCCATGTTGGCACTTCATGGTAAATACGTGGATTTTGGTTGTAGTTTGGGCACTCGATCTCTAGAAGGTTCGCCATCACTGGTCTATGAGCTTCGTGTTTCTCCCACCATGCGCATCAAAGCTGTTCTTTCTTGTCAACTGGAAGGAGTTCGGGCTGGAGGAGAGGTCTTGGGAGCCAGAACATTCTGGGTTGTGGTGTTCTTCAGAGGTTCCTTCAGGCCAAGAAGAGGGGAAAGCCGGGGGGGGGTACTGTCACAAGTGCCTGTGCGACCCATGTTGTGCCTGCTGCAGTCTCACTTGCCTCTCCAGGTTCCAGCGGTGTCTCCCGCCGGCTTGGCGCGCATCCCAGCCTTCCATGACTAGCGAGCGACCGCTCTGTAAAATTTAAAGGGCCATTGCGCCGCTAATTGCCGTTTGCCAGCCTCTTGCTATGACCCCTGCTGGATCCTGTGCTGCCTGTCCTGACCTCCTGCTGGACCCCGACGCAGTCTCTGACATACTAGATTCTGCCAGGCAAAAGATGGGGATGGTAGACCTGACAATGAGCAAACTTACCAGTAATCAGCAGGTCTGTGTTTTTGTCCAGGAACCTTTTCACCACCAAGTTAAGAACATGCATAATACATGGGATATCCATTGGCCCAAAGCTGACACAAGGATCTGGCCGTTGTTGCACACCATCTTGCAGGGCTTGATGTTCAGCTGCAGCAACCACTCACCTGTCAGATGAGTTTTAGCACTGCCTGCTTCTATATGGCTTTTCTAAAAGCAATGGTGTGGGCCAGACCCCCTCGTCTTGGGACAAGTCGCCATTACATTAATCGGCAGTCCACAACCTGTTGGTGCAGGGCGGGGACTGCCTGTGGGGAAATGTAGTGGTGGCTAGGAACTTTATATTGAGGGACAGTCGCCATCAGATCTTTAAAGCTGTCCGTCTCCACCAGACTGAATGGGAGCATTTCACAGGCCAGCCATTTAGACATGCTCCTACGGAGGACTAGATTGTGGGTGTGATGGCCCAAACTTACGTTTTCTCTCCATTGCTGAACTGATAGAATGGACAGGCTTGCGGATGGTGGTGCTGCTAGTGGAGGTCCCTTTGCGGGGAGAGAGATGGCCTTGTGACTTGGGAGGTGGAGGAACTGGCTGGGGCAATTGAAACAGCAGGGTGAGTCGCTCATGGTTACTCATGCAGGTGCCTGGTGATAAATGAGGTGTTCAGATTGTAAGGTTTTAGCCACGCATTATGGTTTCCTGGCCACCACCTTTTGTGTTAAAATATCACTTAGACGGAACACATCCCTGCAGCACCAGTTCCATTACCACCATCAGCAGCGGTAACACCAAGTCAGAGTCCCTGTCAGAGTGCCCTAAAAGGGGCAATTATTTCAGATTTTCACCTATCCCAATCACAGCCACCTCTTTTATATACCTACAAGAGCCCTGAAAAAAGGCCGTTTTTGAGAAGTCCCTGCCTATATGACTGACCCTATGAAGAGCAACAACCTCTCCCTAGCTCTGTCTCTTGTGTGTAATGGTGTCTGGACCAGCGACGCAGTCACAGGCTTTAGAGGACATGCCTGGGATTACTAAGGGGCAGCCAGCCCCTTTACTTGTAACCCTTCTATAGATCAGAGAATATGTTATGAAGTCTTATCTCCATCTACCTGATGATCCTGTGGGACATATTTCTCCTCTGAACAATCCTGTGGTAGAAGAAGAGACTGGACATCTCTCCCGGTGAGTTCTCTTCTGGATCTACCTGTAGGAACACATCCAGAACTGAATTCTTCTTTCCATACGATAATGAAGGACGTGTGATTTGTCCTGTCTTATCCTGCTGATGTGAGGGGCGGTGGTCCTCCATCATGACGTCCTTGAGACACTTTGTGTCCTCTAAATATCTCCCCACTCCTCCTGGAAAATAGACAGCCACATCCTGACCCCTTATAGGAACCTGACACACACAATGATCCCGTCACCACCCAGATCCCTTCATAGCGTTACTGTATAATGTCCAGCATTCCTGCAGTGTCCACCTCTCCAGTCCAGCTCCATCATCTTGTGGGTGACTTCTAGATCTTCTGCTCATTGATGTCATCATGTATCAGGGGGTGAGATGGAGAGCCGGGATTGGGCTCAGGGTTCCCCCCCACAGTCCTTCATACACAGGGGCCTGACAGCGCCCACTAGAGGTCTTCTTCACTACTGTGTAATCCTGGTTATGGAGAGACACATTGATAACTCCCTCCATCCTTTCCAGAATCCTCACCTCTCCATCCCATCCTGTTATTCCCATAGATAATGATGTCAGTGACCTCATCACAATCTCTACACACCTCTCCAGTAATATAGAAGAGAATCTCTAGGGTGAGCTGGAATTCTCTCCACCTTCTCCTCCCTGTCCATCCTCAATTATAAAAAAGTTCTCCAGGAAAGCAACAAGATGATCCTACAATGTAAAAACTCATGGAAATGATTATTCTATAATGCCGTCACCAAATAACAGGCAAAAGAGTTTTTGAAAATTCTACGTCCCCCTAGATGTTTTTTAAAATATATATACTAGTGTGAGTTATAAATTCATATATTCACACAATTGTAAGAGCTTTTTGGAGGTCTCTGTTCCATCCCTGAACTTAGTTCCTGGCTGTGTGTTTTCATATGATTAGCCATTTTGTTTCCATTTATTCACCAAATCACACGATAGAATCAGTGGTGGATGATCTAGTGAGCGGTCTATTGTGCCCGTCAGTCACGTTACTCTTGGTCCCCCGTGCAGCTCATTCCCGGAATAGAGCAGAGACTCAAGTACGGAGCACAGTGTACAGCGCTCTCATATTGTCGGGATAGATTCTCCTTACGTAGACTTTTGCCAATTAAAGCCACCATGTAGGCGTGTGGGAGTCTATCGCCATGGATGCTCCACTAGGAGTCTGCTGGAAAATCTGAAAGTTTTCCGGATGGATATGGAAACCACGCCTCTTATACTTCTTCTTATAAGACAACTCCCTTCACATCAAGCATGACCTAAGGAAGCCTTATGACATGATGTGGATTAAAATCGGACCAGTCTCTCTCTTCCAGAAGGAACACTCATATGAGTGTTTAAGCTGCTCTTCTGTGCACTGACAGATAACCCTTTAAGACCCCCCCAACAGACCCGTGGAAGCGCAGAAGGAGATCAGCTGCTTTTTCCTTCTTTGGCTTGTTTCGGGGCTGAGGATCTCAGTAGCCAAAGGCAAATAATGACTGAGTGACCTCCTAGATAACGTCACTGCGATGGGAAAACATCAGCGACTGCTCGTAGCATCTACCGTATCCATGTCCCTGTGTTAGGCTACATACACACCATGTTTGTTTACAACTGGACGTGAAAGACTGATGCCCCGCCCTGTATTTGCGGATCGTAACACAAATCATGGTGTCTGGAACAAGCCAATGACATCATTTGCCAGCCTTCCGTGCAGTAAATCATCTGATGTACGGGTTTTACACGGACCGTATTTTGTATTCATTCGATGTGAGAAAACGGGAGAAGAAACCAGACACATACGGATGACGGGGTGTGAGGGATCTGTCTTTAAGTAGGGGTCGTGTCCGTAATTCGGGTATCCTTAAGTAGGGGACCTAAAGCTACATGCCACACAACGTAGTTTTATACGGGGTGAAGACTTCTCCGTTGCTCCTCTGTGCAGGACTACATACACTGAATAACATTGAAGTGAGTGACTGCTGTAATAAATACGGATGAGAAGCGTCTACGAGACAACCTTGTGTATGAGGCCCAATACACACACTCCCTAGCTTCTGAACGGGTCCCCATCATCCTCCGCACATTACTTATACTCAAGGCTCCGCAGGACGCTCCAGGATCTGAGCCTCCAATGTCCAGCGTCACTCCTGCTCTCACGCCTGCTCCCCCGAGGAAGAACACACTTCTGATTGGCGCTGCCCTGCGAGTGATACACACATGGCCAATAACAGGTCCAAATAACCCCTGAAGTAACAGTAACATAAACAGCAGAACCGTCCACAACCTGTCAGGATATCCTGCATGGTACAGACCTGTGATGATTCATAGTCATGTGCGTGGTGTGGGAGGAGTCAGGCTTTGCAGTCTGCCTATGCTGCCCTCTGCTGGCTGAGTGGGATATCACGGTGCCTGTATGTGAGTTAGTGCCGCACAGACGTCATTTGTTGTTATTGATTTATCTGATTAGTACAGAAATAGTTCAGAGCCCGGACATTTCTTACTCTTCGTCTCATTGCACCAATGGTAAAGATCAGAAAAGTTATTTTTTGCTCATTAATGTGCACTCTGCCCCCGAGAAAGATTAACCTCTGCCCCCCGCCAATCGTGTGCACTGTGCCCCCTAGTAATGTGCCCTTTGCCCCCCCAGTAATGTGCCCTCTGCTCCCCCCAGTAATGTGCCTCTGACCCCCAGTAATGTGGCCCTCTGCCCCCAGTTTCTGACCTCTGCCCCGCCTGGTAATGTACATCTGCCTCTCCAGTTATCTGCCATCTGCCCCCCCAGTAAGATGAGCTCTCTGCCCTTGACAATAGAGTTGCACTCTCCCCCCCAGTAATGTGCACTCTGACTCCTATTAATGTGCCCCCTCCCCAGTTATGTGCACTCTGCCCCCCATAATGTGCACTCTGCCCCCCAGTAATGTGCACTGTGCTCACCCGTATTTCACCCTGTCCCAGTAATGTGCACTCTGCCCCCCAGTAATTGTCACCTGCACCCCCCCAGTAATGTGCACTCTGTTCCCCAGTAAGGTGCACTCCTCCCCCAGTAATGTGCACTCCTCCCCCAGTAATGTCCACTGTCCTCACCCAGTAATGTGCCCCTTCCCCAGTAATGTGCCCTCTCCCCCAGTAATGTGCACTCTGCCCCCCCCAGTAATGTGCACTCTGCCCCCCAGTAATGTGCACTCTGCCCCCAGTTATCTGCCATCTGCCCCCCAGTAATGTGCACTCTGCCCCTCAGTAAGATGAGCTCTGCCCCTTGACAATAGTGTGCACTCTGCCCCCCACGTAATGTGCACTCTGCCCCCCAGTAATGTGCACTTTGCCCCAGACAGTAATGTGAACCTTTGACCCCTCAATAATATGGTGCACTCTGCCCCCACCATATAGCCTTTGCTTTGCTTCCCCCAGTAATGTTCACTTGCCCCCGATAATGTGCACTTGCTCCCACCGTAATGTGCACTACCCCTCCCAGTATTGTGCCTCTCTGCCCCCAGTAATGTGGCACCTGCCCCCCCATGAATGTGCACCGTGCCCCCCAGTAAGGCACTCTGTTCCCCCAGTAATGTCACTGTGCTACCCATTAATGTGCACCTCTGCTCCCCCGTATATTGCATCTATGCCTCCCCCATTCACGATGCCACTTGACCCCAGTATGTTCACTCTGCTCCCCCAGTAATATGCATCTGGCCCCCGCAGTATTGTGCACTCTGCTACCCCCAGTATGGCACTCTGGGGTCCCCCAGATGGGCAATCTGCCCCCCTAAAGTAGTAGTTGTGCCCTGCTCCCCATAATGCACTCTGCCCTCCTGTAATGTGCCCTCTGCTCCCCCAGTAATGGTTCACTCAGCTTCCCCAGTAAGTGCCCTCTGCCCCCAGTATGTGCCCTTGCTCCCCCAGTAATGTGCACTCGCCCCCCTGTAATGTGGCCTTTGCTGCCACAAGTATGTCCCTCTGCTCCCCCAGTAATTGCTCGCCCACTCATGGTCCAGTATCTGCTGCCCCCAGTAATAGCACTCTGCCCCCATTATTGTGCACTCTGTCCAGTATGGCACTCCCGTTGTGTCCAGGTCCGCAGTATATGTGCCTCTCCCCCCAGAGTAATGTGAACAACTCCCCTCGTAAGTCCACTGTGCTCACCGCAGTAATGTCGCCCCACTCCCAGAAGGTGTCGGACCCTCTTCGATGGACCCTCGCCACCATAATCCTCCCTGCCCCCCACGGCTAATGCTACACGCCCTCGCCCACTAATGTCCCACGCTCCCCGTCTCCCTGCCCTCCCCTGTAAGGTCCCTCTGCTGCCCCAGAATGTGCCTTGCCCCCGAAGTGTGCCCCCTGCTCCCGCCAGCTAGGTGCGCACAGTATCTGCCCCCACTGTATTCCCCTTCCAGTAACTCGTCACTCGCCCCCTGTAATCGTCGCCTTCTCTCTCGCCAGAATGTGACACCTGCCCCCTTCTGTAAGTGGACTCTCTGCTCCCCAGTAGTGCACCTGCTATGGTTTGCTCTCACCCGCGCACTGCCCCCCCGCCACCAAGTAATGTGCCTCGCCCCCCAGTATGTGTCACTCTTGCCCACCGCCCCCAAGTAATGTGGCACTTCTGCCTCATGTGAGTTGATAATTTTCCGGTCCCTGTGTGATAGTATCGGCAAACTGGATGAATAACTCATTTGGCCCCCCAGCCTGATAAGTATTCAGCCCCTGGTGATAGACATCGCCACTTTTGACTACAGTGAGAGTAGAAGTCTTCGGAGTGGTGGAGTCCGGGTCTTATTGGGAAATGCTACAAGTTTCCCTCATCCTCCTGGATTGGGATCCCTCTGCCTCTTTCCTTGCTGATCCTCTCCAGTTAACTCGGTTGAGGTGACGTTGTGGAGAACATTTTCCAGTCTCTGCAGAGATGCTCAAAATCGGTTTTAGGCTCTCTCTGGCTGGAGCAGTCCACGAATGTTACAGAGATGTTTCTGGAGCCTCCCTTGCTTGTCCGGCTAAGGGCCATTGCCTTGTTTGAAGGTTTTATTATATCTTTTTACGTCAATTTTTTATTCTTACAAACTATGAGAAGCATCTCCAACCTCTGGCTGCAGTGTTTCATTCAGATTCTAACCGCATGGATCAATTAAAGCCGTCCTTGATTGCCACCTACTGAAACCCACGGATGCTGGAATTCGCGGCATCCCAACAAGATTGCACTAACAAACTGACTACTACCATGACTCTTGTCCCTGACTAGTATCTTGCCATTACGTAGCTGTACTTCGCCCTCGGCCCCCAACGCGGACAAAGTTGTTCCTGTGGAGCTTTGCAGCGGGCTTCTGGTAAAAAAAAAAAAAAAAGAAAGTCAGTAACCCACGTTGACTGCAGTCCCAGTTGTCGGCTTACGTCCTTGTCCCCGGTGGTCCCATTGGGGGGGTACATCTGGCTAACTCAGTTTCAACTCAATACTGACTTGTACAGTCCACGTAATGCCGATGCTGTGTCCCACTATTCCTCCGATCATTCAACTCTTGCCTTTCCAACAAGAGTGTCGTTACCCCATGGACTGGAACTGTTGGCTAAATTTCATGCCAAAAATTGATAGACTACTTCCGGTGACTGGAGTTTGGCCATCAGATGGAGAGCTGACCCCGCCTGTAGTATTCAGAGGAAGACTTGGTCCCTGCGCAAGGCTTATTGAGGGAGGAGGACTCTAATCTATTACCTCGAAAGACTGTAACCAATTGTGGTTCCCAGGAGGGGACATCATATAGCTCTACATAGGACCGCATGTTTTAGCATTAAGAGGGTAAGACCCTACACTCCGTCTGAGGCTGCATTACAACATGTATGGGTACGTATATACGGCCGCCATATCCCGTCCGATATACTCCCCCCCATACACTTCTATGGGCTTACGGCACGATACGGTAGTGGTATGGTTGCAGCACACGTGCGGCACTGTACCGCTCCGTAGCCTGGGAAAAGATAGGACTGTCCTATCTTTCCGTAACGGCGCCCCGTGGCCCATATGTTCCGATGGAGAGGGGCGGGGGTGAGCCGCGCTCAGCTCCTCCTTCTTTCCCCGCGCGCTGCCATGTGCCGCCGTGCTACGGTGCGGCAGGCCACGGCAGTGTGCATGTAGCCTGAGAATGTGAAAATCACTTTTCAATCAACTTCCTGCTGGACCTGTGGGCTGCATAAGCCTGGGGGGGTTCAGGACTGGCTTGCCGCAGCGCCTTTCCCTAAGGCCCCCCCCCCTCGCCCGCATCACTGTGGTGCAGCAGCAAAAGGCGGGGCTTTGGCATGCTGGTATCAGAAGGGTCTAAGGTTCCCCATTGGTCCTCATCTTTTTTTACAAGGTTAAGATTAAAGCTTTGGCTGACCCCCCACTTTATAATCTCCCACAAGATGGTCTTGTGTATTATTTGCGGCGGGTGGCTAAGGTACAGTAACGTTAGTACGCCAGTCCTTGGTATCCCTAAAGAATCGTGTCTGTCCAGTCCAATTTAAGCAAATTTTTAGGCATTTGGTCCCACTCAAGTACCCTCCACCTTCTCCGATCGATTCGTCTAAAGCTATAACAAGACCCTAGGGAGGTATTCAATAACTGAACCTAAATCAACTATGAAAAGATTATCCCAATGCTTGCATGGGTTTTATTGTTCTTTGTTTTCTCTTATTTCACCTTATAGTGGTTTCTTGTCTATAAAATTGTTGCACTCCCCATAACTGTAATTGGACTTTGTCCGACATCCTCGACTCGTCCTACATGGACACGACTTGCTCCTTACTTATATCCATGTTACTTATCTTGTAATACGCTTTCCATCTCTTTCCATGATTTATCGTCATGTTCTGGCCCATAGTTAATATCTAGCGGCAGAAGTGCGCTACGTTTCTATGTTTATACAACAAGTGTAAGAAAGCAGAATCATATCGAGAGACAAACCAAGGACCTCATAAATTTCTCTCGGAGTTGTTTTAATTCCGTAACTGTTGAACCCCATGTCGTTCACTTTTCCACCAGGTGACCTCGATGTGCCACAAGTTTCTTTTCTCCAGTCAAAACTTTCTCGCATTCGGACATAAAACGGTTTTCTCTCCCTCCTTTGTGACGTCTCATGTGTGTAATAAAAGTCGATTCAATTCATAACGTTCCTCTCCCACATTCGGGGCATAAAAATGGCTTCTCTGTATTGAATCTATGTATAACGAGTCGGCCTTGCGGTTAAACATTTGCCACATCCGAACATGAAAGGTGCTTTGCCCCCGTGTTGGCTTCTCTCACTCGTTCATGATAAGAATTTGATTTATCTCTAAAAGTTTTCCCACATCTCGGAGCAGAAAACGGCTTTCTTCTTCTCCCCCGTGTGACTTCTCTGGTGTGACGAGGGTTCTCTTGACGCTAAAACATTTCCCGCATTCTGAACAGGAGAATGGCCTTCTCTCCTGTTGGCTTCTCTATTGAGAACTGTTTCTCTTCAACAGGAAAAACATTTCCCACATTCTTCTGAACATAAATATGGTCTGGCCCCCGTGTGAACTTTCATATGATTAACAAGATCGATCTATCTGTAAAGCATTTCCGTTCCCGCATTCGAACAAGAATATGTCTTCTTCCCACTGTGTGAATTCTCTGATGAAATAAATACTGTTCTATGGACGAAACATTTCGCCCATTCGACAATAAATGGCTTCTGTTTTTTATGAGCCGTCCAGCAATTGTTCTTTCTCTTCCGTGACTTTATTTTGTATCCCAATCTGTGTATCACTGAGATTATTGTGAAGGCTGTAGGTGAATTTTTGAATATCTTTTGGTAATCCCCAAATCTTCTCCTTTCGTATCTAAAAACAGATGTCCGTCGGAGCTCCTGTTCCTGTATCTGCTAAAAAATAAAACTCATTTTATTTTTATAATTTTATGAATAATATACACTCAACTGTTCTCAGCAACGGGTAACAGAGAATGGAACTGAAAGCAATCATTCTGTATGTCGTTGTCACCCAGGTACCAGGAGTTTGACCTCCACAAATGAAGGGTGAAGGTGAAAGAAGTCGCAGCAAGTCATATTTACCTCACTGATAAGACTGGGGAAAGAGGGGAGCAGATGATCTTTATAATAGCTCTGGCTACAGCTCCTGCTATTTATCAGTAGCTCACACATGTCAACAAGAATCATAGAAAGCCTCATACAGCACAAAAGTAGTAGCAGGACTGCTGAATAACTTAGTGACATTCAGGGAGTAAGGGTTAAGACATTAACACATGGAACTTATGAAAAAAGTGTTAACCCCTTTAATTAAGGCAAATCATTGACTGATGAAATAAGGTGACAAACCTCAACTTCTGGTCGCATATGTAACAGCATCATAGTCCATCTATACTGTTGAGGTTATGGTAAGGAGTCACTGGCAGGACAGGGGAGTTTTTTATAATTATTACAGCTGGACGTTAAGCTAAATAGTGATGACCCATCCTTTGGGATGAGGGGAGAATGGTAACCCCCATAATCATTTACAGTAACGGAGTACAAAGAACTAACATCTAAAATTGAAAAAAGAGATTAGAAAATAGCATTAAGTTTAGATGATACATGTGTTTAAAGATCAGTGTTACTACTCACCTGGCAGTACCTGTAGGAATCTCCTCTTACAATCGCTCATCGCCCCTCACATATGTCTCTGGAGCCATTAATTTCGTCACAACCTGCACTCTGTATACAACGTAGAAAGATAATCATGGAAAATCCCGCCAGATGGAGAATTCACGAGGAGGTTTTTATATGATAAGAACAAATTAATCCATTAATTGTAAGAGACCAAATATGACCTGACAGGAGGATATATCTGACACATCGTTAGAGGTCTCCGCCATAATCCACCATGTTGTTTTCCTAACACAATCACAAACTCCTTAATTCTACAATTTTTCTTCTCACATTTTCTGTTATGTCTATGTTCGGGGTAGAGGGAGGGCCCTGATCTGGCTATAACCCCATTGTCACGGGTGTTCCCTTCGATCTCCCCCTCCTAGGGCACGCGCAAGCCGGCTATCGAAGTTTAAAAAGGGCCACGACCGCTGATTGGCTCGGCCACTTCGGTTTGCTAATAAGCCGTCTCCTGCCGTCAATTCCCCGCCGATCTTTGTGGCTATATGCTCGAGAAAGCTTTCCTCCCTGCGTTCCCGGTGTCCTGTCTGCTCTCCTGTTTGGACCCGTACAGACCTGGCCTTACATCTCTGCTGCCTGCTCTTACACCTCCTGTTTCCAGATCCGATACTGCCCCTGATTGGGTGCTTCGACCTTGGGCTGCCACTGTGCATACAACTCAACTCACACCGTTGGCACGACCGGTGCACCACGCCGCGCAAACCATCCCACTTGTGTCGGGCTCTGGTGAAGACCAGGTGCCACTTATATTTCCGGTCCCCCGGTGTTTTTGGCTGTGTCTCATCATGGTTGGTCCGGGTGTTCACTGACCCCGAGTTCTAACAGTAGATTCAGCCCATGACCCCCGCCAAAGTGCCAGCTTCTGAACTGGGCTGATCTTATACCGTTGTGTCCAGCAGGTCCCAAAGCATATTGCTTTGGCAAGGAGAACAGCTAGGGTCAAGTCACCGGCATGTTGCGCAATATTGCTGCTTAACTCTGCGTCAGATTCCTGTGACTACTCCCGCGACTTCTCCAGCTACCACCAACCCCGGCTTGTCTTCCTGCCACTGAACCTAGGTCTAAGAATGTCTATGCCTGACAATTGTGGTTAGGGGCTTTATACCCCTACCGCAGTGCTCCGTGTCACATATAACTCATGGCCGTCACAGTTTTGTCACGGAACGGGCCAAGGTGGCATTCATCTTCTGCGCTGCTTGAATCTGCGCCAAGGAACTCGTCTGTTGGAGAGTATGCATTTCAGTTTCCGCACACCTGGCTTTGATTCTCCTAGAACATTGCAAGCTTTTTGTCAGCGACCTTAAGAAAGGACTCTCTTCTCAAGTTAAAGACTCATTGGCTGCTCATGACCTGCCATCTACCCTGAGTGGTCTCATCACCTTAGCCACTCGGATTGACGTGCGGTTTATGGAGCGTGCTGAGGAGTTACGTCACGAGCATCCCCAAGTCTGTACTCGACGTCTACCTCGCTTGGCTCCTGCCTTCCAAATGCACTCCAGCCTCCAGGCGTACCGTCTGCAGATGAGACTCCCCTTCCAGGAATGCTTCATAGCGATGTCGGAGAATCTTGCCTGTAATTTGCGCCAGTCCTAAGCACTTCATTGGGGCTTGTCCGGTCTGTCCCTAGCTCTGAGAAATGCCAGCCAGCACCTAGGGTTCTTGGAGAAGTGTCCCTAGGCTTGAACCAAGGACAATTTCTCAAGCTTGACTATTCCTGTGTGCCTCCATTCAAACTCTGTTCTCCATTCAAGTTTCAGCTTTCTGGACTGCAGCACTTTGTTGATGCCGCCCTGGTCATACAATCCCGGTCACTTCCGTGGTTTCCTTCTCAAGAAAGCCTCCGTCATTTCCTTCCTCAGTCAGTGGACAAATCCTGTCCAATCCAGTCCCGGTACAGCACTGAGCCTGTCCTCCCTGCTGGTCTCCCATGGCTGCAACTCCACGCACCGGTCCTTAACTGGATGACATGGGAGATCCTCTGCTGTGGACCAGAATGTCTGTCCCACATAGGGATGGATGGTCCAGCTCTCCTTTCCTGCACCTCCTCCTCTGTGGACTCCTAATCCGTGGAATGCCTCCGCTAAGTTTTCTCACAAAGAACAAGCAGGACGTTGCCACACAGCCTCCCTATGATTGTCCCTTGGATCTTCTCCAGGTGCCTCTCCTCCCCAGAGTCGTGTTTTATCCTCTTTCTGTGCCATAGATGGCTGCTATGATTCGGAGTATATTAAAGAGAACCTGCAGAAGAGCTTCATACGCAATCCCCCCCCTACTGGCGCAGGCTTCTTTTTTTTCGCAACCAAGAAGGACAATCCCTCCGCCTTTGTATAGACTATTGCGGGTTAACAAATTCACAGTTAAGCACCGCGACACCACGCGTTCTCATGGACCCTTTGATCATCTTCAATGGTTCCAGGTTTTCCTTTTCTCCAATTTGGATCTGCCTGGGGTTTATAATCTTAATCTAGATCCGCAAGGATGACGCTTGGAAGACAGCGTTACCCTCAAATGATTTTGGACATTTTACTATACAGACCATAAACCCCTCCCTGTACTCCAACATGCGACCTTAATCCCAGAAGCAAGCCCGTTGGTCACTTCTTTCAAACCCTTCTACCTGTTGATCCATTTTTCTGCAGAGAAGAATATCAAGGCTGTATGCTCTTTCACAAGTCTGACAGATCATTGGGAAGAGCCATCCCCCGGCATATTAGTTCTCTGAACAACTGTTCCTCCTCCGGCAAGATATATGTGTCCACCTCACCCCGGAAGAAGATTCTTTTTTGGGCAACATTCTACTTGTCTGGCTGGGCACCCTGTGGTGCAACGCTCTGTGGACCTCATATCCCATCGCTACTAACTGGTGGCTGACCGGTCAAAGAGATCTAGGATTTCGTGGGATCCTGCATCTCCTGTGCCTAATAACCCTTCTCGCCTGAAGCCCGACTTGGCCTGGTTTGCTTCATTGCCATACCAGTCGCCCATGGTCTCAATGGCTTTGTTGTCACAGATCGCCCTCTTCTTCTGGCAATACCGCCATCGTGGGGGTGACGAACCGGTTTCCTCCAGATTCCCATTTTGTTTTTCTCTTCCAGTCTTCCCTCTTCTCCACGTCTTTCCTCCTGTGTGTTCTTCCAGCATATCTTCTGACTGCATGGACTTCTCAACACATTGTGTCCGACGACCGAGGGGTCCAGTTTTGTGTTCCAAATTCTGGCGTTCCTGTTGTAACGCACTGCAAGTACATCTGGATTTTCTCCTGCCTACCACCCTCAGTCGAATGGTCAGTTGGAAAGGTTGAAATCAGATTTGGGCTGGTTACCCCCCACCCACCGTTACCCCCCCCCACCCACCCAACCCCTCGCCCTTTGTTTCAGCCCGTCAAGAATGTACGGGTCCTGTCTGGCTACCATGGGCTTGAATTTTTCCTATACTCCTGGGCCCCTGGTCCCTGCTTGGAGCAGCGCCAAATCCCTCGTCCTCCTTTTTCCTCTGTCGAACTCCTTCAGAGGTTCCCAGCATAGATGACTGGTGCAGGATCTCAAATCGCTTTGGGACAGACCCCCCTCTGTCTCTTCTCAAGCCACATCCCATCAAGGCTGGATAATAAGCTTTGAACTCCTCCTGTCTTCTCTGATAAGGAGTGTTATCTTACAGATACGTCCGGCTGAAGAATACCTATCTACAAAGATGGTCCCCGCTTCCTTGGCCCTCTTGAAGAAGTCATTAACGCATCAATCCGGTGGCGACAAGCCTCCACCTTCCGTCCTACATTGCGCGTGGAACCTCCTTCCTCCTTCCCTGTCTCCCTCCTGAGTCGGTCATCTTGAAACCGCTTCTCTCGCAATCTCCCTCTGAGTTGATTCCACAGATGTCTACAGGGTTAGAAGAGGTTCCTGGACATGATGACAGTTGAGAGGTGAGCGGTTCTTTCCTTGTTGCACTCGAAGGGGTTCAGCCCGAAGAGAGATCCTAGGAGCCGAGGAAATATTCTGGACCATGGTACATCCTGACACCTTATAGGAACCTGACACACACAATGATCCCGTCACCACCCAGATCCCTTCATAGCGTTACTGTATAATGTCCCAGCATTCCCCCCCTCACCTTACTCTTTGCCTCGTGCAGCTCATCCCGGAATAGAGCAGATACCATGACGGAGCACAGTTACAGCGCTCTCATATTATTCGGGAAAAGATTTCTCCTTCGTAGACTTTTGCCAATTAAAGCCACCATGTAGGCGTGTGGAGTCTATGCCATGGATGCTCCACTAGGAGTATTCTGGAAAAAATCTGAAAGTTTTCCAGGATGGATATGGAAAACCACGCCTCTTATACTTCCTTATAAGACAACTCCCTTCACATCAAGCATGACCTGAAGGAAGCCTTATGACATGATGTGGGATTAAAATCGAACCAGTCTCTCTCTTCCAGAAGGAACACTCATATGAGTGTTATAGCTGCTCTCTGTGCACTGACAAGGATAACCCTTTAAGACCCGCCCCCAACAGACCCGGGTAAGCGCAGAGGAGGAATCAGCTGCTTTTCCTCCTTCTTTGGCTTGCTTTCGGGGCTGAGGATCTCAATAGACAAAGCAAATAAGGACTGAGTGACCTCCTAGATAACGTCACTGCATGGAGAAAACCAGCACTGCTCGTAGCATCTACCGTATCCATGTCCCTGTGGTTAGGCTACATACACACCATGTTGTTTCAACAACTACGTGAAACTGATGCCCGCCGCCCTATTTGCGGATCGTAACACAAATCATTGTCTGGAACAAGCCAATGACATCATTTGCCACCTTCCGTGCAGTAAATCATCTGATGTACGGGTTTTACACGGACCGTAGTTGTATTCATTCGCATGCGTGTGAAAAACGGGGAAAGAAACCAACACATAATACGGATACGGGGGATGGAGGGATCTGTCTTTAAGTAGGGGTCGTCCGTAATTCGGGTGTCCTTAAGTAGGGGACCTAAAGCTACATGCACACACAACGTAGTTTTATACGGGGTGAAGACGTCTCCGTTGCTCCCCTGTGCAGGACTACACTGAATAACATTGAAGTGAGTGACTGCTGTATAAAATACGGATGAGAAGCGTCTACGAGACAACCTAGTGTGTATGAGGCCCAATAGCACACACTCCCTAGCTTCTGAACGGGTCCCATCATCCTCCGCACATTACTTACTCAAGGCTCCAGCAGGACAGCTCCAGGATCTGAGCCTCCAATGTCCTGCGCCGCTCCTGCTCCTCACCGCCTGCTCCCGGGAGGAAGACAACTTCTGATTGGCTGCTGCCTGCGGAGTGATACACACAATGGCCAATAAACAAGGTCCAAATAACCCCCTGAAGTAACAGTAACATCAACAGCAGAACCGTCCACAACCTGGTCAGGATATCCTGCATGGTACAGGACCTGTGATGATGTCATAGTCATGTTCGGGGTGGGGAGGAGTCAGGCTTTGCATCTGCCTATGCTGCCTCTGCTGGCGTAGTGGGATATCACGTGCCTGTAGTATGTGGTTAGTGCCGCACAGACGTCATTTGTTGTTATTGAATTTATCTGAATTAGTACAGAAAGTTTCAGAGCCCGGACATTTCTTACTCTTTGTCTCAGTTGCAGCCAATGGTAGAATCAGAAAAGTTATTTTTTGCTCATTATGTGCACTCTGCCCCCCAGAAAGATTACCTACTCTCTGCCCCCCCGCCTCGTGTGCACTGTGGCCCCCTAGTAATGTGCCCTTTGCCCCCCCAGTAATGTGCCCTCTGCTCCTCCCCATACTGTGCCTCTGACCCCCGTAATGTGGCACCATCTGCCCCCATTTATCTGACCTCTTCGCCGCCCCTGCGTAATGTACACTGCCTCTCCAGTTAGCTGCCATCTGCCCCCCATAAGATGAAGCTCTCCCTTGCCCCTTGACAGATGAGTTGCACACTGCCCCCCCAGTAATGTGCACTCTGACTCCTATTAATGTGCCCCTCTCCCAGTTATGTGCCATCTCTGCCCCCCATATGTGCACTCTGCCCCCAGTAATGTGCACTGTGGCTCACCCGTATTTCACTTGCCTGTCCCAGAATGCATGCACTCTGCCCCCCCATATGTGCACGCTGCACGCCCCCCAGTAATGTTGCACTCTGTTCCCGCTAGTAGGTGCACTCCTCCCCCAGGCATGTGCACTCCGTCTCCTCCCCATAAATGTCCACGTACTCACCCAGTATGTGCCCCACCTTCCCCAGTAATTTCCCTCTCCCCCAGTAATGTGCATCTGGCCCCCCCAGTATGTGCACTCTGCCCCCCAGTATGTGGCACTCTGCCCCCCAGTTAATCTGCCATCTGCCCCAGTAAGGTGCACTCTGCCCCTATAAGATGAGCTCTTCTGCTCTGCTTGACAATATGTGCATCTCTGCCGCCCCCCCCAGTAATGTGCACTCTGCCCCCCCTGTAATGTGCCCTCTGCTCCCCCAGTAATGTGCACTCTGCCCCCGCCCCCAAGTAATGTGCCCTCTGCTCCCCCAGTACTGTGCACTCTGCCCCCGCCCCCAAGTAATGTGCACTCTGCTCTGTGGGTGATAAGTATTCGGTCCCTGGTGATGAGTATTTGGCCCCTGGTGATAACTATTTGGCCCCCAGTGATAAGTATTCAGCCCCTGGTGATAAGCAATCAGCCCCTTTGCTCAGTGATGAGTAGAAGCTTTGGAGCTGGTGCAGCCAGGAGTCTTCTTGGGAAGATGCTACAAGTTCCTCATCCCTGGATTTGGGGATCCTCTGCCTCTTCCTTGCTGATCCTCTCCAGTTAACTCAGGTTGATGGTGAACGTTGGTGGAGACATTTTCCAGTCTCTGCAGAGATGCTCAATCGGGTTTAGGTCCTGGCTCTGGCTGGAGCAGTCACGAATGGTTACAGAGATGTTCTGGAGCCTCTGCTGTGTCGGCTAAGGGCCATTGCCTTCTTGAAAGGTTTTATTATATCTTTTACGTCATTTTTTATTCTTACAACTATGAGAAGCATCTCCAACATCTGGCTGAAGTGTTTCAGATTCTAACACAGCATGGACTCAATGTAAAGCCGTCTGAGTGCCACCTACTGAAACCCACGGATGCTGGAATTCAGCTGCATCCCAACAAGATTGCACTACACTGACTACTACCATGACCTTGTCCCCGACTACAATCTTGCCTTACGTATCTGTACTTCGCCTCGGCCCCCACCGCGGACAAAGTTGTTCCTGTGGAGCTTTGCAGCGGGCTCTGGTGAAAGTCAGGTACCACGTTGACTGCAGTCCCAGTTGTCGGCTTACGTCATTGTCCACGTTGGTCCAGTGGGTACATCTGGCTAACTTCAGTTTCAACATCAAATACTAGACTTGTAAAGCCAACGATAATGCAGATGCTGTGTCCCATATTCCTGCCCGATCTCAACTCATTGCCTTTCCAACAAGATGTCACTTCCGGTGACTGAGTTGCCAGTCAGATGGAGAGCTGACCCGCCTGTAGTATCAGAGGAAGACTTTGGTCCTGCAGCAGGGCTTATTGAGGAGGAGGACTCTTAATTCTATTACCTACGAAAGACTGTACCAAATTGTGGTTCCCAGGAGGGACATCAATATAGCTCTACATATGACCAGTCTGGACACTTTGGGGATTACAACAGTGACACATGTCCAGGTGTCTTCTTCTAGAGACTCTTCCTGTACAGAGACGCCTGATATACTTCAGCTATTGTATTTCCAAAGATTTGTGTGTTGGCTTTCACACCTGTGGGTCGATGTCCAGAGAAGCTGAAACCTCAATCATTGTCACCCATCCTGCTAACTTTGGGTGATGATTCTGCACTTGACCTGCCTCCGAAGTGTCTGACTCCCTGGATGATAACAAACATCTCAGCAGCTCCTCAGCAGGTCTAAGAGAGAACTAAAAGGGAAGGATCCCACCTACCTAGCAAAAAGTTGCCAGCAATTTGGCTGAGCCCAATAACTGGTGAAGTGCAACTAAATGTTTTCTAGGTGCGGCTGAAGCCCTATTCCCCTTTCTAGATTGCTAAGCCAGAGACATTCCTGGATGTCTACAAGTTGTGCTTATAGCACCCATATCTGCTGAATGCAGGGTGGACAAGGACATTGCAAGGACTTTTGCTCCTCATCTAAAGGACTGTGTCCAGGGACATGGACACTGTCGTACTACTGCTCAGTTTTTATGAAACGTTTAAGATCTGTACCCATTGTGGCTACAGTTGATGCCAATGTCTGTTCTCTTTAATTTGCGCTAACCCTTTCCGAGCCCGGGAACCAGGCCTGAACCGGTCTTCATTATTTTAGTCATCAAACTGCAAATCTACGGGCCTTGAATACAGGCCCATGCCATCTACCTTGTCTCTGGCTGGTGTTTTATTGGGTCTACCTTCGCCAATCTTGTTTTCTGTTTACAGACCTACTGTACCCTTACCCATCCCATGTTTTATTACCCGGGGTATGTGATGACCCACAAGTGGATCTTTACTAATTGCCACCTGCTGCCTGAAAGGGAATATCATGTGTAATGTATGTGAGTTAGTGCCACACAGGGTTAATTGATTTGCTATTGTTTCATTTGAATTTGTATTTATCCTTCTAAGGCCGGAGCAATGATTGGCTGCCTGCAAATTAGAGTGAGCTCTGCAAGTTTATGAAAGGGAACTGCAGAAATCTGTGTGTAATGTCCTAGGACATGTGCTCTTTCTAAATAGAGAATGCATTGCAGGTTTGCGTCCTTTCTGCACATGCTCGCAGGAAGCCACACATGCACAGTGAGCAGGGGGAGGACAAGAACCCGCACCAACTTTCACTGCGCATGACAGATAACAGGAGCCAAGTTCGCAGGCCTATGAATCTGGCCTAGATTACATAGATGAGGAGATGGTGGCTAACTGTGGGAGGACAGGAGGAGAAGCTTGACTCGTTCCGTGAAGGCCACACCCGTTTGACACCCGTCGCTGTCTTGTCTGTCTGGATTAGTTGGATACTAACCATGGGGCATACCTGACACTGGTACAACAGTATAGAATGGGACACATACCCAAGACTGCCTGCCCGAAATGTGGCTCCTGGAAGCCGAGTTCTGGTTTATGTACCTGGCCTGTCCCCCGACTGAGAGTTTCTGGAAACGGATAATTGATTATCTCTCAGACTTAACGGGGTTTCCCATGAAAGAAAGTTCTCAAATTTTAATCCCCTAGTGATGTTTACAGATAAGTTTTAACCACCTACTTTACAATTTTACTCAGTTTTATTGCTGTTTTAGCTCCTATCACTCAGTAATGGTCAGTGTAAGATTCCAGAGAGTGAGCGGGTAGGCACTTCATGATCCCTCTAGTGCTGTGAGATGCTGTGAGCTGACAATGTGCTGAGAGTATCAGGGTACAGGGTTTATCTACACTTTTATTCAGCTTCTGAACATTCTACTAGTATCTGACACATAGAAAGAGAGAGAGATGAGACAGATCAGAGATGACGAGATCCATGAGATGTATATAGAACACAATGACACTCTCAGCTCTGCTAACTCACTTATAACACACACAGGCCTACATTTATAAAAACAGTGCAAACTGCATTATGTAGAGTTTGGTTGTATGGTGTGCAGACTGCACCAGAGTCATGAATTGTGGTGCAGTGTCTTCATAAATTTCTTTTTGGTGCACTTTGTTCGTGCTATAGAATTGTGGCGCACAGTACCACTAACCAGTAACTGATAGACTCAGGTTGGGATTATATCTGTGAAATGCTGCATTTTTGTTAATGTTAACAGTGAATTAGTAAATGTGTTATTTTGTTATCCTGAGTATATTTAAAAATCTTATCAGCATGGGAGGAAAACCCCTTTAATATCCCTAACAAATCCATATGCACCAGAGCTGTATATGCTGTTCCGGGGAATCCTGGACATATCATTTCCGGATCATCCTACATGAGGAAATGTTTAGCATTAAGAGGGTATGACCCCAACACTCCCACTCTGAGGCTGCATTCACACACATGTATGGGGTACGTATATACGGCCGACGTATATGCGTCCGATATAGGTCCCCCATACACTTCTATGGGCTGACGGCACTATACGGTAGTGGTATGGTGCAGCACACGTGCGGCACTGTACCGCTCCGTAGCCTGGGAAAAGATAGGACATGTCCTATCTTTTCCGTATTACGGCGCCGTGGCCCATATGTTCCTATGGAGAGGACGGGGGTGAGCCGCGCTCAGCTCCTCCTCCTTTCCCCGCGCGCTGCCTTGTGCCCCCCCTCGCCCGGCATCATGTGGTGCAGCAGCAAAAGGCGGGGCTTGGCATGCTAGGTAAAATCAGAAAAGGGTCTAAGGTTCCCCATTGGTCCTCATACTTTTTTACAAGGTTAAAGATTAAAGCTTTGGCTGACCCCCCACTTTATCTCCCAACAAGATGGTCTTTGTATTATTTGCGGCGGGTGTGGCTAAGGTACAGTAACGTTAGTACGGCCAGTCCTATGTATCCCTAAAGATCGGTGCTGTCCAGTCAAATTTAGCCAAATTTTAGGCATTTGGTCCCTCACTAAGTACCTCCACCTAGTCTCCGATCGATTCTCTAAAAGCTATAACCATAGAGCTAGGGAGGTATTACAATAACTGAACCTAAATCATACTATGAAAGATTATCCACAATGCTGCATGGGTTTATTGTTCTTTGTTTCTCTTTATTTCACATTTAGTGAGTTTCATTGTCTATAAAATTGTTGCATCTCCCCATAATTGTAATTGGACTTTGTCCGACATCCTCGACTCGTCCTACATTGTGACACGACATTGCTCCGTACTTTTATGATGCCATGTATACTTATCTGTCATACGCTTGTTCCATCTCTTTCCATGATTTATCGTCAATGTGTCTGGCCATAGTTATATCTATACGGCAGCAGTGCGCTACGTTCTAGCTACGTTTCCAAGTGTAGAAGCAGAAGTCGATATCGAGAGACGATACAAGGACTCATAAAATTCCCTCAGAGTTGCTTTAATTCCGTACTGTTGACCCCATGCTGTTCACTTTCACCAATGTGACCTCTGATGTGCCACAAGTTCTTTTCTCCAGTCAAAACATTTCTCGCATTTTGGACATGAAAACGGCTTCTCTCCTTTGTGACGTCTCATGTGTGTAATAAAAGTCGATTCAATTCTATAACGTTTCCCACATTCTGGGCATAAAAATGGCTTCTCTGTATGTGAATTCTTATGTATAACGAGTTCTGCCTTGCGGTTGAAACATTTGCCACATTCCGAACATGAAAGTGGCTTTGCCCCCGTGTGGCTTCTCTCGTGCATGATCAGATTTGATTTATCTCTAAAAAGTTTCCCACATTCGGAGCAGAAAAACGGCTTCTCCCCCGTGTGACTTCTCTGATGTGAAACGAGGGTTCTCTTGACGCTAAAACATTTCCCGCATTCTGAACAGGAGAATGGCTTCTCCCCTGTGTGGCTTCTCTGATGGATAACAAGGTTTCTCTTCACAGGAAAACATTTCCCACATTCTGAACATAAATATGGTCTGGCCCCCGTGTGAACTTTCATATGATTAACAAGATTCGATCTATCTGTAAAGCATTTCCCGCATTCTGAACAAGAATATGGCTTCTCCCCTGTGTGAATTCTCTGATGAGAAATAAAGACTGTTCTATGGACGAAACATTTCCCACATTCAGAACAATAAAATGGCTTCTGTTTTTTATGAGCCTTCCGAGCAATGTCTTCTCTTCCGTGACTTTTATTTTGTATCCCAATCTGTGATGAATCAGCTGAGAGATTGTGAAGGCTGGAGGGTGAATGTTGAATATCTTGTGTAATCCCCAAATCTTCTCCGTTTGTATCTAAAGACAACAGATGTCCGTCTGAGCTCCTGTTCCTGATATCTGCGAAAAATAAAACTAATTTTATTTTTTATGAATAATATACACTCACTGTTCTCAGCAACTGGTAAACAGATAATGGAACTGGAAAAGCACATTCTGTATGTAGTGGTCACACCAGGTAACCAGAAGTTTGGACCTCCACAAATGAAGGGTGAAGGGTTGAAAGGAAGCGCAGCAAGTATATGTACCTCACTGATAGAGACTGGAAGAGGGGAGCAGGATGAGTCTTATAGCTCTGCTACAGCTCCTGCTATTTATCAGAGCTCACACATGTAAACAAAGAATCATAGAAAGCCTGCATACAGCACAAAAGTAAGTAGCAGGACTGCTGAATAACTTTAGTGACATTCAGAGATTATTGTTAAGACATTAACACATGGGAAATTTATGAAAAAGAGTGTTAAACCCCTTTAAGCATCATTGACTGATGAAAAACAGGTGACGAACCTTCAACTTCTGGTCGCATATTGTAACAGCATCATAGTCATCTATACTGTGGAGGTTATGGTAAGAGTCACTGGCAGGACAGGGGAAGTTGTTTTATAATTATTACGGCTGAGCTTTCAGCTAAAATATCGATGACCTATCCTTTAGGATGAGGGGAGATGGTAACCCCCATAATCATTTACAGTTAACGGAGTAAAAAGAACTAAAATCTAAAATTGAAAAAAGAAGATTAGAAAAATAAGCATTAAATTTAGATGATACATGTGTTTAAATGATCAGTGGTTACTACTCACCTGGGCAGTTACCTGTAGGAATCTCCTCCTTACATCGCTCATCGCCCCTCACATATGTCTCTGGAGCAGTAATATTCTTCACATCTTCACCCTGATACACAAACGTAGAAAGATATCATGGAAAAGTCGCCAGATGGAGAATTCACAGAGGAGGTTTTATATAGAAAAAATTAATCATTATTGTAATGATGACCAAATATGAACTGAAAGGAGGAGATATCTGACACATAGTTAGAGGTCTCCGCCATAAATCCACCATGTTGTTTCCTTACTACAATCAACAAACTCCTTAATATCTAGAATTTCTCACATTTTCTGGTTATGTCTATGTTCGGGGTAGAGGGAGGGCCTGCTCTGGCTATAACCCCATTGTCACGGGTGTCCCTGCGATCCCCACTCCCTAGGGCACGCGCGAGCCGGCTATCGAAGGTTTAAAGGGCCAGCGCACCGCTGATTGGCTCTGGCCACTTCCTGTTTTGCTTATAAGCCGGCTGCTGCCATCAATCCCCGCCGGATCTTTGTGCTATATGCCTCTGAGAAAGCTTCCTCCCTGCGTTCCCGGTGTTCCTGTTCTGCTCTCCTGTTGTGACCCTGGACATGACCCTGGCCTTACATCTCTGCTGCCTGCTCTGACTACCTGCCTGTTCCAGACTCCGAGACTGCCCGCTGAGTTGGTGCTTCGACCTTGGCTGCCACTGCAGACAACTCACACCGTTGGAACGACCTGGTGGCACCACGCCGCAGCAAGACCATCCCACTTTGTGGCGGGCTCTGGTGAAGACCAGGTGCCACTTAGATTCCGGTCCCAGGTGTCGGCTTGTGTCATCATCCATGGTGGTCCAGGGGGTTCACTGACCCCGAGTTCTAACAGTAAGATCAGCCCATGGACCCCGCCAAAGTGCCGCTTCTGAAACTGGCTGATCTTACTACCATTGTGGTCCAGCAGTCCCAGCAGATTGCTTTGCAAGGAGAACAGCTAGGTCAAGTCACCGGCATGTTGCAATAGTTGCTGATTACTCTGCGTCAGATTCCTGTGACTACTCCTGCGACTTCTCCAGCTACCCCGGCTTGTCTTCCTGCCACTGAACCTAGGCTAAGACTGTCTAAGCCTGACAAGTTGGTTAGGGGCTTTATTACCCAGTGCTCCTTGCACATAGAACTCATGCCGTCACAGTTTGTCACTGAACGGTCCAAGGTGGCATTCATCTGCGCTGCTGAATCTGCGCCAAGGGAACTCGTCCGTTGGAGAGTATGCAGTTCAGTTCCGCACCCTGGCTTCTGAATTCTCCTAGAACATTGCAGCTTTGTCAGCGACCTTTAAGAAAGGACTATCTACAGAGGAGACTATGCAGCAGGACAGAGCCAGACTCTCCTTCCTAGGAACGCTCAAAGCGATGTCGGGAGAATCTTTGCCTGTACTGTGCCAGTCCTAAGCACTTAATTGGGGCTTGTCCGGTCTGTCCTTAGCATCTGAGAAATGCCAGCACCTAGGGTTCTTGGGAGAAGTGTCCCTAGGTTTGAACCAAGCTTCTCAAAGCTTGACTATTCCTGTGCGCCTCCATTCAAACTCCTGTTCTCCATTTCAAGTTTCAGCTTTCTTGGACTGCAGGGCACTTTGTTGATGCCGCCCTGGTCTCCCGGCATCACATTCCGGTGGTTCCTCTCAAGAAGCCTCTCGTCATTTCCTCAGTCAGTGGACAAATCCTGTCCAATCCAGTCCAGTACAGCACTGAGCCTGTCTCTCCTGCTGGGTCTCCCATGGCTGTAACTCCACGCACCGGTCCTTAACTGGAGGACAGGGGAAATCCTTTGCTGTGGACCAGAATGTCTGTCCTACTATATGGTGGCGCCTCTACCTGTCCTGGCTTCCTCTGTGACTCCTAAGCCCTTGGAATGCCTACCTAAGTGTTCTCCAAAGAACAAGCAGAGACTTTGCCACCACAGCTTCCCTATGATTGTCCTGTGGATCTTCTTCCAGGTGCCTCTCCTCCCAGAGGTCGTGTTTATCCTCTTTCTGTTCCAGAGACAGCTGCTTTGTCGGAGTATATTAAAGAGAACCTGCAGAGAGGCTTCATACGCAAATCCTCCTCCCCTACTCGCGCAGGCTTCTTTTTTCGCAACCAAGAAGGACAGATCCCTCCGCCTTTGTATAGACTATTGCGGGCTTAACAAAGTCACAGTTAAGAACCGCTACCCCCTACAGTTCATCATGGAGCCCTATGATCATCTGCGTGGTTCCAGGTTTTCTCCAAATTGGATCTGCGTGGGGTTTATAATCTAATCTAGATCCGCAAGGATGACGATTGGAAGACAGCGTTTAACACTCATGATGGACATGTGTATATACAGACCATAAGAACCTCCTGTATCTCCAGACAGCCTAGCACCTTAATCCCAGGCAAGCCCGTTGGTCACTTTTCTTTTCACGCTTCTACCTGTTGATCCATTTTCTGCAGAGAAGAATATCAAGGCTGATGCTCTTTCAAGTCTGACATCATTGGAGAAGAGCCAGTCCCCCGGCATATTAGTTCTCCTGAACAACTGGTTCCTCCCGGCAAGATATATGTCCGACCTGCACTCCGGAAGAAGATTCTGTTTTGGGGACATTCTACTTGTCTGGCTGGGCACCCTGTGGTGCAACGCTCTGTGGCCCTCATATCCCGCTACTACTGGTGGCTTGACCTGGTCAAAGAGATCTAGGATTTCGTGGGATCCTGCATCTCCTGTGCCCATAATAAGCCTTCTCGTCTGAAGGCGGCTGGCCTGTTGCTTCCATTGCCAATACCCAGTCGCCCATGGTCTCACATGGCTTTGTCACAGATCTGCCCTCTTCTTCTGGCAATACCGCCATCTGGGTGGTGACTGACCGGTTTCCAAGATTCCCATTTTGTTTCTCTTCCAGGTCTTCCCTCTTCTCCACGTCTTTCCTGTCTGTTCTTCCAGCATATCTTCTGACTGCATGGACTTCCTCAACACATTGTGTCCGACCGAGGGGTCCAGTTTGTGTCCAAATTCTGGCGTTCCTTGTGTAACCAGCTGCAAGTACATCTGGACTTTTCTCCTGCCTACCACCCTCAGTCGAATGGTCAGGTGGAAAGGGTGAATCAGATTTAGGGCTGTTACCTCCGCCACTTTGTTTCAGCCCGTCAAGATGACGGGTCCTGTCTGCTACCATGGGCTGAGTTTTCCTATAACTCCCTGGCCCCTGGGTCTGCTGGAGCAGCGCCTTTCTTTGTGGTCAACAGTCAAATCCCTCGTCCTCCTTTTCCTCTGTCTACTACTTCAGAGGTTCCAGCAGTAGATGAACTGGTGCAGGATCTCAAATCGATTTGGGAACAGACCCCTCTGTCTCTTCTCAGAGCCACAGTCCGCATCAAGGCTGATAATAAGCCTTTGAACTCCTCCTGTCTTCTCTGATAAGGAGTGGTTATCTTACAGATACGTCCGGCTGAAGATACCTAGCTACAAGCATGGTCCACGCTTCCTTGGCCCTCTTGAAGTCATTAAACGCATCAAACCGGTGGCGTACAAGCTCCACCTTCCGCCTACGTTGCGCATGGAACTCCTTCCATGTCTCCCTCCTGAAGCCTGTCATCTTGAACCGCTTCTCTCGGCAATCTCCCCCTGAGGTTGATTCCACAGATGTCTACAGGGTTAAAGAGGTCCTGGACATGATGACAGTGAGAGGTGAGCGGTTCTTTCTTGTTGACTCGAAGGGGTTCAGGCCCGAAGAGAGATCCTAGGAGCCAGAGGAGAATATTCTGGACCATGGTCTCCTCCAAAGATTTCTTAGGACCAAGAAAGCTTCCTCCCTGAATTCCCTGTGTTCCTGTTGTGACACCGGACTTGACCCTGACCTTGCATCTCTGCTGCCTGCCCTCACTACCTGCCTGTTCCAGACTCCGAGACTGCCCGCTGAGTTGGTACTTCAACCTTAGCTGCCACAGCGGACAAGTCGCACCTGTGGAACGGCCTGGTGGAACCATGCCGCAGCAAGACCATCCCGCTTTGCGGCGGGCTATGGTCCAGACCGGGTGCCACTTAGATTCCTGTGTCAGCGTCCATGGTGGTCCATTGTCCCTGAGTTCTGACACGCATGTTTTCTTTGCGCTCCTCTCTCAGTGTCCCACACTGACTTATTAGCCACAGCAGCAAGTCAGCTGCTCCCTGGGTCAACTCTGGTCCTCCTGGCCTAGACATTCAGATTAATTTTCATCCACGAGATACTGTAACTTCATCTCCACCCACACTGCATAACTTGTTGCATTAGCTGCAATACCCACTTTTTCCCATGTAGCACATCATCAGACTACCTACCTGAAAAACTGAGAAAACAAATATTGTAAGAAGTCACCAGAA
This sequence comes from Engystomops pustulosus, assembly GCA_019512145.1. Taxonomy (NCBI): domain Eukaryota; kingdom Metazoa; phylum Chordata; class Amphibia; order Anura; family Leptodactylidae; genus Engystomops; species Engystomops pustulosus. The sequence continues at coordinate 3,228,008 of WNYA01000013.1, forward strand.
CAATAGAGATGACATTAAAGGGGTGTCCACAAAATTTCCCTTGAACTTAAATTGCGCGATATTAAATAGGTACCTGATGATCCTGTGGGGCATATTTCTCCTCTGAACAATCCTGTGGTAGAAGAAGAGGACTGGGACATCTCTCCGGTGATGTTCTCTTACTGGATCTACCTGTATGGAAACCATCCAGAGACTGAATTCCTTCTTTCCATCAAGATATGAAAGGACGTGTGGATTTAGTCCTGTCTATTACCTGCTGATGTGAGGGGCTTGGCGGTCCTCCATCATGACGTCCTTGTACACATCTTTTGTGTCCTTCTAAATACTGCCCACTCTCTCCATGGAGAAATAACAGGCCACATCCTGACACCTTATATAACCTGACACACACAATGATCCCGTCATCACACCCCAATCCCTTCATTGCGTTACTGTATATGTCCCAGCATTCCCAGGCAGTGTCACCCCTCTCCAGTCAGCAGCTCCAGTCATCTTGTGGTGACTTCTAGGATCTTCTGCTCTTGATGTCTCATGTATCGGGGGGTGATGGAGGATCCGGGATTGGGCTCAGGGTTCTCCCCCGTCCTTCATACACAGGGGCCTGAACAGCGCCCACTAGAGGTCTTCTCACTACTGTGTAAATCCTGGTTATGGAGAGACACTGTGCAAATCTCCCTCCAACATTTCCAGAATCTCTCACCTCTCAGTCCTATCATCGTTATTCCCATAGATAATGAGGTCTTGCCCTCATCACAATCTCTCACCTCTCCAGTAATATAGAAGAGAATCTCTAGGGTGAGCTGGAATATTCTCTCCACCCTCGTGTCTCCATCACTCTCCATCCTTGAGAGTCAATTAGTAAATGCTTTCCCAGAGATGATATCAGCAGAGGATCCTGTGATGTAGAAAGTTTCTTATGTAAAATGAATGTTTTCTTTGGAAAATATCTGAATATTGTATGAGAAGGAATCTGGAATGATGCATATTAATAAATGCCCCCTCCCCCCTGTGTTTTCCCATAATCCCCACGCACATTACTTACTCCAGGCTCCAGCAGAACAGGATCTGAGCCGCTCCAGGAAGGAAGACAACTTGTGATTGGTTGCTGCTGGCAGAGTGACACATAGACTGTCCAACCAACAAGTACAAAATCCCTGAACCAGCTACAGAGCTGTGTACTCGGAGAACCTGCAGGATACAGGACCTGTGATGATGTCATAGTCATGCGATCAGTGTGTGGGAGGAGTCAGGCTGTGGATAGTCATGTGACTCTCCTGGTTTTAGGATAACTCCAGTCACAGGCATTTAACCCTCAAAATCCCAACCAATTCTCCAAAAGTGGAAAGAGGGACAGAAGTTGCAACGCATGTAACGTGTCATAGGAAATATTCAGGCTCTCACCCCTTCCTGTGCCCTCCATGCTGTACAATGCCCCCCGTGGACCCCCTGCAAGTAATAATCGCCATATTTTAGAAGCCCCACACATTAAATACCCTTCTCCAGCCTCCATGTATAAAGCCCCAACTAGAGTTCACTTTTATCCCCCGCAGTCTATATGAGGGCCCCTCCACATCTCCATTAGGTCTTCAGTTATTTCCTTCTGTCATTATGAGCCAAAAACAAAAGGGCCACACAAGGATGGGGGAGTCTTCTCATTATACGTGGCCTCTGTGCGAAGGAGCACCCGTTCTGTCTCACATAAGGGAAGTAACTGAAGATCTAAGGGTGTGTTCACACCTGGCACCAACACATCATAACAGCTGAGAAGAGGATATAGTTCTATCAACATTGCGTTTACAAAATGCATCCATTAACATGGACCTCAGGTCGCATTCACACTTTGCGTTTTGGTTGTGTTTTCATTCCTTTTTTTAAACGCATTACAATAGCTGAGGAGTGGTGATTTGCCCAATTACATTACTGTTAACATAACACATATAATGTGTATATGTTGACATGTTTACAGTTATTTTGTTAACACAAATGTTAACAGCAATGTAACAATCAAGCAAATCAACTCTCCTCAGCTGTTGTGATGCATTTAGTAAAGCAATGAAAATGCAGTCACAGCTTGATGGTGGAGCTAGTCCAGCCTAGGGACTATGGGGGGGAATAGTTAGGGACAATAGGGAAGATTTATCAAGCTGTCTAAAAGTAAGAATGTTCTTACAACCAATCACAGCGCAGCTTTCATTTTACCAGTCCTCATGAATATTTTAAAGCTGAGCTGTGATTCTTACTTTAAGACGGCTTAATAAATTAGCCCCAATGTGCCGATTTGTGTCGCATGAAAGCCAGCCAGAAAGTGGCGTGAGACACCCGTCCAAACCGTGCAATCCCCAAAAAAGACGAACAGTCCGACAAAAGTGAGCAGTGTGGCCCTTAGTAAATGAGCCCCATTGTGTGAGTAGGCAGATAGCAGTGGTGTTACTATATGACATGTAGCTAACATCGGAGGTAAGTATCCTGGTTAGTTGTCACGCATGTTATTATAGCTCCTCTGTCCCTGGTCGTAAAATTAGGGCCAAGGCATAGCGCTGGTGTGCTGTATGACCCCGCACAAGTCTGGTCTCTGCAAGCGGTGGGACACCCACAATGGGAGCGGCTGAGATGAGGCCGCACCACCCATACCTCCACCAAGGCTCCTCCTCAATTACAAGGAGCAGCAGTGCCGTCCAAGGATGTCACCCCAGGTAGGTAGAATAACTGACGTGTCCCCTGCAGGTGCGGGAGGACGCTATACACACATCGCTATTACGTGGAGCAGATCGGATCAAAAATGAGCCGTGATTGGTTTTCAATGCTTGGCCCAATGCAAGGAATTGTGACCTCTCTCCCTAATATGGCAGTGAGACAGGAAAGGGATCAGTGCACACTGCCTATAGCCTGCGCCAGTTTTGGTGCAGGCTATGGTGCAATTATATGCCAAATCCTGAACACCAACACTTATCAGGAGGCCAGAGTCTCTAGATCCGGCGAGTGCTGGGGGGAAGTGGCATATGAGAAATGTGGCCCCTAATGTTGGCAAGGAGGGCCGTGGCCTGTAGGCAGCACGAGGTTACACCACTAATCCTGCTCAATTACCTGGGTACAGGGCTACGCACTACGCTGATAGGGGAATGTCAGAAGTCAGCAGAATCATCGGCAGTGGAGCGCCCTAAGGCATTTGTGCAGTCCAACCAACATGCACAAAGAGCAGACGACCAAGACGCTCATCTGCGCTGTAACAATCTCCAGACAATGGGGCTTCAAGAATGATGGCTGATGGCCATGAACTCGTAATTGGAAACTTGGCTTAGGAAAATCCTCCCTGATGCAGCTCTGTGACAATCCTACTCCTACGAGTGGTCCCACAGATTCCTGGTGAGAGGGCCCACAGTCTCCTGGCACACTATCTCAGCTGATGCCATCTTGGATTAGGACTGGGATATTCTCTTACAAGCAGCTTGATGCAAGAGCCTTAATACCGATCAGTATCGGAATACAAATTTCTCCATATCCTTGGATTCTATGCAAAAGACATGGGCCTCTTTCCTAGGAGTCAAGATATTCAACTCCAGTACAGTATGTCCTTCCCATTTTTTCAATCCCCCTGCAAGTTTGACTCATGATTGACTCACTTCATAATGCAGGACCCTCTGTTTTTCCCTCCCATTCCCCCTCCCTGCTTATGGACCTTGGGATGCCCTCCCTCCCTGCGGCTAGGGGTGACCCTGTTACTCTACCGTTAATGGTTTTCTATCCATATAGCCATGTTGTTTAGTTTGTTAGGCATCTAACACCTCCAACATCAACTTTATCTGGTCTTAGCCGCCTCCACACATTCCCCTGTCCAGAGTCCGTTATTAAGGCATAGGAAGGTGTTTTTGAAGATTATTTTCAGTGCTAGGTCTTCCCTTAATCTGTTACCTTGCTAATCCTAGATGGCTGCAAGTCCCAAACCAAAGGTGGTTGCATTTAGCAAACTTTCCATTGGGCCCAACTGTCCTCATCCTGCATGTTGGCGCCAATGATCAGTGTTCAGCTGATCAGGCTGAGTTGATTTCTGTTATGAAGTCAGACATTGACAGTTAGTGCAGAGGGTCATTTGGAATAGCCTCCCCGACTACATCGATAGGGGGTACCAAACAACCCTTGGCCGCCTGCTTAATACGAGCGCCAAAGGGCACACCAGATTCGAACGCGAGGTAGCCATTACTGGCCATTGTAGGGGGATGTTACAGGCTCTATGCTACATGATGGTGTCCATTAAAATAACATTATATAATTGAGGGTCAGTGTCGGTGTAGGTCTAGACTGAGCTCCAGTGACCTATTGTGTAATCTTAAGCCTCTCATACTTGACTGTAAGTTGATTCACCTGTATGATAAACTGTAACGTGCCCCAATGGAGGTAGGTGTGCAAGGTGTTCAAAAATCGCAGTCGTTTTAATTTTGTACTTGATCCTATGCTCGATTAATCCTTGGGAAGGAGCTGTGTAGACGCCAGTTCCAGTTGAAATGGGTAACCTCCTCCCTCCATCACTAGGTTGGCTGACGTGCGGAGATGACTCTCCATTGCATGGGACATATAGCTGAATCGCCTGGCTCCTGGTTAGCCATCACATGCCTCGGTGGCACCCCTCCTCTACTATAGGTCCCACGACCATTTCAGACCATGCCCCAGTTTTCTTTATCATGACTATTCCAGGCACAGCTCGCAATTACCAGAACTAGAGATTGATAATTTACCCCAGTATTAGAAGTGTTAAACTAATAGCTTTCTCGGAACCTTCTATAGGTCATAAAAGTCACCCGTCCTGTAACATCGGAATAATAAAGATCGGCAAAAAATGTTGATAAATAAACCTTTATTAACAATTTGTATCAAGTTCTGAGATGCAGAACGTGGAATAAGATGCGGTCAGCAGTATAATCCGGACCACGGGTGCGTAAGAGATCCCTATATTCAGGTGTAAATGGTTGACGACAGCTGGATCTTGGTGGACCATTTCACTAACCCTTCTCAACCATAAATCCAAAGATGTGGGATTAGCAAATCTCCTCCTCACTGAAATACGTGCATGCGCTGCATTAAGCATGTGGCAAGTCAGCAAGTTCCTGTATTTGTACTGGGGCATCCTGGATGGTGGAAGAGGACCGGAGTGCGATTGTCACTTGGGAGTCAAAATGTATAATCAGTCTCCTGGTCGGTACAGGAGACTTGTGGGATAGGGTCAGAATCTTCTCCCATAGATAGAGAGTGATAGTGCCAGGTCTCTAAAAGTTAAACCCTTTCAACCCATTCTTCACATGCAAATGGCTTCTTTCATATTACTGTGTTTCCACCATTCTGTTAGTAGAACTGGCTTTGCCCCGGTGTGTCCTCTGATGTTTGGCCAGTTCTGTTTTCGAGTGAAAAGATTTCTCACATTCTGTGCATGAAAATAGCTTCTCCCTTTTGTGACGTCTCATATGTCTTATAAGATTTCTCATGCACAGAATGGTGAGAAATCTTTCACTCGAAAACAGAAACTGGCCAAACACAGAGGACACACAGGGGCAAAGCCAGTTCCACTAACGGACTGGTGGAAACACAGTAGTATGAAAGAAGCCATTTGCATGCGCAGAATGGGTTGAAAGGGTTTAACTTTTAGAGACCTGGCACTATCACTCTCTATCTATGGGAGAATATTCTGACCCTATCCCACAAGTCTCCTGTACCGACCAGGAGACTGATTATACATTTTGACTCCAAGTGACAATCGACTCCGGTCTCTTCCACCATCAGGATGCCCCAGTACAATACAGGAACTTGCTGACTTGCCACCTGCTTAATGCAGCGCATGCATGTATTTCAGTGAGGAGGAGATTTGCTAATCCCACATCTTTGGATTTATGTTGAGAAGGGTTAGTGAAATGGTCCACCAAGATCCAGCTGTCGTTCAACCATTACACCTGAATATAGGGATCTTTACGCACCGTGGTCCGGATTTACTGCTGACCGCATCTTATTCCACGTTCTGCATCTAGAACTTGATACAAATTGTTAATAAAGGTTTATTATCAACATTTTTTGCCGATCTTTATTATTCGATGTTACAGGACGGGTGACTTTTATGACCTTAGAAGGTTCCGAGAAAGCTATTAGTTTAACACTTCTAATACTGGGGTTAAATTATCAATCTCTAGTTCTGGTAATTGCGAGCTGTGCCTGGGAATAGTCAGATAAAGAAAATTGGGGCATGGTCTGAAATGGTCGTGGGACTATAGTAGAGGAGGGGTGCCACCGAGGCATGATGGCTAACCAGGAGCCAGGCGATTCAGCTATATGTCCATGCAATGGAGAGTCATCTCCGCACGTCAGCCAACCTAGTGATGGAGGGAGGAGGTTACCCATTTCAACTGGAAATGGCGTCTACAAGCTCTTCCCAAGGATTAATCGAGCATAGGATCAAGTACAAAATTAAAACGACTGCGATTTTTGAACCACCTTGCACACCTACTCCATTGGGGCACGTTACAGTTTATCATACAGGTGAATCAACTTACAGTCAAATTGAGCGGCTTAAGATTACACAATAGGCCACTGGAGCTCAGTCTAGACCTACACCGAAACTGACCCTCAATTATATATGTGTTTTAATGGACACCATCATGTAGCATAGAGCCTGTAAAATCCCCTACAATGGCCAGTAATGGCTACCTCGTCGTTCGAATCTGGTGTTCCTTTGGCGTCGTTATAGCAGGCGGCCAAGGGTGTTTGGTACCTCCTATCGATGTAGTCGGGGAGGGCTATTCCAAATGACCCTCTGCACTAACTGTTAATGTCTGACCATAACAGAAATCAACTCACTGATCAGCTGAACACTGATCTGGCGCCAACATGCAGGTGAGGACAGTTGGGCCCAATGGAAAGTTTGCTAAATGCAACCACCTTGGTTTGGGACTTGCAGCCATCTAGGATTAGCAGAAGGTAACAGATTAAGGGAAGACCTAGCACTGAAAATAATCTTCAAAAACACCTTCCTATGCCTTAATAACGGACTCTGGACAGGGGAATGTGTGGAGGCGGCTAAGACCAGATAAAGTTGATGTTGGAAGGTGTTAGATGCCTAAAAAACTAACAACATGGCTATATGGATAGAAAACCATTAACGGTAGAGTAACAGGGTCACCCCTAGCCGCAGGGAGGGAGGGCATCCCAAGGTCCATAAGCAGGGGGGGGAATGGGAGAGGAAAAACAGAGGGTCCTGCATTATGAAGTGAGTCAATCATGAGTCAAACTTGCAGGGGGATTGAAAAAATGGGAAAAGACTACTGTACTGGAGTTGAATATCTTGACTCCTAGGAAAGAGGCCCATGTCTTTTGCATAGAATCCAAGGATATGGAGAAATTGTATTCCGATACTGATCGGTATTAAGGCTCTTGCATCAAGCTGCTTGTAAGAGAATATCCCAGTCCTAACCAAGATGGCATCAGCGAGATGATAGGGTGCCAGGAGATGTGGGCCCTCTCACCAGGAATCTGTGGGACCACTAGTAGAGTAGGATTGTCACAGGCTGATCAGGGAGGATTTTCCTAAGCCAAGTTTCCAATTACGAGTTCATGGCCATCAGCCATCATTCTTGAAGCCCCATTGTATGGAGATTGTTACGCGCAGATGAGCGTCTTGGTCGTCTGCTCTTTGTGCATGTTGGTTGGACTGCACAAATGCCTTAGGGCGCTCCACTGCCGATGATTCTGCTGACTTCTGACATTCCCTATCCGCGTAGTGCGTAGCCCTGTACCCAGGTAATTGAGCAGGATAGTGGTGTAACCTCGTGCTGCCTACAGGCCACGGACCCTCCTTGCCAACATTAGGGGCCACATTTCTCATATGCCACTTCCCCCCAGCACTCGCCGGATCTAGAGACTCTGGCCTCCTGATAAGTGTTGTGTGTTCGGATTTGGCATATAATGCACCATAGCCTGCCACCAAAACTGGCGCAGGCTATAGGCAGTGTGCATGATCCCTTTCCTGTCTCACTGCCATATTAGGGGAGAGGTCACAATTCCTTGATTGGGCCAAGCATTGAAAACCAATCACGGCTCATTTTTGATCCGATCTGCTCCACGTAATAGCGATGTGTGTATAGCGTCCTCCCGCACCGCAGGGGACAAGTCAGTTTATTCTACCTACCTGGGGTGACATCCTGGACGGCAATGCTGCTCTTGTAATTGAGGAGGAGCCTTGGTGGAGGTATGGGTGGTGCGGCCTCATCTCAGCCGCTCCCATTGTGGGTGTCCCCCCGTTGCAGAGACCAGACTTGTGCGGGGTCATACAGCACACCAGCGCTATGCCTTGGCCCTAATTTTACGACCAGGGACAGAGGAGCTTAATAAACATGCGTGACAACTAACCAGGATACTTACCTCGATGTTAGCTACATGTCATATAGTAACACCACTGCTATCTGCCCTACTCACCACAATGGGGCTCATTTACTAAGGGCCACACTGCTCACTTTTGTCGGACTGTTCGTCTTTTTGGGGATTGCACGGTTTGGACGGTGTCTCACGCACTTTCTGGCTGGTTTCATGGACACAAATGGCACATTGGGGCTAATTTATAGCCGTCTTAAAGTAAGAATCACAGCTCAGCTTTAAAATATTTATGAGGACTGGTAAAAGAAAGCTGCGCTGTGATTGGTTGTAAGAACATTCTTACTTTTAGAAGCTGATAAATCTTCCCTATTGTCCCTACAAACTATTCCCCCCCATAGTCCCTAGGCTGGACTAGCTCCACCATCAAGCTGTGTGACTGCATTTTCATTGCTTTACTAAATGCCATCACAACAGCTGAGGAGAGTTGATTGATTTGCTTGATTGTTACATTGCTGTAACATTTGTGTTAACAAAAACTGTAAACATGTCAACATATACACATTATATGTGTTATGTTAACAGTAATGTAATTGGGCAAATCACCACTCCTCAGTATTGAATGGTTTTTAAAAAAGGAATGAAAAACACAACAAAACGCAAGTGTGAATGCGACCTGAGGTCCATGTTAATGGATATGCATTTTGTAAACGCAATGTGATAGAACTATATCCTCTTCTCAGCTGTTATGATGTGTTGGTGCCAGGTGTGAACACACCCTTAGATCTTCAGTTACTTCCTTATTGAGACAGAACGGGTGCTCCTTCGCACAGAGGCCACGTATAATGAGAAGACTCCCCCATCCTTGTGTGGCCCTTTTGTTTTTGGCTCATAATGACGAAGGAAATAACTGAAGACCTAATGGAGATGGGAGGGGCCCTCATATAGAGCGGGGGATAAAGTGAACTCTAGTGGGGGCTTTATACATGGAGGCGAGAGAAGGGTATTAATGTGTGGGGCTTTAAAATATGGCGATGATTACTTGAGGGGGTCACGGGGGGCCTTGTACAGCTGGAGGGCACAGGAAGGGGTGGAGCCGAATATTTCCTATGACAGTTTACATGCGTTGCAACTTTGTCCCTCTTTCCACTTTTGGAGAATTGGTTGGGATTTTGAGGGTTAAATGCCTGTGACTGGAGTATCCTAAAACCAGGAGAGTCACATGACTATCCACAGCCTGACTCCTCCCCACACATGATCGCATGACTAGACTCATCACAGGTCCTGTATCCTGCAGGTTCTCCGAGTACACAGCTCTGTAGCTGGTTCAGGGATTTTGTACTTGTTGGTTGGACAGTCTATGTGTCACTCTGCCAGCAGCAAACCAATCACAAGTTGTCTTCCTTCTGGAAGCGGCTCAGATACTGTTCTGCTGGAGCCTGGAGTAAGTAAGTAATGTGCGTGGGGATTATGGGAAAACACAGGGGGGGAGGGGGCATTTTTAATATGCATCATTCCAGATTCCTTCTCATACTATATATTCAGATGATTTTCCAAGAAAACTTATTTACATGAAGAAACTTTCTACATCACAGGATCACTTGCTGAATCATCTCTGGGAAAGCATTTACTAATTGACTTCAAGGATGGAGAGTGATGGAGAACCACGACCGGGGGGACGAGAATATCAAGATCACCCTAGAGATCTCATTGCTATGATTAATGAGAGAGGTGAGAGATTGTGATGAGCGGCAATGACCTCATTATCTATGGAATAACAGGATGATAGGACTGAGAGGTGAGAGATTCTGGAAATTGTTGGAGGGAGATTTACACAGGTGTCTATCCATAACCCGGATTTACACAGTATGAAGAAGACCTCTAGTGGGCGCGTCAGGCCCTGTGTATGAAGGACGGGGTAAGAACCCTTGAGCCCAATCCCCGTGCTCCTCCATCACCACCCCATACTATGAGGACATCAAGGCAGAAGATCCTAGAAGTCACCACAAGATGACTGGAGCTGGCTGACTGGAGAGTGGTGACACGCCTGGGAAATGCTGGGAATTAACAGTAACGCATATGAAGGATCTGGGGATGAACGGGATCATTGTGTACACCAAATAGCTTCTCCCTTTTGTGACGTCTCATATGTCTTATAAGATTTCTTTCAATTCCAAAACATTTCTGACATTCTTGACAAGAAAATGGCTTCACCAGATGTAAATTCTTATGAGTAAGAAGTTGTGATTTGAGGTTGAAACATTTCCCACATTCCGAACATGAATGTGGCTTTACCCCTGTGTGGCTTCTCTCATGCATGATAAGATTCGATTTATCTCTAAAATGTTGTCCACATTCAGAGCAAGAAAATGGCTTCTCCCCTGTGTGGATTCTCTGATGTATAACAAGACTTCCCTTGACCCTAAAACACTTCCCACATTCTGAACAGGGAAATGGCTTCTCCCCTGTGTGGATTCTCTCATGTGTAGAAAGGTTTCCCTTGACCCTAAAACACTTCCCGCATTCTAAACAGGAAAATGGCCTCAATCCTGTGTGAATGCTCAGATGTCGATCCAGATCTGATTTGTGGATAAAACATTTCTCACATTCTGAACATGAAAAAAGCTTCTCATCTTTGTGACGTCTCGTGTTTGTTGTGAGATTTGATGTAATTCTGTAAGGTATCTCACATTCTGGAGAAGAAAATGGCTTCACCATGTGTGAATTCTTATGTGTAAGAAGTTGTGATTTGTGGTTGAAACATTTCCCACATTCCGAACATGAAAGTGGCTTTTCCCCCGTGTGGCTTCTCTCATGCATGACAAGATTTGATTGGTCTCTAAAATATTTCCCACATTCGGAGCAGAAAAATGGCTTCTCCCCCGTGTGGGTTCTAAGATGTCTAGCAAGAGTGCCTTTAACCCTAAAACGCTTCCCACATTCTGAACAGGAAAATGGCTTCTCCCCTGTGTGAATTCTCTGATGCGTAACAAGGTTTGTCTTGTAGGTAAAATGTTTTCCACAATCTGAACAGGAAAATGGTTTCTCCTCTGCGTGAATTTGCAAATGTCGGTTAAGTTCGTATTGATGTTTGAAGCTTTTCCCACAATCTGAACAGGAAAATGGCTTCTCCTCTGCGTGATTTTGCAAATGTCGATTAAGTTTGTATCGCTGTTTAAAAATTTTCCCACATTCTGAGCATGAAAATGACTTCTCCTTTGTATTAGCAGCTCGAGTTTTCCTACTGTGACTTTTATTTTGCTTTCTAGTCTGGGATGAATCGGGAGATAGAAGGTGAAGGCTGGAGGATGGATCTGGGATATTGTTAGGCTCCTCGTTTATATTGTGTGTTTGCTCTTCTTCTTTAATATCTAAAAACCTCTGATGTCCCTCTGAGCTCATGGTCCAGTCATCTGATAATATTAAAATTAAATTTATTATTTTTATAAGCATATAGAGTTTTTTTGGGCTAAAGATATTGATAACCTGTCCAGAGAACAGATGCTTAATATCAGATAAATTGGGATCCAACTTCCAGCTCCCTCACAGATCAGCCAATGGTAGACAGAGAACTGAACAGGAAACAGGAAGTGCCATTCTCTGTGTAGAGGTCAGAACAGGTTACTGCAGATCAGTTTATCATTATTGATGGAAGCGAAGCTGAAGTTCCTCAGTTCACCCACAACACCAAGCGCAGCGCTGTCTACTTCCTGTTCTGTGTTTATCTGAACTGTGGGGGTACTGGATGTAGGACCCCCATCAATTAATAATGATGACATAATGATAAGCATTGGGCATAAGTATAGTACAGTTGTTTATACAAGATGGCAGCCCCATAATCATTAAATGGAAGGAAAATCTAAATCTGAAATTAAAAAGCTATATATAATGTATATAATTAATAGATAATTAATAATTATTAAATCCAGATAGTAATACTACTCACCTGGGCAGTTACCTGTAGGAATCTCCTCCTTACATCGCTCATCGCCCCTCACATATGTCTCTGGGGCAGGAATATTCTTCACATTTTCACCCTGATACAAAAATGGAGAAACAGGCTTATCAAAAACGCAGCGTAGGACTCGCAGCTAAAGATGAGCGAAGCCCTTGAGATTCAGATTGCGTCAGATTCTATCAGATTTGTTTTGGTTAAGTAATTCTCCATCACTGTCAGGCTCCTTAATGCCAGGACTGTAAGGTCTCTTTTCTCTCTCTAGCAATTTATGATTTGTATATCTAACGTGTGTACATTCTCCATCTACACAATGAAGTGCACACTAATCCTCACACAATTACTACACTATTTCCGTGCTGTGTGTTCAGACCCAGGTTATTGAAGTTGAAGTTTTGGGAATGCAGAATCGGAAACTTATCATGTTGAAGTAACGGTAACACGGAATTTATTCAGAAACTGGCAAAACCAAGTTGCGTGGGATCTTTACTTTCTATCTTAAAGCATAACTGAAATGCTATAGTGATTTTACCAAATTATTGTATGTGATTCCCCCTTTGATGCCTACTTTGTGCTGCTCGTCCTTTTCTTTCCACAGTTCTGGCATTTTCTGTTCTGAAAGTGTTTGACAAAAATCTTTCTCTCCAGAGGGGAAGTGGGCGGAGACTAATATCTGTCAGTCTATGCCCTCATGCTGAGGCCAGTTAGCTTGCCCAAAGTAATTTAGCATTAAATCCATTTATTTTCCAACAAGTAAATCCACTGAACACTGCACAGTGCACATACCGGATGTATATGGTGACTTGGCTGGCAGCTTCCATCACATGGAGGAGCAGGGAACATGTAACAAGTGAAATAAATCATAAGTAACCCAGTTACATGCAGTATATAGCCTGTGCTGTGTGAGCACTAAGGGTTAATAGCTTATCTGGACAGAGCTTGTCCATACTGTCTACTTCCATACTGCCGATGACAAGGTGGGGGGGAGGGGGGAGCACCTAGAAGAGCAGAGACAGACAGAGAAACCTCTGTAGAATCACAGACTGGGGTTGAGGGACTGATAGGGAACAGGTAGATTTTGTACCTCACTAATCTGTGCAGGAGACATCTGCATACACTGTCCTGGACACTTCCAGCACTGCTACATTGACTGCCATATAGCCTTCTCCCCTGTGAGCAGGGGGCAGCAGTTCCTCCCCTCCCATAAAACCATAGCTTTTTTACACTTTGTTTCTCTGACGGACTCCAGGGCTTATAAGCACATGGAGAGGAGGCAGCCATTGCAGCTCTGAGATAATCTGAGGGGGATAGCAAGGAAACTGCTGCATATAGGTAATAAAGATAATAAGCAAAGTTGTTTTACATGCCAAGAGCTATTGATTTGTGGAAAACAAAAAACCTTTACAGTCAGTCTTTAATGAATGTCAGGATGTTCATTTTTCCCAGCTAGAAATTTAATGGGGAGGACCCATCCTTAGTACAAGGAGACCACAGCTGCAGGTAGAGATGGAACATGCCCTTTCCTGCAGCACAAGTTTGATCACCACAAACACCAGAATCACAGCCATGTCCTTGTCCTTCAGTATATGCTAATATTCCTGTCTGACCTTTGGAAGTATTGCAGTATGATGCTCTATATGCATTATAAATATCCCGGGACGATAGCAGCCTATGAGTAGCCTAATGCCGTTTTTCAGAGTGTCCTAATAAAGCCAATTATTTCTGATTTCCACCTAACCCTAATAACAAAAGCCTATGTATACCTCAGTGCCCTGAAAAGGGCAATTGCTGTTTTTTCTCAACTTCCTTCCTATCTGACCGACTATGACAAGCAGCAGCCTCTCCCTAGCTGTCTCTTATGTGTAATGGCTTCTGGACATGTGACCCTGCTCTTATACTGCAGAGTAACATGTTCAGCCCAGCCAATCACAGTAGGAAACCTGCAGAAGACATGCCTGTGGTTGTTATGGGGCAGTAAGATGCTTCAGCAGTGAATCTAACAGCTTGGTGATTTTTCCCAAACACGGACCTGGATCGCTTATTCTGTCGCCTTCCTGGCACCGCCTCTGAATTATTAGTGTTTTTTACCCATGTCGGGTCTATGATCTCATTATCACCCCTCACTTCTTCTACCACCGAGTCCTCACCGCTGCCCTCCTTCTCCTTCTGCACTTTACAGTAAGCCACAGGCATTGGCAGTTGTGTTTTTGTAATCGTCAGCATAGGTCTCTTCTGACAGTTCACCACCCGCATCCTCCAATAACTTGGAACTCTATATCTGCTACTGGGGCAGGTGGATGTGCCTCAGAATCCCAGCTAGGAGAGTCATTGTACAGCAAGACTGACTGCTCCATGACTTCTGCCTGAGACAGCTTTGCTACTTTAAGGTGGGGTGAGGTGGAGGGCTCTGCATTTCTAACTAACGATGAGCCTGGTGAAGATGATCCCATGGAAGTCAACTCAAAGTCTGCCGTGTAATTGGCCAGTCCCTCAACTTTGTCTGTCCCATTGGGGTCTAACAGTACACAACCTGGCACCTGCTTTCACCAGAAGCCATAGTCAAGTGGTCATGAAGTCTTATCTCCATCTACCTGATCATACTGTGGGACATTTTGATCCTCTTCTGAACAATCCTGTGGTAGAAGAAGAGGACTGGGACATCTCTCCGGTGATGTTCTCTTACTGGATCTACCTGTAGGAAACATCCAGAGACTGAATTCCTTCTTTCCATACAGATAATGAAAGGACGTGTGGATTTAGTCCTGTCTATACCTGCTGATGTGAGGGGCTGGTGGTCCTCATCATGACGCCCTTGTACACATCTTGTGTCCTCTAAATACTCCCACTCCTCCATGGAGAAATGACAGCCACATCTGACACTTATAGGAACCTGACACACACAATGATCCCGTCATCACCCAGATCCCTTCATAGCGTTACTGTATAATGTCCCAGCATTCCCAGCAGTGTCACCTCTCCAGTCAGCAGCTCCATCTCTTGTGGGTGACTTCTAGGATTTCTGCTCATTGATGTCATCATGTATCAGGGGGTGAGGTGGAGGAGACGGGATTGGGCTCAGGGTCTCCCCCCGTCTTCATACACAGGGGCCTGACAGCGCCCACTAGAGGTCTTCTTCACTACTGTGTAATCTGGGTATGGAGAGACACATTGATAAATCTCCTCCATACATTTCAGAATCTCTCACCTCTCCAGTCCTATCATCTGTTTTCCCATAGATAATGTGTCAGTGACCTCATCACAATCTCTCACCTCTCCAGTAATATAGAAGAGAATCTCTAGGGTGAGCTGGAAGATTCTCTCCACCCTCGTGTCTCTCTCCATCCTTGATAGTCAATTAGTAAGTTAACGATCAGCAGATGATCCTATAAAGTAAAAAACGGTCATGAGACATGATAATCTTATGTAGAATGGATGTTATATTTTAATTTGTATGGAATGAGGTCACGTACTAATCTATAGGCCATAGAGTTGCTGAAAATTGTATGTCACCATAATGTATTTAAAAAAATATAGTACAGTAATAATTCTGCCATATATTATGTAACAGAGAAGCACCAAAATCCCCCTGATGATAAGCAGATAGAAGCAGTGGTGATGATCTAGTGAGCGGCTCTTGTGCCCGTCAGTCACGTTACTTGGCTGCGTGCAGCTCATTCCCAGGAATGGAGCAGAGACTCAGTACGGAGCACAGTGTACAGCGCTCTCATATGAGTGTTATGTGTCTTCTCTGTGCGCTGTCCAACAATAAACCTTTAAGACCCCATAACCGGCCTCGTGGACATTCAAAAGGAGAATCAGCTGCCTCGGACCTCGGAGACCCTAATGGAGGCAAATACAGTGGAAACTCGGACTTGGTCTGCAAGTGTTTTGCAAGACAAACTTACATCTTGCAAGAATTGTAACTTGGTTTACAAGTAAAATTTCACAATATGAGAATTATGTGCCCACCCCCCACCCTCTACAAAACTGTATAACACTATGAAGAAGTAGAAGAAATAAAGGAGCTTGAAGTTCTACTACAAGTCACATGACTAAATATTTTGAAGTGTGCAACCAATTGTATGTGTTTCAATGATTTCCTATGCGAAAACTTGCTTTGATATACAAGTAATTTGGATTATAAGTATGTTCCCGCTCACAATCCAATTTTCCAGTGTAACGTCCTCCAGATACAATGACAATGCGATGGGAGAAGATCTGCGCCTGATTGTAGCATCTACCGTAGCCGTGTCCCGGGTATATTATATATATACTGCAATACCATATATATATATATATATATATATTACCGTATACTCCCTACATTGCACACTGTGGGGCTCATTTACTTACCTGTCCGACGAAGTTCACACAAAGTGCATTGTCCGACGATATTGCACATCTGCCGCATTTCACTAAGACCGTGCGCCCGATATCCTGCATGTGTCGCTTCCCCGCTCAGGTCCCCGGAGTTCACCTTCTTCTTCCTGGTGCATGTAAGTGCATTGTCTTCTGACACAATTTGAAAGTTAAATCTCGCACTCAGTCCGAATCAGTGAGAGCGTCCGATGACTTATGTCAGCGCAGCTGCGACACAATCCCAGTGCAGACACTTGATAAATACCAGTCAAAGCTACGCAATCCCTGAAAACGGCGATCCCAACGAAAGTGAACAGCGCGACCCTTAGTAAATAAGCTCCTGTGTCTTTCCATCATCCCCCGCACATCACTTACTCCGGGCTCCAGCAGGACAGCTCCAGGATCTGAACCTCCAATGTCCGGAGCCGCTCCTGCTCCCGGGAGGAAGACAACATCTAATTGGCTGCTCTGAGCAGAGTGATACACAAATCCCTGAACCAACAGTAAACCACCGGCAGAGCCGTGCACTACCGGTATGGCAGATCCTGCAGGATACAGGACCTGTGATGATGTCATAGTCATGTGATCAGGGAGGAGTCAGGCTATGCTGTTGGAGGACTGTCATGTGATGCACAGAGCATAGACATATACAGAATAGGACAGATATGATCAAGAAGCTGCACATGTAGCGTTACACGTTGGGTTCTCAGTCCAATAGAATGAAGCGAACTCCTGTTCACTTTTTGACAGGGCAATCTTAAGGCTGACCGAGGTCACGGACGGAAACACTGTGGTGCTCAGCTCCAAACAACATAGAAAAAAAGTGCTGCACTCACAGATTCTATTCTACATGATGGTGTCCATTAAAATAACATTATAATTAAGGGTGAGTTCAGTGTAGGTCTAGACTGAGCTCCACTGCTCTATGGTGAAATCATAAGCCTCTCATACTTGGCTGTAAGTTGATTCACCTGTATGATAAACTGTAACGTGCCCCAATGGAGGTAGGTGTCGGTATGCAAGGCATTCAAAGGTTAGCGGTCATTTTAATTTTGTACTTGATCCTATGCTTGATAGCCCTTGGCAGGAGCTGTGCTAGGCACAATGACAGAGTGTGGAGGTGGCGGCAACATGATAGGCCACAGAGTAGCACAATGGCAGAGTGTGGAGGTGGCAGCAGCAGCAGGAGGTCAGAAAGTGGCACAATGACAGAGTGGAGGTGGCGGCAACATGGTAGGCCACAGAGTAGCACAATGACATAGTCTGGAGGTGGCAGCAACCTGGAAGGCCACAGAGAGGCACAATAACAGAGTGTGGAGGTGGCAGCAGCAGCAGAAGGTCAGAAAGTGGCACAATGACAGTGTGGAGGTGGGGGCAACATGCTAGGCCACAGAGTGGCACAATGACAGAGTGTGGAGGTGGCAGCAGAAGGTCAGAAAGAGGCACAATGACAGAGTGTGGGTGTGGCAGCAACCTGGTAGGTAGGAGTGTGGAGGTGGCAGCAGCATCATGAGGTGAGAGAGTGGCATGTTTGCAAATTCTTTAGCTGGCAGCAACATGGTAGGCCACATTGTAGCACAATGACAAAGTTTGAAATGAATTTGAAGTTGAAATTTTCCACTTGAATTTGAAGATGAGAGACGCCACCTGCTTCATACATTACAGTTCACTGAAAATATCATGTCTTTGCCAAAAAAGAACTGCAAAGGTGGCACCAGCAGCAGCGTGAGGTCAGAGAGTGGCACAATGACAAATTCTGGAACTTGCAGCAACATGGGAGTGTGGAGGTAGCAGCAACATGGTAAGCCACAGAGTGGCACAATGATAGAGTATGGAGGTGGTGTCAGCAGCAGCATCAGGAGCCCACAGAGTGGCACAATGACAGCTTGTGGAGGTGGTGGCAACATGGTAAGCCACACAGTGGCACAATGATAGAGTCTGGAGGTGGGTGACAATTCAGTCCCTGGTAAAGATGGTGGAATGCAGATGGAGCAACTGGCAGCAGATGTGTGGCATCAGGCGAGTGGCAGCATCAGAATAGTGGCTGAGGCAGGTAGTTAGAACCCAGTCAAAAGGTCAGTCTCTCCACATTATGGGTGGACAAGAAGGTCCTCCTTGGGGTAACGATGGCCCCCGCCGCACTGAGCAATAGCTCTGATGCCACACTACTGGCCAGGGAGGCCAGCTTCTCTACTGCAAACTCCGCAAGTTGCGGCCATGCATCAAGTTTGCCTGCCCAGTAGTCCATGGGATCCTCTACCTGGGGTGTTAAAGTGCTGTCCAAGTAGGCTACCACCTGCTGGTGCAGGGTCTGCTCCATGTCCCGCTGCTGCTGGTGGCGGATCCCTTCCTCACTAGGCAGGTGAAAGAAGCTGCTCATTAAGGAATCCATACTTAAGCTGCTGCTGATGGAGCTGCTACTGCTCCTACTCCCCATCTCCCCACAGCAGCCGTGGCAGTAGTGGTTGAGCAATGACTTTGAGGAATCCCCTGATCAGACCTGACAGAGCATGGACAATGGCGCACATAGGCAGTGGCCAACTGTGTGCACAGTATTTCTCTATAGAACCCCAGTTGTTCCTCCCTCTCGGCAGCTGGAAAAAAGTCACCCATTTTTGACCGGCAGCGAGGGTCCAAGAGGGTGGGGAGCCAAAACTCATCCCTATCCTGGACGTTGACTATTCGGCTGTCACTAGTTAGGCAAAGCAGCATGCTGCGGGCCATCTGCGCAAGTGACTCTGAGGGACTCCCGGCCTCCATCTCCACTGTATACTGCCACGGTGCTTCAGGGTCATCTGCCTCAACTTCTACCTCCTCCGGATGCTCCAGCTCCTCCTCTCTTGTCACCTGAGTGGAAAAACCACTGATTTCACCATACTCTGCTTGTGCTCCAATGTCCTCCTCCTCCTCCAGTTCAGCCCCCACCGGACTCATATAGCCATGAGTCGACTCTTCTCCAGTGACCTGACCATAAGGTTTTGCAGCATTAGTTCCAGGACATGAAACAGTGGAATGACGTTATTGATCCCGTAGTCCTGACAAATAACGTGGCCTCTTCAAAGGGCCTGAGCAAATGGCAGGTGTCACGCATGAGCTGCCAGTGGCTGACATCAAAGCTACACAGGGGAGTACTACGGTCAGCTTGCATCATCAAAAAAATCATTAATGGCTTTTCTCTGTTCATGCAGGCGGTCTAACATATGGAGGCTGGAATTCCAACAGGTGAAAACATGTTTGGGGAGGCCGTTCTGCTGCTGCAACTCGAGGAAGGTGTGCTTGGCTTTGTAAGAATAGCTGAATTGCATGCACAGTTTCCTGGCTATTTTTTGAATGTCTTGCAGATGGGTGGAAGACTTGAGGAACCTGTGGACAACCAGATTGAATACGTGCGCCATGCAGGGCACATGGCCCATCCCTCCTCGGTGCAGCACGGACACCATGTTCCTCCCATTGTCTGTCACCATGGTTCCGATTTTCAGTTGTCGTGGAGAAAGCCACATATTGATTTCTTGTTGCAGGATGAGAAGCAGTTCCTCCCGTGTGACTTCGTTCGCCCAGGCAAACCAGGTGGAGACTGAGGTGGTGGAGGAGGAGGAGGCGGCAGACATTGGCGCATATTTGTGAAGGGCTGGTACTGTGGCGTGGAACTCTCCACCTCGGTTCGGTACAAGACATTAGTTCTCTGAAGGGTGCAGAGCCCATGACTTGGAAAGGAAGGGACTGCAATACCAACAACTTGGACAAGAGCAAGGACAGCTTCTGCACCTTATGATGCCTGGACGCATACAGTTGTCTCTTTGTAGTCGCCTCTTTCAACGACTGCTGGCGCCATGCGTAGTGAGGAGCAGGAGCATCTGGACCGGGAGATGATGTCAAAGACAAACAGCTCCCTTTGGGCCTCCACATCTGTTCCATGTTTCTCCCAGGACATTGGATGGTGACGCTGCTTGTGTTCACTCATGCTGTGGTGCCAACGTTAGCTCCCTGGCCACTCATCACTTTCTGCCCGCAGATTCTACATATACACACGCTCAGCTTCCCTGGTGTCTTAACAAAAAACTGCCACACCGCCGTGGTGGTGATTTTACTGCCCCTGTATCACTGCTTCCTTGGACCTCCGAAGGGGAGTTTGTACCCCGCGGCTGTTTGGCTCCCGTCCTTACACTGCTGCCACCCTGCTGACTCACGGCCACAGTAGCGACTTGCTGCCTGACGCGCAAGCTAACACCCGCGATTTGTGTTTCCCTGTCACTGCTATCCTCCTCAATGGTCTCAGTATGCACAGCCCGACTACTTGCAACTGCAACATAACTTCCTGTGCCATGCTCCACATCTCTACTTTCCCGCCTACAGCGGGTGTCTGCCCTACCTCTTCACTGCCAAGCAGCTGCTGACTGTCCTCAAATAATTCATCCTCGCTATATATTGGCGTCGAGCCCAGACCACCTAGTAGCTCTCTGGCTGAGGGAAATGAACAGGACAGAGGCTAGTTGAGGACAGATGAGGGCCGCTGACCTGCTCCTGGGCCATGCCAACTAAGGGTTGTATCTGACACACTCTTGCCTGGGGTTGTCAGATTTTATATTTGAGGAATTGGATGACCTAGTCAACCAATCAACAACCTTTAGGTTGTTTATCAACGGCAGTTCTGGCCCACAGAGCTACCCCTGCCGCGATATCCCCTTACTGTGCTGCGCCCTCTGCCTGCTCCACCTCCCTGTCTGACATATTGGTTAATTAACTATATTGATTTGACACGGATATATTTTATCTAACAAAAAAAATTTAAATTTGTGGTATACAGAAGCACAAGAACTTACAACCCTCGAAAAGGAGCAGAAATTACTACAGATAATATGTGGATTTTACACAGAATTCTGCTATTAGGGGGAAACAGATCCCCAAAAAGGACACCCTGGCATTGGAGCAGAAATCACTACAGAAAGTATGTGGATTTTACACCGATTTCTTCCTATTCACTTCAGCAACAAAAAAGAACTGCTAATTGGGGTATACAGATCCCCCAAAACGGACACCCTTGGAGCAAAAACCACTACAGCACAGTACAGTAGAAGCAGCTGGATGCTACAGGCAGCACATGCAGTGTGAAGTGCCAAGATTAGAAATGGCTGCCTGTTTTTATAGGGCTGTGACATCACATAAGCCTGCCGGTCACTGATAGGCTTACAGGTCTACACATGTGATTGAGGGTGTTCCTTTCTCCTTCCCAGAGTTCTCTGGCCCATGTAACACGTTGTACTCATGCCCATTTTGGTAATAAAGGAGGAAATAAAAAAAAAACTTTGTTCCCACGAATCTCCGTAAACTTCAGATTCGTGACTAATCGAATTTTTCCTGAAATTCGAACCGAATTCCGATTCATTAGAATCGATTCGCCCATCTATAGTTGAAATGGGTAATCTCCTCCCACCATCATTTCAGGTTGGCTGACATGCTTATTATTCTCCATTGCATGAGACATCTAGCTGAATCGCCTGGCTCCTGGTTAGCCATCACATGCTTCGGTGGCACCCCTCCTCTACTATAGGTTCCACAACCATTTCAGTCCATGTCCCAGTTTTCTTTACCATGACTATTCCAGGCACAGCTAGCAATTACTAGAACGGGAGATTGATAATTTTTTAAAAGAAGCATTCTCTGTAGAAGTGCTCAAAAACGTGATATGTTCTTTCATAGATGGGAACCGCGATGGGCACTAAAGTAGGCAGCTCCTAGGGATACCCTAGCATTAGCAGTGTTAAACTGCTTCTAATAGCACTGCACTGTCTTACAGCGGTTCGGTGTATTCATGAGGGGGGCGCCATAAGCCAGGCCTCATGCAGCAGTTACCACCTCAACGATAAAGCTGTCTGCTTAATCAGCTGCTTAGCACAAGTGGGTGCTGAGCGTTGGGCAACCACCAATCTGATATTCTATAGGTTATAAAAGTCACCCGTCCTGTAACATCAGAATAATGAAGATCGGCAAAAAATGTTGATAAATAAACGTTTATTAACAATTTGTATCAAGTTCTGAGATGCAGAATGTGGAATAAGACGTGGTCAGCAGTATAATCCGGACCATGGGTGCGTAAGAGATCCCTATATTCAGGTGTAAATGGTTGACGACAGCTGGATCTTGGTGGACCACTTCACTAACCCTTCTCAACCATAAGTCCAAAGATGGGGGATTAGCAAATCTCCTCCTCACTGAAATACGTGCATGCGCTGCATTAAGCAGGTGGCAAGTCAGCAAGTTCCTGTATTTGTACTGGGGCATCCTGGATGGTGGAAGAGGACCGGAGTGCGATTGTCACTTGGGAGTCAAAATGTATAATCAGTCTCCTGGTCGGTACAGGAGACTTGTGGGATAGGATAGGGTCGAATCTTTCTAACCATAGAATAGAGATTGATAGTGCCAGGTCTCTAAAAGTTAAACCCTTTCAACCCATTCTGCGCAGTGCAAATGGATTCTTCCTGTATGAATTTGCTGATTTCTCTGAGATTTGGTAATACTATTGTGTTTTCCATCCAATTCTGTTAGTGGAACTGGCTTTGCCCGGTGTGACCTCTGATGTGGGCCAGTTCTGTTTTCAAGTGAAAGATTCTCACATTCTGTGCATGAAAATATCTCCCTCCTGTGGTCGCTCTCTATCAACTTACAATATTTTTTTAATTCCAATCGTTTCTGACATTCTGACAAGAAAACGGCTTCCACCACATGTAAATTCATATGTGTAAGAAGTTGGGATTTGCGGTTGAAACATTTCCCGCATTCAGAACATGAAAGTGGTTTTGCCCCTGTGTGGCTTCTCTCATCATGATAAGATTGTGTACCTCTAAATATTTCCCACATTCGGAGCAGGAAAATGGCTTCTCTCCCCCTGTGTGGGTTCTCATATGGTAACAAGGTCCTTCCCCTAACCCTAAACACTTCCCACATTCGGAGACATGAAAGTGGCTTTGCCCCTGTGTGGCTTCTCTCATGTATATAAGATTTGATTTATCTCTAACTGTTTCCCAACATCGGAGCAGGAAATGGCTTCTCCCCTGTTGGATTCTCATATGCGTAACAAGGGTTCCTTTAACCCTAAAAAACATTTCCCACATTCTGAACAGGAAAATGGCTTCTCCCTGTGTGACTTCTCTGATGTATACACGGTTCCCCTTGACCCTAAAACATTTCCCGCATTCTGAACAGGAAATGGCTTCTCCCTTGTGTGGATTCTCTGATGGTAACCAGGGCTTTGACCCTAAAACACTTCCCCCTTATAACATGAAAATGGTCTCAATCCTGTGTGAATTCCTCAGATGTCGATCCAGATCTGATTTGCGGTTAAACATTTCCCCACATTCTGAACATGAAAAACGATTCTCTATCTTTGTGACGTCTCGTGTGTTTCGTAAGATTTGGATTTAATCTGTAAGGTATCTCACATTCTGGAGAAGAAATGGCTTCACCATATGTGAATTCTATGTTTAAGAAGTTGTGATTTGCGGTGTGAAACATTTCCCACATTCAGAACATGAAAGTGGCTTTGCCCCTGTGTGGCTTCTCTGATGCATGATAAGATTTGATTTATCTCTAAAATTTTTCCCACATTCGGAGCAGAAAAATGGCTTCTCCCCCGTGTGGGTCCTAGAATGCGTAACAAGGGTTCTTTAATCCTAAAACACTTCCCACATTCTGACAGGAAATGGCTTCTCCCTGTGTGAGTCTCTGATGTGTATATAGAGGTCTGTGTGTAGCAGTGTAAAATGTTTCCCCGAAATCTGAACAGGAAAATGGCTTCACCTCTGCGTGAATTCGCAAATGTCGATTAAGTTCGTTTGATGTTTGACTTTTCCCACATTCTGACATAAAATGACTTCTCCTTTGTATTAGCTGCTCGAGTTTTCCTACTGTGACTTTTATTTCGCTCTAGTCTGGGATGATCGGGAGATGGAAGTTGAAGTTGGAGGATGGATCTGGATAGTTACCCTCTCGTTTATATTGTGTGTTATCCCCCATCTTCTTCTTTAATATCTAAAAACATGAGATTTCCTCGGAGCTCATGGTCCAGTCATCTGAATAAAAAAAAAAAGTAATTTTTTTAATTTATAAACATAGAGTTTTTTTGGGCTAAAGATATTGATAACCTGTCCAGAGAACAGAGCTTAATATCAGATAATTGGGATCCAACTTCCAGCTCCCTCACCGATCAAGCCAATGGTAGACAGAGAAATGAACAGGAAACAGGAAGTTGCCATTCTCGTGTATGGTCAGAACGGTTCTGCAGATCAGTTTATCATTATTGATGGAAGCGGAAGCTGAGTTCCTCAGTTCTCCCATAGATAGAGAGTGATAGTGCCAGGTCTCTAAAAGTTAAACCCTTTCAACCCATTCTGCGCATGCAAATGGATTCTTCCTGTATAATTTGCTGATTTCTCTGAGATTTGGTAAATACGATTGTGTTTCCACCACCATTCTGTTAGTGGAACTGGCTTTGCCCGGTGTGACCTCTGATGTGGGCCAGTTCTGTTTTCAATGAAAGATTCTCACATTCTGTGCATGAAACATATCTCCCTCCTGTGGTCGTCTCATATACAGACATTACAGAGTATTTTTTTAATTCCAATCGTTTCTGACATTCTGACAAGAAAACGGCTTCACCACATGTAAATTCATATGTGTAAGAAGTTGGGATTTGCGGTTGAAACATTTCCCGCATTCAGAACATGAAAGTGGTTTTGCCCCTGTGTGGCTTCTCTCATCATGATAAGATTGTGTACCTCTAAAATATTTCCCACATTCGGAGCAGGAAAATGGCTTCTCTCCCCCTGTGTGGGTTCTCATATGGTAACAAGGTCCTTCCCCTAACCCTAAACACTTCCCACATTCGGAGACATGAAAGTGGCTTTGCCCCTGTGTGGCTTCTCTCATGTATATAAGATTTGATTTATCTCTAACTGTTTCCCAACATCGGAGCAGGAAATGGCTTCTCCCCTGTTGGATTCTCATATGCGTAACAAGGGTTCCTTTAACCCTAAAAAACATTTCCCACATTCTGAACAGGAAAATGGCTTCTCCCTGTGTGACTTCTCTGATGTATAACGGTTCCCCTTGACCCTAAAACATTTCCCGCATTCTGAACAGGAAATGGCTTCTCCCTTGTGTGGATTCTCTGATGGTAACCAGGGCTTTGACCCTAAAACACTTCCCCCTTATAACATGAAAATGGTCTCAATCCTGTGTGAATTCCTCAGATGTCGATCCAGATCTGATTTGCGGTTAAACATTTCCCCACATTCTGAACATGAAAAACGATTCTCTATCTTTGTGACGTCTCGTGTGTTTCGTAAGATTTGGATTTAATCTGTAAGGTATCTCACATTCTGGAGAAGAAATGGCTTCACCATATGTGAATTCTATGTTTAAGAAGTTGTGATTTGCGGTGTGAAACATTTCCCACATTCAGAACATGAAAGTGGCTTTGCCCCTGTGTGGCTTCTCTGATGCATGATAAGATTTGATTTATCTCTAAAATTTTTCCCACATTCGGAGCAGAAAAATGGCTTCTCCCCCGTGTGGGTCCTAGAATGCGTAACAAGGGTTCTTTAATCCTAAAACACTTCCCACATTCTGAACAGGAAATGGCTTCTCCCTGTGTGAGTCTCTGATGTGTATATAAGGTCTGTTGGTAGGTGGTAAAAATGTTTCCCCGAAATCTGAACAGGAAAATGGCTTCACCTCTGCGTGAATTCGCAAATGTCGATTAAGTTCGTTTGATGTTTGACTTTTCCCACATTCTGACATAAAATGACTTCTCCTTTGTATTAGCTGCTCGAGTTTTCCTACTGTGACTTTTATTTCGCTCTAGTCTGGGGATGATCGGAGATGGAAGTGTGAAGCTTGGAGGATGGATCTGGATAGTTACCCTCTCGTTTATATTGTGTGTTATCCCCCATCTTCTTCTTTAATATCTAAAAACATAGATTTCCTCGAGCTCATGGTCCAGTCATCTGAATAAAAAAAAAAAGTAATTTTTTTAATTTATAAACATAGAGTTTTTTTGGGCTAAAGATATTGATAACCTGTCCAGAGAACAGAGCTTAATATCAGATAATTGGGATCCAACTTCCAGCTCCCTCACGATCAAGCCAATGGTAGACAGAGAAATGAACAGGAAACAGAATGCCATTCTCGTGTATGGTCAGAACGGTTCTGCAGATCAGTTTATCATTATTGATGGAAGCGGAAGCTGAGTTCCTCAGGTCTCTAAAAGTTAAACCCTTTCAACCCATTCTGCGCATGCAAATGGATTCTTTCCTGTATGAATTTGCTGATTTCTCTTGAGATTTGGTAAATACTATTGTGTTTCCACCATTCTGTTAGTGGAACTGGCTTTGCCCCGGTGTGACCTCTGATGTGTGGCCAGTTCTGTTTTCAAGTGAAAAGATTTCTCACATTCTGTGCATGAAAATAGCTTCTCCCTTCTGTGACGTCTCATATGTCTTACAAGATTTTTTTTAATTCCAAATCGTTTCTGACATTCTTGACAAGAAAACGGCTTCACCACATGTAAATTCATATGTGTAAGAAGTTGGGATTTGCGGTTGAAACATTTCCCGCATTCAGAACATGAAAGTGGTTTTGCCCCTGTGTGGCTTCTCTCATGCATGATAAGATTTGATTTACCTCTAAAATATTTCCCACATTCGGAGCAGGAAAATGGCTTCTCCCCTGTGTGGGTTCTCATATGTGTAACAAGGGTTCCCCTAACCCTAAAACACTTCCCACATTCAGGACATGAAAGTGGCTTTGCCCCTGTGTGGCTTCTCTCATGTATGATAAGATTTGATTTATCTCTAAACTGTTTCCCACAATCGGAGCAGGAAAATGGCTTCTCCCCTGTGTGGATTCTCATATGCGTAACAAGGGTTCCTTTAACCCTAAAACATTTCCCACATTCTGAACAGGAAAATGGCTTCTCCCCTGTGTGACTTCTCTGATGTATAACAAGGGTTCCCTTGACCCTAAAACATTTCCCGCAGTCTGAACAGGAAAATGGCTTCTCCCCTGTGTGGATTCTCTGATGTGTAACCAGGGCTCCCTTGACCCTAAAACACTTCCCGCATTCTAAACATGAAAATGGTCTCAATCCTGTGTGAATTCTCAGATGTCGATCCAGATCTGATTTGCGGTTAAAACATTTCCCACATTCTGAACATGAAAAACGATTCTCATCTTTGTGACGTCTCGTGTGTTTCGTAAGATTTGATTTAATTCTGTAAGGTATCTCACATTCTGGAGAAGAAAATGGCTTCACCATATGTGAATTCTTATGTTTAAGAAGTTGTGATTTGCGGTTGAAACATTTCCCACATTCAGAACATGAAAGTGGCTTTGCCCCTGTGTGGCTTCTCTGATGCATGATGAGATTTGATTTATCTCTAAAATTTTTCCCACATTCGGAGCAGAAAAACGGCTTCTCCCCCGTGTGGGTTCTCAGATGCGTAACAAGGGTTCCTTTAATCCTAAAACACTTCCCACATTCTGAACAGGAAAATGGCTTCTCCCCTGTGTGGAGTCTCTGATGTGTAACAAGGTTTGTCTTGTAGGTAAAATGTTTCCCACAATCTGAACAGGAAAATGGCTTCACCTCTGCGTGAATTCGCAAATGTCGATTAAGTTCGTATTGATGTTTGAAGCTTTTCCCACATTCTGAACATGAAAATGACTTCTCCTTTGTATTAGCAGCTCGAGTTTTCCTACTGTGACTTTTATTTCGCTTTCTAGTCTGGGATGAATCGGGAGATGGAAGGTGAAGGCTGGAGGATGGATCTGGGACATAGTTACCCTCTTCGTTTATATTGTGTGTTATCCCCCAATCTTCTTCTTTAATATCTAAAAACATTAGATTTCCCTCGGAGCTCATGGTCCAGTCATCTGATAAAAAAAAAAAAAAATAATTTTTTTAAATTTTATAAACATAGAGTTTTTTTGGGCTAAAGATATTGATAACCTGTCCAGAGAACAGATGCTTAATATCAGATAAATTGGGATCCAACTTCCAGCTCCCTCACAGATCAGCCAATGGTAGACAGAGAAATGAACAGGAAACAGGAAGTGCCATTCTCTGTGTAGTGGTCAGAACAGGTTACTGCAGATCAGTTTATCATTATTGATGGAAGCGAAGCTGAAGTTCCTCAGTTCAACCACAACACCAAGCGCAGCGCTGTCTACTTCCTGTTCTATTCTGTGTTTATCTGATGACATAAGCATGAGGTACAAGTATAGTACAGTGTTATCAATAGGATATATACGATACAAGATGGCAGCCCCATAACCATTAACATACTATGGAGGGAAAAATTCTAAATCTGAAATTTATAGCTTATTATATAATACATTGTAATCTTAATACATTATTAAAATCAGATAGTATATACTACTCACCTTGGGCAGTTCGCCTGTAGGAATCTCCTCCACATCGTCTGATCGCCTACCTCACATTGTCTCGGGGGCAGACTATCTTCACATCTTCACCCTGATACACAAACTGAGAAACAGTCTAATTAAAGGGGCAGAGCAGGACTCACAGCTAGAGATGAGCGAAGCCCTTGAGATTCATATTGCGTCTGATTCTATCAGATTTGTTTTGTTTTCCATTTCTGCAAGGCTCCTTAAAGGAAACCTACCATTTGATTTGATGCATTGTGAAGCAAACATACCTTAAGACTCCTGCAGCTACACTGATGCAGGATCATATCTTGGTTAATCCCTGTGATGAGTGGTTTTGCTGATAACACAGATATAAATTATGATAATGAAGCTTTCTCGCTTCATTGGCTTCTTTAGCGCCAGTGACTGAAGGAGAGGATAATGTAATCCCTGGGTTGTGCCTGAAGGCAAATTAATCAATTGCTGCACCATCCCCCAACTACTGTGTATGAGTCATCCAGATTAGGTTGATTAGTGCTAGACTAACCTCCATTTGTAATTTCAAGCTTTGTGTATTGTGTAAGTCAGTCTGTCCCAGTTTTCCCAAGGTCCTGAATTGTATAATTGTATTATCAGCAAAACCCCTAAGCTCAGGTATTAACCAAGATATGATCCTGCATCAGTGTAGCTACAGCATTCTCAAGGTATATTTGCTTCATAACGCATCACATGGTAGGTTTCCTTTCATGCCAGGACTGTAACGTCTCTTTTCTATCTCTCTAGCAATTTATAATTTTTAAATGTAATGTGTGTACTTTCTCAATCCACCTTATGAAGCGCACACTAATCCTCACACAGTTACTACACTATTTCCGTGCTGGGTGTTCACACCCAGTTTTTTGAAGTTGAAGTTTTAGTTCTGGTAACAAAGAACTTACTCAAAAACTGGCAAAACCAAGTTGCGTAGGATCTTTACTTTGTATCTTAAAGCTTGTAAAATTGTAAAGCTATAGTGATTTTACAAAATTATTATATGTAATTCCACCTTTGATGACTACTTTGTGCTGCTCAGCGTTTTCTTTCCAAAGTTCTGGCATTTTCTGTTCTGAAAGTGTTTGACAAAAATCTTTCGCACCAGAGGTGAAGTGGGCGGAGACTAATATCTGTCAGTCTATGCCCTCAAGCTGAGGCCAGTTAGCTTGCCCACAGACCCCATGATGCCTTGTGTTCTCTCTCAAAGTAATTTAGCATTAAATCCATTTAGTTTCCCATAAGTAACTCCACTGAACACTGCACATACAGGATGTATATGGTGACAGCCAGGCAGCGTCCACCACATGGAGGAGCAGGGGACATGTACAGTACATACAGGATGTTTATGGTGACAGCCAGGCAGCTTCCATCACATGGAGGAGCAGGGAACATATAATAAGTGAAAGAAATCATGCAGTCTATAGCCTGTGCTGTGTGAGCACTACGGGCTAATAGCATATCTGGACAGACAATGACAAGATGGGGGAGGTAGAAGAGCAGATACAGACAGATAAACTTCTGTAGAATCACAGACTAGGATGGAGGGACTGATATGGAACAGGGAGATGTTGTACCTCACTATTCTGTGCAGGAGACATCTGCATAAACATTAAACTCTGCTGCATTCACTGTCCTGGACACTTCCAGCACTGCTACATTCACTGTCATGTAGCCTTATCCCCTGTGAGCAGGGAGCAGCAGTTCCTCCCCTCCCATAAAACAATAGCTTTTTTACACTTTGTTTCTCTGACGGACTCCAGGGCTTATAAGCACACGGAGAGAAGGCAGCCATTGCAGCTCTGAGGTAATCTGAGCGGGATAGCAAGGAAACTGCTGCATACAGGTAATAAAGGCAAAGTTGTTTTACAAGAGCTATTGATTTGTGGAAAACAAAAAACCTTTACAGTTAGTTTTTAATGAATGTCAGGATGTTCACGTTGGCGGTAGAGAGGGATCCTCTTGTTGGTGATGACACCAACACCAACTAGCTGCAGGGCAGGATAGCACCCTTAAGGTATAAGGCATAAAGGGGAAGTCCTGGCCATGTGTTCATTTTTCCCAGCTAGAAATTGAATGGGGAGGACCTATCCTTTAGTACCAGGAGACCACGGCTGCAGGTAGTGATAGAACATGTCCTTTCCTGCAGCACAAGCTTGATCACCACAAACATCAGAATCACAGCCATGTCCCTGTCCTTCAGTAAATGCTAATATTCCTGTCTGGCCTTTGCAAGTATTGCTGTATGATGCTCTATATGCCTTAGAAATATTCCTGGACTTTAGCAGCCTATGAGTACCCTAATGCAGTTTTGCAGAGTGTTCTAATAAAGCCAATTATTTCTGATTCCCACCTTACCCTAATAACAAAAGGCTATGTATACCTTAGTGCCCTGAAAAGGGCAATTGCTGTTTTCTGAGCTCCATACCTATCTGACTGACTATGACAAGCAGCAGCCTCTCCCTAGCTGCCTCTTATGTGTAATGGCTTCTGGACATATATATATATATATATCTTATACTGCAGAGTCACATGTTCAGCCCAGCCAATCACAGGGAAGACATGCCTGCAGAAGACATGCCTGTGGTTGTTATGGGGCAGGAAGAAGTAAGTGAATCTAACACTTGGTAATTATTCCCAAACATGGACCAGGATCGCTTACTCTGCCGGCTTCCCGTGGCTTCCTGGCCCCAACCTCTTCCTCTGAATTATTAGTGCCTTCCACCCATGTCAGGTCTATGATCTCATTATCACCCCTCACTTCTTCTACCACCGAGTCCTCACCGCTGCCCTCCTTCTCCTTCTGCACTTTACAGTAAGCCACAGGCATTGGCAGTTGTGTTTTTGTAATCGTCAGCATAGGTCTCTTCTGACAGTTCATCACCCGCATCCTCCAATAACTTGGAACTCTATATCTGCTACTGGGGTAGGTGGATGTGCCTCAGAATCACAGCTAGGAGAGTCATTGTACAGCAAGACTGACTACTCCATGACTTCTGCCTGAAACAGCTTTGCTATTTTAAAGGGGGGTGAGCTGCAAGGCTACGCATTTCCAACTAATGATGAGCCTGGTGAAGATGATCCGGCGACTCACTGTCTGCCATGTAATTGGCCAATCCCTCAACTTTGTCTGTCCCATTGGGGTCTAATAGTATACGCACAGCCTGGCACCTGCTTCCACCAGAAGCCATAGTCACGAGGTCATGAAGTCTTATCTCCATCTACCTGATCATACTGTGGGACATTGTGATCCTCTTCTGAACAATCCTGTGGTAGAAGAAGAGGACTGGGACATCTCTGTCCTCAGCCATACTTTGTGAACAAAGGATGATGCAGACACAGATGTTAAATGGATCCAGGGATGTAGCCAGTCTGCCAGAGAGAATGTAGATTCAGCCATTTTAAATTGGAAATTGGAGGTGATTTGGTAACTCTTAATATAGATTCACATTATGGTGCTAGTTGAGGGATCTGGTGTTTAGGTGAAGCAAAAGCTATGTCCACAGCAGTTTTGATTGGGTCTCCCTTCGTACCTCTTTTTGTATTTCAAGTATATTTTCAAATCAATTTACTTTAATCTCTAAAACCATCAAATATTGAATCCATTCTTGACAACCCTACACATGGCCAGTAAACCTATAAAATAAAATGGAGGTAGATATTGTGATACTGTTGACATGACATAGAGAGGATGTGGTTGTGGGGATTTATATTTGGACACAACAAGGTTCTGTTTCTTGTGGTGTTGTCAATGGAAGACACCAGTATTTAAAATCCAATGTGTAAAATATGGAGGGGGTACTTTATGCAGATTTTCCCTCAGGGCCCAAAAGCTTCAAATTCTGCTTCTGGCATGTAGGTGGCAGAGATACCCTATGCCAGTGATGGCGAACCTTTTAGCGACTGAGTGCCCAAACTGCAACCCCAAACCCTCATTTATCGTGAGGTGCCATCCAAAATTAAAGCAGTAACTTACTGCTCCATGTTCTTCAGCAATGTTCAATCATATTGGCCTCCTGAGGACAGCAACACAGTAGAAAGGAGGGAAAATCTGCATCATTGTAGCTCCAGTGTCCCTCTGTACAAAGAGAATCATGGGGCCAGCAGGAGGTCCTCCAAAGATAATTCGGCCCTGTCTACACATTCTCCCTCTTCCTACATTCCCAAGTAGCCAAGTAAGTCACTTTAAAATATCACTGAAAGCAGCATCTTTGCTTCCAAGTAGCTTGGAACTGCAGGAAAATTTTTTCGAGTCCTGTCTGGTGTGCTGGGGTGATGGCCCGGGTGCCCACAGAAAGGCCTCGGAGTGCCACCTCTGGCACCCGTGGCATAGGTTCGCCACCACTGCCCTATGCTATGGAGCCTCTTTAAAGAAGACCTTTTATCTATATTTACACAATAAAGGCTCAGATCCATATATTGTTTTGTTTCAACTTTTTTGAACCTTTGGTTCATTTGGCTAAACATGGAAGCTGCTTTAATATTCTTTATCCCAGTTGCGAAAAAAACAACTTTCGGCAAGATAGCAGAGCAGTCATAATAACAGGATATTTTTTTATCTCTATAACGTAGAGCTTTGGGTGTCTAGAAATGTGTCAGTTTTTTGTCCGTTTTGCATTTTCATTTGCTCCAATAAGGATGGATGTTCATGCCACTTGGGTTTGTTTTCCACTTTTGTCTTTCCTTCCTGAAATATATTTTTTTTATAAATACTACACCCCACCGAATTAAATATCTTGAGCACCTTTAATTCTACTAATTCTACATTTCCCAAAGAAGTATGTCCCTAACAAATCTGAAACTGGCAGCACTGATTGGACTATTCTCGACTGTGCATGTACACAGGAGGAATAGGAGAGCATCAGCATAACACAGATTGATAAAACTCGTAACACAGAATTGTTATATTTTAGAAAATATAAGCTTTGCAGAACTTTGTATTGGGCTTTGCTCACAAAAGTTCAGTAGAATAGCACTGTTCATTATGTGACCTGTAATTTTAAATTTCCCATGAAATCCTCATACATCTGTTCCTGCTCTAAATATACATGTAGCAATGTCACAGCCCTATCCGCAATCCTTGGTACGGATCGCAGGTACACCTGTGCCCTTCCATGTGGCGTTTCCCCCTGGCCCGTACTCACCTCTCCTGGCGCTGGCCCTGTCTACACATTCTCCCTCTTCCTACATTCCCAAGTAGCCAAGTAAGTCACTTTAAAATATCACTGAAAGCAGCATCTTTGCTTCCAAGTAGCTTGGAACTGCAGGAAAATTTTTTTGAGTCCTGTCTGGTGTGCTGGGGTGATGGCCCGGGTGCCCACAGAAAGGCCTCGGAGTGCCACCTCTGGCACCCGTGCCATAGGTTCGCCACCACTGCCATAGGGGATGAGGAACATGCTGGTGGCTGAGGGGAAGGGGGACATGCTCGTTGTGAAGGGGGAGAGGACATGCTCGTTGCCTAGGGGGAGAGGACATGCTCATTGTCTAAGGGGAGGGGGACGTGCTCGTTGCCAAGGGGGAGAGGACATGCTCGTTGTCTAGGGGGAGAGGACATGCTCGTTGTCTAGGGGGAGGGGAACATGCTCATTGTCTAAGGGGAGGGGAACATGCTCGTTGTCTAGGAGCAGGGAGACATGCTCGTTGTCAAGGGGGAGGGGGACATGCTTGTTGTCTGGGGGGAGGAGGACATGCTCGTTGGCTAGGGGTTAACCAGAACTATAAAGAAAAAAAAAAGTTGGTAGGAACAGATACATTTGAGGTGTATGGAGAATCCAGGGTGGGGCGCCACTACTGTATACACTTGTGGACTTGGAGATGAGTGGAGAGTGCAGGAGGAAGATTTCATGTAGGACAGGTAAGGGGACAGGGAGAAGAAGAACAACAACATGGCGGATAGCCAGCCGCCCAAAGATTCATGCAGAACGTGCACCAGAAATCCTGCGTCTGGCGCCCCCTGCACACTACACAGGACACTGCACATAGTGCACACTGCAATTAGTAAATGTGCCCCAT
The DNA here is from genome assembly GCA_019512145.1 of Engystomops pustulosus. Classification (NCBI taxonomy): domain Eukaryota; kingdom Metazoa; phylum Chordata; class Amphibia; order Anura; family Leptodactylidae; genus Engystomops; species Engystomops pustulosus. The sequence continues at coordinate 3,263,130 of WNYA01000013.1, forward strand.
AGTGCACAGGTCTCCAGACTTGTCCTACACATCCCCCGCAACACACACAACTATCCAAACAAAAGCAGCGTTCAGTTAGAAGTGCTGGCCTCGGACAGCCGGCCCGTGCTCTGTAAGTCCGGTGGATATTAGCGCCAGGATAAGCGCAAGTTTAAAAAACCGCTAAAAACAAAACCAAGATCACGGCGGGGGAAAAAACGCCAACCCCCCCCCCCCCTTCCAAAAATAGGAGCAAGTAAAAAATATGCAAGCAAAAAAAAAAACGCAAAAAAAAAATACCACAGAAAAAATATGCAAGCAAAAAAAAAAACGCAAAAAAAAAATACCACAGCAACCCACCCAAAATAAATTCAGATAATTCTCCCCCCTGTAGTAGCAACGGACCCACATACACCACCTCCTGTGTGCTGTAGTTTAGCAATTAAATTTGCATTCTTTCAAAAATTCTCAGTTGATATATCTGATGTTGCACACAAAAGTAAGATGAAAAATTCTCAGTTGATATATCTGATGTTGCACACAAAAGTAAGATGATATAAGCCTCCGTGGTGCTCTTTATCCACCATTGCGTCTTTTCTCATTAAAAATAAGGCAAAAACGATGTTTGCTCAAAAGCGACATAGAACTAATGATAAATCTCCCCCATACAGTATAAGACGATAGGACAGATATGGATGTGACATCTCCAGTCATGCACAGGTAGCGATACACGTTGGGTTCTCACTATTATACACTGATAGTTTTCATTGTTAGAAGCGTATGATACTTGGCTAGAAAATAGCCATAGCAATAGGATAGGATTGTTTGGTTTTAAAAACTCAAAAAAAAACAAAAAACACAAAAAAAAACAAAAAAAAACAAAAAGAAGTAAAAAAAAAAAAAAAGTTATAACTCTCATTTTAAAAATGTTTAACCCGAGGGCTAGGGGTAGAGGACGAGGGCGGGGACGTGGGCGTCCAACTACTGCAGGGGTCAGAGGCCGTGGTCCTGGGCGGGGTGAGACACCACCTGCTGATGAGGGAGCAGGGGAACGCCGCAGAGCTACACTCCCTAGGTTCATGTCTGAAGTTACTGGGACTCGTGGTAGAGCACTGTTGAGGCCAGAACAGTGCGAACAGGTGATGTCGTGGATTGCTGACAATGCTTCGAGCAATTTGTCCACCACCAGTCAGTCTTCCACGCAGTCCACCCATGTCACCGAAATCCCCACTCCTCCAGCTCCTGCACCTCAGCCTCCTCCCCCCCAGTCTGCCCCCTCCCAGGAAAATTTGCCATTTGAACCGGCATACTCTGAGGAACTGTTTTCTGGACCCTTCCCACAGTCACAAACCACTTGTCCGGTTGCTGCTGAGCAATTTTCCGATGCCCAGGTTTTCCACCAGTCACAGTCTGTGGGTGATGATGACCTTCTTGACGTAGTGGAAGCGTGTAAAGAGGTGTCCGACGATGAGGAGACACGGTTGTCAGACACTGGGGAAGTTGTTGTCAGGGCAGGAAGTCCGAGGGGGGAGCAGACTGAGGGATCGGAGGATGATGAGGTGACAGACCCAAGCTGGGTTGAGAGGCCGGGTGAACACAGTGCTTCTGAGACGGAGGAGAGTCCTCGACCAGAACAGGTTGGAAGAGGCAGTGGTGGGGCCAGACGGAGAGGCAGGGCCAGAGCTGGTGCATCAGCGCCAAATGTGTCAACTAGTGAAGCTCCCGTGGCGAGGGCTCTTGCGGCGAGGGCTAGATCTTCAGAAGTCTGGAGGTTCTTTAAGGAAACACCGGATGACCGACGGACTGTGGTGTGCAACATTTGCCAAACCAGGCTCAGCAGGGGTTCCACCACTACTAGCTTAACTACCACCAGTATGCGCAGGCATATGAATGCTAAACACCCCACTCAGTGGCAACAAGCCCGTTCACCTCCGGCCGTGCACACCACTGCTCCTTCCCCTGTGTCAGCTGATAGTCAGCCCCCTGCCCAGGACCCTGCCACAAAAACCCCATCATCGCCTCCACGATCCTCCACAGCATCCACCAGCGTTCAGCTCTCCATACCCCAGACGCTGGAGCGGAAACGCAAATATAGTGCAACCCACCCGCACGCCCAAGCCCTTAATGTGCACATCTCCAGATTGCTTAGCCTGGAGATGCTGCCCTATAGGCTAGTAGAGACCGAGGCCTTTCGCAACCTCATGGCGGCGGCCGCCCCTCGGTATTCGGTCCCCAGCCGCCACTACTTTTCCCGATGTGCCGTCCCAGCCCTGCACCAGCACGTGTCAGACAACATCATCCGTGCCCTGACCAACGCCGTTTCTGACAAGGTCCACCTGACCACGGACACGTGGACGAGTGCTGCCGGGCAGGGCCACTATATATCGCTGACGGCACATTGGGTTAACTTGGTGGAGGCTGGGACCGAGTCTGACCCTGGGGCTGCTCATATACTGCCGACGCCGAGGATTGCGGGGCCTACCTCGGTCCAGGTGTTTCAGGCCTACTATGCCTCCTCCTCCTCCCACCCCTCCTCCACCTCCTCCTCCGAACTACCATCCGTGGGCAAACGGCGCCATCAGTCGGTTCGTAGCTCTAGGCACAGCAGCAGTGCCGTCGCTAAGCGAAAGCAGGCGGTGCTCAAAACTGCTGAGCCTAGGCGGACAAAAGGCACACAGCCCAAGCGCTATTCAGGGCATTACCACACGGTGCAGAAGTATCTGTGGCTGGCACCGCTGAACCTCAAGCGGGAATGGTTGGGTGTGACAACGGCCGGTAACCTAGGTGGCGTCTCTGCAACCTCGCCCTGATGACAATGTGCCATGCTGGCCAGGTGGTTCTAAATCATGATAGTTCAGCGCTTTCTCAAGCATACCCCAATCTTCTGATTTGACTCACGAAAGGGCGCGTATCAGTGCGTCATTTCGGAAGTCCGCCCAGATGTGCCACTCTCAGGGCCAGCGCCAGCGCCGCCTCCACTGCCCGCTCACGATGGTGTGCGACGTGCCACGAGGTGGAATTTCAACACTGACCATGGTATCCAGAGTTTCCGCAGCTGTAGAGACGATTTTAGATGCCCAGATGTCTCAACTTTCCACCCAGAACTGGTTGTCAGGTCGAGTCAGTTCCAGTCTACAATGAGGAGGTGGACGTGGATGTGAATATCTGTCTAGGTTGAGTTGAACTCTGAAGGAGTCAACACAGATGCGTCAGTGGCGAGCCGCACATCATCAGCCTCATCCATCCCGATGCTTGGCCTGTTGAAAACTCTCTGGTCAGATTAAGTCGGAAAGCTTTGCGCGTAGTCAAGAGTGACAGGGGAACGGAATATTTCCCTTGTTGATAGCCAAAGCCCCTCAGGTCGTTTCTCAGCGATATCGGAGGACGTGGAGGTGGAGGGAGGATGAGGAGGAAGAGGAGGAGAATGTTGGCGAGACACCAGAGGGGAGCATTGCTCAGACCTTCAATTGTTCAGCGTGTAGGGCAGAAGAAGAGGAGGTTGGAGGAGTTGGAGGGGGAGGAAATGAAAGTCAGGCCAGTGTACGGGAGTCGAGTAGATCTTAAGCAGTTGGTACTTGGCGCATTATGGAGCTTTCATTGTAGGCTGCCTATCCTGTGACCCTCGCGTTCAAAGAATTATTCCAGCACCGTAATATGGGTGTTCACTCTCTGGACCCCACGGGGTCAAGCAAAAACGCTTCCCATCTCATCCTTGCAGAGGAAGGAGTGTGAGAATGCTATATGAATCCTGCAGGGGGCCTGGTGACAAGCTGGAAACAGTATTTCCCTTCTGACGCGCTAGCGCAGCAGAGTGTGTAGTCTGCGGACAAGTAGCGAGGGAGAGAGAGGCGAGCAGGCAGTCGTCCAGCAATGGCAAGGGTTACGCGTTACAAGGCTTTGCAGCTTTATGTCACACCCAGCAAGACATGTCACTGTTCCCCTGTCTCGGCAGAGTAGGGCTGATCTTTAAGTGGTGCGTGGGGGGTGGGGGGTGTGGGGTTGTGGGGGCCGGGGGTTGGGGGGGGGGGGGGGGCCTGGGGGAGGGGGGGGGGAAAAACTATTTGGGGGGGGGGGGGTGGGTGGGAGAGGGGCGGTTCTCCTTCTTCAGGGGGGGGGGGCCGGTGGGGGGGGGGGTGGGGGGGCGACTGGGGGGGGGGGGGGGGGGGGTGGGGGGGTGCGGTCGGGTGTGGGGTGGGGAGGAGAACGACTAATAACTACACAATAATGTCCTCACCGGCAAAAAATTTTCTAAATGGACACAAAAAAATAAAAAACCCTTCGACTCCTATTCCCACCAAAAGTGAAACACCACCAAACCTAAAAAACCAACAACAAAAGAAGATAAAGGTGACCAAAGTAAACGAAAAAAAAACCAAAATAACTGAGGGAAATAAGAAAACAACACCCAAAAAAAAACCATAAACCGATAAAAAAAGCAACATAAACACACCAACAACTCACGAACAAAAACAAGCAACCACTGAGTCACAACGAATAACCAACCAAAATTTGCTCTCCCATACAGATCCCCTAGTTCAAAAACAACTGCACGAATGTATAACATAACACCCAACAAAAACATACATTAAACCAAATAAAAAATAAATAAAACAATATAACAACAGAGTGCAGTAAAAACAACAACAAAACAAATATTGCTATCGCTTTCATTTCACCAAAAAACAAAAAAATAAAACAAAAAAAAAACAAAAAAAAAAGAAAAAAAAAAAGTGGGGTGTGGGGGGCGGAAAAAACCACAAAAAATTTCTTTTTTGTTTGGGGGTGGGGGGGGGGGTTTTGGGGGGGGGGGGGGGTGGCGGTGGGGGGTGGGGTGGGGGTGGGTGGGGGGGGGGGGGGGGGGGGGGGGGGGGGGGGGGGGGAGGGGGGGGGGGGGGGGGGTGGGGGGGGGGGGGGTGGGGGGGGTGGGAGGGGGGGGGGGGGGGGGGGAAAGAAAACAAAAAAAAACAAAAAAGGGGGAGTACAGCTCGACATACCATCGTCTAAATGATCACACAGCTCCCTACAAACTACTGGGTCAAAGGACATGTGGCACAGAATGGCGCGTACGCCTTGGAGGTTTGGCTGCCTGCGCTAGCGCTTGTCCGAGCGGGTTTTCAGTGCAAGTGGTGGCATCATCACGATAGCGTACACGCCTGTCGGATGACAGCGCTGACAGGCTGACGTTTTAAAAATGAATAAACGGCTGGATTCTCAGAATTTCCATCTCACCCAGGTGAAGGAAGCTCAACCTGAAAATTGATCCACTCCTCTCCTCCTCCCCATTTTCCTCCTTTCTCCTCTCTTTGTACAGTAAAGCAGAGGAAAATGGCTATTTTTGACAGGGCCCACTGGTCTTGCTATAGTATTCATGATTTAATTTCGGAGGGCCACCTACCGGTCCTCTGTTTGAAACAATTTTGTGAGTGCCACATACAGGCATCAATATATCCATTTTCTGGAGGGCCACCTACCCGGTCCTTGTTTTTAAAAATTTTGGGAACTGCACATACAGGCACTCAATCTATTCATTTTACGGAGGGCCACCTACCTGCCCTCTGGTTGAACCTTTTTGGACTGCCACATACAGGCACTAAATCTATTCCATTTACTGCAGGGCCACCTACTGCTCTCTCTGGTTGAACAATTTTTGGGACTGCCACATACTGGCACTCAATCTTTCCATTTACTGGAGGGCCACCTACCTGCTCCTCGGTTTGAAAATGTGGGACTGCCATATACAGGCACTCAATTATTCCATTTTACTGGAGGGCCACCTACTCGCTCCGTGTTTGAACATTTTTGGGACTGCCACATACAGGCACTCAATCTATCCTTTTACTGGAGGCCACTACCTGTCCTCTGGTTGACAATTTTTGGACTGCCACATACAGGCACTCAATCTATTCCATTTTACTGGAGGCCACCTACTGCTCCTCTGGTTTGGAACAATTTGTGGGATGCCACATACAGGCACTCAATCTATTCCATTTACTGGAGGGCCACCTACCTGCTCCTCTGGTTTGAAAATGTTTGGGACTGCCAACATTACAGGCACTCAACTCTATTCCATTTTCTGCAGGGCCACCTACCTGCTCCTCTGGTTTGAAACATTTTGGGACTGCCACATACAGGCACTCAATCCTTCCATTTTTACGGAGGGCACCTACTGACTCTGGTTTGAAAAATGTTGGGACTGCCACATACAGGCACTATCCAAATTAAATTGTCTCCATAGCAGCCTCCAACGTTGTCTCCAGTGCTACCCCAAAAGTCGTCAATAGCTGCCTCCATACATGTCCCTTTATCAAACGAGGTGTGTCAGGCAGAAATTGGGTGTGTTCTGGATTCCATCAAAGTGTTAACTTTGTCGCCACCCGCGTGTTTATCACAAAATATACTGGCAAACTTTTACCATTTAGGGAATTATTTCGCGCTTCTGCGCAGCTGTTTACCTTCCCCTCACCGGCATCCTAAACTTATAAGAACGCTACTACACTTGATCTTATACAAAAGGTTCTTAGAAGTGCTGTTTGGGGAGTAGCCTATAGACAGGGCTTGGATTGGCGAAAGTCGCTGGCAGCGGAGCGCCCGCTCCATGCCAAGATCCAACTAATTAGTTTTAACTGCAGCACTTTATCTACTACTAGTTCACTGCCTCCATACATGGTCCCCTTATCAAACGAGCTGGGTCAGGCAGAATTTTGGGTTGTTTCATGGCTTCCATGTTAACTGTCGCCACCCTGCTGTGTAATCCACAAAATATACTGGCAAACTTTTTCATGTACCGATATTATTGAGAGGCTTCTTGCTCACCTCCTGGTGTTCCTCTCTGCCCATGGTTGAAGCCCGAGTCAATTAGGGTATGTCGCCATGCCACTCTCTAGCCTGCTGCGCTGCCTCTGCATGCCGTCCCCTATAGTGTCAGGGTCAATTATTGGATGTTTTAGATGCATCTAGCTTCATTCTGTCACTCTGTCATGGCCATGCTGTTGCCCATAATTTTGGCATAATGGTGCGATTTTAAGCAGCCTCAGAGGCATCCATGCATGCTGGCCCTGCTGTTCCTGTCCATTTCCGTGGTGTTTCCATCCTTTTCTGAGGTTTCCAGGTGTTTGGCCAAGCTTCCCTGTGCAGAGCCTTGGTCCCCTTGAAAATGCTCGAGTCTCCCATTGACTTCAATGGGGTTCGTTATTCGAGACGAGCACTCGAGCATCGGGAAAAGTTCGTCTCGAATAACGAGCACCCGAGCATTTAGTGTTCGCTCATCTCTAGTTCTCACTATATACACTGATAGTTCATTGTTAGAAGCGTATGATGTCTTTATATAGTAAATATAATAAATTGGATGCACTTAAAGATATAAGAGATCTTGGTTCGGTTTTTTCCATTATCGCTACAAGGGCCTGCATCGGCTGAGGACAAACTTCACCACCGACAATGGCAATGTGGGGGGCAAAAGTGAAGAACTTGATGTACGTGGAGGATCTCTCTCTGATCATGGGACCCATGAAAGGTTCTACCAAACATGACGAACCAGATTCAGTTCCAACAGTCTCCCAAATACAGAGGGGTGTTGTGAAAACCCCAGGTGACACATCTCCCCCCTGGATGAGGAAATGCTCTCCCCACTCCGCCCCATCTCCTTCCCCCTTAACTTATTTTCCCTATTTCTTCTCAGCTGTGATGAGCTTCCTTCTTCATATCGTTCATGTTTGAATTTCTATTTTCTTTTTGTGTTTACACGGAGCCCTTTTGAAGCCCCTGGGGCAACGGGTCTATTGTTTAGGTTTATTGTATGAAAATCCGGAAAAAGACAGACTAGCGGATTGGGCATGAATGTAGAATTTATTTATCGATCTATACAAGACAGTTGATATCAATGACATCTAATTGTATTATATTTGTCACGGTTGGTCCACGACCCTTATCGGGGTCGCGGCTCACCCGTGCTCCTGTTCCCTGCTGGCGCGTCGCCCGTAAAGTTACCTTTCCGGCACCTGTCTCGGCTCAAACTTTAGGGCGTGCCTCCGCTGCCGCCCTGCCCTCTTGCCGTCTCTGACCTTGAACCTCTGCCCGTCATTGACCTACTGCTGTTCGACCACGAGATTGTCTGCCCATGTGTACCTTGACCTTGCTGCCACTACGGACAAGCCGCGTCTGTGGAAGACCACCTGCTCTGCGGCGGCTCTCATGAAAAACGGATGCCACTTAAATTCCAGTCCCGTGTGGTCTGTGTCAACGTCCACGGTGCCCAGGGGGTAAAATTTGGATGTGCACAAAACATGTTTGTGTCTGTTCATATCAAGTAGTGTTTATTGTAAACCAAGGACACTTACATGCTGGTGTGTGCCCCTTGGGGGAACTGCCTTTCTTCCAGCTTCTAATTCCCTAGTTTTGCGGAAAAAAAAGGCTGTAAAAATGATTGTATGAGCCTGAGGGGGTGCCATATACTCCCTCATAAGTAAATCACTGGAGGGCCTACCAGGCGGCCGGCAGCAGTTGGAGAGTGGAGGTCTGTGCCTCTGTAAACAAACAGTAGTTGCACGGCACCGAGGAAAGGAGAGAGGAGTGAGGGAGATCAGGAGAGCTGGAGAGTACGTACAGCTTTTTTTCTAAACCTATACATGACCCAGAAGGAACAGAATTCAGGACCACAAGGAGTCACTCAGAGAAGTAGAAGCCATGGTTATTACTAAACTCCGGTCCTCACATGGGCACAAGGGACAGATAGGAGGGAGGAAAGCTGGGGACACGCAGAAGAAAAAAGAAGGGCTATTTTATAAAAGAAATGTCAATGCGCACAAAACTAGGGTTGTTCAGGGCGTTCTAGGTAATAGTGCGAACCCAACCAACCCTGCAGAACATCATAAACAGCGCTGTGAATTTATCATGAATGACATCATAAAAATTTGCCGCCGATTTCCAAAATGTTGTGAATATTGTTTTCTAAAAGTGTGGATTAGATTTCTTAAAATCTGGTTCTTACATAAAAAGCGATGATTGGTTGTGGAACTCCCCAGCATTTAGTCCAGTGTGAAAGTCTCAGTTCTCGTAGAAGTTCTATTCATTCCCATTACCAAATCATTACATGCATGTAAGTATCATTCACCCTGTATTTCTCAAGAGGGATGTATGCAAACCAAGAGGGGCAAAACAAACGAAACAATCCAAGGGTTGCAACGATCTCTCTCTCCTCCGGAAACTTAGTCCATCAACAAACTCCTGCTCTTCCATCTGCCAGGTAACTAATATTTTTTCTTTAATCGGCCTCTCTCACAACTCCCGACTTTCTAAGCTGCACAATTCTCTGGAATGTGTCTACCCCGGACTATCGACCAACACAAACTACAAAGCTTCAAAAGTGCTTTTTTAAACCACCTTCTCTTAGGTAGAACTACTAACTGTATGTGTTTCAACTTCTTCAACTCTCTTTTTACTCCTCCCGTCTGTCAATGGGCGTATCAATCACAGAAAGTGGAGGACGGAGAAAAACAAAATTTGCCACAAGTTTCTGTCTACAGTTTCCATCTTAATCATTAAATAAGAGAAAAACCCAAAAGCAAGAAGTTTGCGTGAAAAGCTATTTTATTTATTTGTACTCTGTGAATAAATATTGTACCACATGAATCATGTATCGGTTGTCTTCATCAGGATATGATTCCCAATCATAAACTATTTTAAACCATTTAACATAAAACTTACACACGTACTTTCACTCTCAGTAGTTCTTTCTCTATGACAAGGTGGTCCGATATGATTTCACCAAGTAGATTCCCCACGAGAATGATTCTCCACGTGTGAATCTGTGATTTTAGAGAGAGTTTTCATGACCTTCTGGGACATGGAAATGGTGATTGTGATATGGCTAGAAGCCACAACTCTGATATCAGCGTGTTAACGACGGGCCTTGGTATGAACACATTACTCACAGATACCGATAACATGTTATCATTCTTGGTTAACGTCATCGAATAGAGACCCTTCCAAAATTTGTGAGAAGTTTAATTAAATCTGTTTAACTTATAGGTTTCCACATTTCGGAATGGAACTGGCGTTGCCTGGTGTGACCTCTGAGAGCAAACAAGTTCTATTTTCCAATCAAAACATTGTTCACATTTTGGGCATGAAAAGGCTTCTCTCCTTGGTGACGTCTCATGTGTGTAGAAGATGATTTAATTCTATACGTTTCCCAATTCTGTACATGAAACGGCTTCACTGTATGTGAATTCTATGTGTAACAGTTCGATTGCGGTTGAAAATTTTCCACATCGGACATGAAATGGCTTTGTCCCGTGTGGTTCTCCGATGATGTATGATAAGATTTGATTTGTCTCGAAAAATTTACCACATCTGAGCAAGAAAATGGCTTCTCCCCGTGTGGGTTCTCAGATAGCGTAACCAGAGTTGCTTTGAGTAAAACATTTGCCACATTCTGAACACGAAAATGGCCTCGTCCCCGTGGAATCTCTCGATGTCGAACAAGATCTGATCTTGATAAAAACATTTCCCCCCAATCTGAACATGATATGGTCTTTCCGTGTGTGAATTCTCCGATGGGTGCAGGTTTGATTATCGTAAGCATTTCCCACATTCTGAACAAGAAAATGGCTTCTCCCCTGTGTGAGTCTCTCGTGGAGTAACAAGGGAGTTTTTAGGACAACCTTTCCACATTCTAAACATGATATTGCTTCTCTTTTTATGAGCTCCCCGAGGAACACTCTTGCTTCTGTGACTTTCATTGGTTCCCCGTCTGTGTTAGATTGTGAGTTGAAGGATATATCTGGGATATTGTGAAGCTCTTCACATATATCTTCTTTAATCTCCAATCTTCCTCTTTAATACATAAAGACATACATGTCCTCTGAGCTCCTGCTAAGTAATCTGATAAGGATGAACAGAATTTATTTGTTTAAGTCATATAAAATTCAATTGGGTTCTGTGGCACAATATTAAGAACAATCCATGGAAGAGGTGCTCAATATCAGAGTCATGGTTCTTCAGCAGCTTCAAAAACAAGAAGGGGACAGGAGCACGAAAGCTCAATTCTGTGTCGTGGTCACAGCTGGAGACCAACTCATATCACTGTTGCTGCCTGTTGTGACCTCCGAGAACAAACAAAAAAAAGTGATTTACTACTCACCTGGGCAGTACCTGCAGGAATCTCCTCCTTACATCGTCATCGTCCCCCTCACTATGTCTCTGGGGCAAATATTTTCACATCTTCACCCGATAACAAACTGAGGAACAAATATGTAAGAAGTCACCAGACGTGTGAGAAGTCAAGAGGAGGATTCCGCTGATAACGAATAATAAGTAATTATCAGATCACGTAGGTGTCCACCCTTAATCCCATGTTGCTCCTTACTGTAAAGTTAACCCAGCACAGTCAGGCACATAGAGACAATGGGATGGGATTTGACAATAAGACAATTTTTAGAAACTTATTCACTAGATAAACTTCCACCAGATAGAGAAGATATGTAGGAAGTCTTACTCCTCTACCGATGTTCTGTGGACATTTCTCCTCTGAACAATCTGCGTAGGAAGAGGCTGGGACATCTCCCGGTGATGTTTCTTACTAGCTGATTCTACCTTCCGTAGGAAACATCCGGACTGAATTCTTCTTCCTACAGATAATGAAAGGAGCGTGTGGATTAGTCCTGTCTATTACTGCTGCTGTGAGGGGGTGGTGGTCCTCCATCATGACGTCCTTGTACAATCTTTGTGTCCTTCTAATACTCCCACTTCAGGAGAAATAGAAAGCCACATCCTGACACCTTATAGGAATGACACACACACAATGATCCCGTCCACCAGATCCTTCATAGCGTTACTGTATAGTCCAGCATTCCCAGCAATGTCACCCTCTCCAGTCCAGCAGCTCCATCATCTTGTGGGTGACTTCTGGATCTTCGCTCATTGATGTCATCATGTATCAGGGGGTGAGGTGGAGGAGCGGGATGGGGTCAGGGTTCTCCCCGTCCTTCATACACAGGGGCCGACAGCGCCCACTAGAGGTCTTCTTTCACTACTGTGTAATCCTGGTTATGGAGAGACACATTGATAAATCTCCCTCCCTACATTTCCAGAATCTCTCACCTCTCCAGTCCTATCATCTGTTATTCCCATAGATATGATGTCATGTGACCTCATCACAAATCTCTCACCTCTCCGTAATATAGAAGGAGAATCTCTAGGGTGAGCTGGAAGATTCTCTCACCCTGCGTCTCTGTCCATCCTTGAGGGTCAGTCAGGAAATTTTTCTATGAACCTGAATGGATTGGGATGACACAATGTGAAATCAGGTAAGATAAGTTCATGGTAAAAATATAACTTTGGATTGGTGAAGGTATTTATTTCTAAATGTTTAAATTATAACATAAAGGTTACAGTGTATTTTTGTACAGTATAAGGTAGAACATACGTTTATTAAATTGTCGGGGGCCTAGATCCTCCATGCTTAAGGTCACGTGATAACTACACCCACTTAAGGCCCCAAAGGGGTTGCTTATATTTTATCTGATCTGAACGCAAACCTTTGGTAAGGCTAAATTCACACAACGTGTGCCCGACGTACCGTAGCACGGGGCAAACATCAGCGCCCGGGAGAGGTGTAGGGGGGTGAGCGCCGCTTGCCCCCGCCCCTCTCCATAGAGAAACGGTGCACATTGCTGTATTCGGGGAAAGATATGATATGTCCTTCTTTTCCCCGGCTATGGGCGGTACGGCGGCACCACAATGCCCTATACGGTGCCGTGTGCCCATTGCCGGCCTATGGGGGACGTATATCTGTGTGTATACGGATGCTGATATATGTCCAAAGGTCGTCTGGACGAGCCTAAGACCTTACACACAAGTGGGAGGAAAGGATCTGAACTGGCGGTGTTCCAGCCGTTGTGAATTGACGGTTCAACTTGCCACATGAGCGGCCTGGGGTAAAAGTAAAATTTGCGCAGATCGCCTCATGTATGGGATCTTTAGGTTAATATCAGTCATCTTTCTACTATGGATGAAATTTTTTATGGTCACGTTGTATCTGTCTTGCATCTCTCTTGTTACGTTCCCGATTCTACAGGGGGGGGGGGGGGGTTGTCATTTTATTTATCTTTAGGCTGCATTCACACATGAGGATTGCTTGCTTTTCAAATGCAAACACAACCTCCTCCTGCGATCACCTTTTTTTATGGCTTTTCCAAAAAGACACAAAGTTTTCAAGCAACCAATTCCTCTCTTTCCTCCGAAGGAGAATCGAATTTGCAATTTTTTTTTCAACGTTTGTCGGAAAAGTGTGACCTTTAAAAACCCGACATCTGGATTCCATCAGGCGCCACACCAGACCACGCCTGCATTAACTAGGTTGATGCGGAGAGACACCAAAAAAATGATCAAACATGCACCAATGTACCCCACCGTGCCGAAAAAATTCATAATCCTACACGCACCCCGCCGCTGCAAGTCACAGATGATACAAAAATGAAATAGCTAAAATGAATAACAAACTGAAAATACAAATCACGGCATCAGTCCTTTTAGGGTTAGTGTCCCGGTGATCCCTATCTCACCTCTCCTGCGAGCAGTCCATATACACAGGGCCACTGGGTTACAGCCTGGGATGATGTCAGAGTCATGTGATCCCCTGTGTGGGCGGGGTCATTGGGTCACCGACATGCTCAGTGTATGCAGCACCTGCTGTGCAGAGCTGAGGTTATGTGTCGGGTAAGGTTAGTCAGACAATTATTTCATGTCTTTGTGATGTCCGTGACATATTGACTGCAAGAAGAGAACCGCATTATTTATTCTCATCTACGGACCTGGACTTAAAGGAAACCTACCATCTGGATGTTACCCATTAAGAGGACCTGTCACCCAAATTTCGGCACTAGGAGCTGCTTACTAAAGTACAAACGCTGCAGTGTTGAGTGTAGTGATAGCGTTAACGGAATCTCGTCAGACGAAGCGAAGTGTGCAAAACACGTGTCGGGTGGGGAACTAAATACTCCTTGTCGGTATTGTACCCATATGCTACAGGTCCCCTATCTGTGCTTTCTTTTTTACCCCACTCTATGAATTTTTCCCTTATGTGGGTTGAGAAGGGGTTGTATACTGACTTTATACCGAAAATCTTGGTTAACTATTCTCTTCCAGGGGTACATGACTACTACCTGGGATTGTCTGCCATTTTATTGTCTCCAAAGGTGCTGATTTTATCCTATATGTAGTTTATACAATAAAGATTATTTGATGCTACTTTGTGTCATGGATTACTCCATGTAATGATGTTTTTCGTGTCGGTGTTCTCATTGGAGACGTAATTAGATCGTAACAATAATTTGAGATAATTTTTAATATCGTGGAGGGGGGGTGGTAAACATTTTCTAATACTTTATTATACTTTACAGCTTGATGTTTGACTTCAGAAGCTAATATCTCTCTCACTCACAGCGGTAACAAACAAAGAGAAGAAAGGAGATGGAGGCATGCTACTCAATCTGTAGACCGATTTTCTATACCACATAGAAGTAACATTGCAGCAGGGCCGATTTAGTCTATTGTGCTGCCTGAGGCAAAAATGAAATGACCCCCATCCTCAAACACAAGACCACCCTGTTTAGCACTACTGAAGACAGGACACATTTTTAAAAAAATAATCTACAACTTTAAGGAAAACCGGATACCGACGGACTGTGGTTGCAATTTGCCACCCGGCTCAGCAGGGGTTCCACCACTACTAGCTTAACTACACCATATGCAGGATATGAATGCTAAGCACCCCACTCAGTGGCAACAAGCAGTTCACCTCGGGCGTGCACACACTGCTCCTTCCCCTGTGTCCGTGCTAGTCAGCCCCCTGCCCAGGACCTGCACAAAAACCCCATCGTCGCCTCCAACGATCCTCCACAGCATCCACCAGTGTTAGCTCTCCATACCCAGACGCTGGAGCGGAAACGCAAATATAGTGCAACCCACCCGCACGCCCAAGCCCTTAAGTGCACATCTCAGATTGCTTAGCCTGGGATGTGCCCTATAGGCTAGTAGAGACCGAGGCCTTTCGCAACCTCATGGCGGGCGCCGCCCCTCGGTATTCGGTCCCCAGCCGCCACTACTTTCCATGTGCCGTCCCAGCCCTGCACCAGCACGTGTCAGACAACATCATCGTGGCCTGACCAACGCCGTTTCTGACCAGGTCCACCTGACCACGGACACGTGGACGAGTGCTGCCGGGCAGGGCCAATATATACGCGACGGGCACATTGGGTTAACTTGGTGGAGGGTGGGACCGAGTCTGCCCTGGGGCTGCTATACTGCCGACGCCGAGGGTTGCGGGGTACCTGGCAGGTGTTCAGTCCTACTATGCCTCCTCCTCTCCCACCCTCCTCCACTCCTCCTCCGAACTACCATCCGTGGGCCCGGCGCCATCAGTCGGTAGCTTCGGCACTGCAGCAGTGCCGTCGCTAAGCGAGCGCGGCGGTGCTCAAACTGCTGAGCTAGGCGCACAAAAGGACACCGCCCAAGAGCATTACAGGGCAATCACGGCGCAGATATCTTGTGGCTGCCACCGCTGAACCTCAAGCAGGGAAGGTTGTGGTTTGTGACAACGACGTCACCTGTGGCGGTCTGCAACTCGGCCAGCGGACCACATGTGCCAGCTTGGCCCCATGTTTAAATCGATAGTTCAGCGTTGTTCCATCAAGACATACCCAATCTCTGATTGCCACGAAGGTGCGCCCACTGTGAGATTTCAGGAAGTCCAGCCCAGATGCTGCCACTCTCAGGGCAGCGCAGCGCGCCTCCAACTGCCCGTCACCGACTGATTGGCGCGTGCCACGAGGTGGATCAACACTGGACCATGTTATCCGAGAGTTTACCAGCAGGCAGAGGATGTAGACTGCCAGATTGTAACTTCACCAGAACTGGTAGTCGGTCCAGTTCAGCTGGCCTCAAGTTACAATGAGGAGTGGACGTGGATTGTCTGATATCTGTCAGGTGCTGAGTAACTTTTGAGGATGTCACACAGATGGTCAGGGCGATGCCGCCATCATCAGCCTCACCTCCCGCTGCTCTGGCTGTTGAAAAACATCTCTTGCGTCAGATGACAGTCGGAAAGCTTTGCGTCGTCACAAGAGACAGGGGAGAAATTCTCCTGGTGATAGCCAAAGTAACCCTAGTCTGTTTCTCAGCGACATATGGAGGAGGTGGAGGTGGGGAGGAGATGAGGAGGAAGGGGGAGATGTTGGCGAGACACAGAGGGGAAGAGATGCTCACGACCTCACTGTCTCAGCGGTATGGGAGAAGAAGAGGAGTGAGGGTTGGAGGAGGAGGAAATGGACAGTACAGGCCAGTGAGGGGAGTGAATTCTACGCGTTGGTATTGGCGATATGCGGGCAGATTTCAATGCTAGGCTGCCTATCCGTGGCCTCGCGTTCAAAGAGATTTATCCATGCACCGATACTGGGGTTCACCTCTGGCCACGGATACAAGCAAATTATCCCACTCTCATCCCTGCATGAGGAAAGGAGTGTGAGAATGCATGAATACCCAGCAGCCCTGGTGCACAAGATTGAAACAGTTTTCCTTATGAACAGCGCTAGCGGAGAATAGAGGCGTAGTTCTGCGGGACAGTAACGAGGGCAGCAGTAGGCGAGCAGAGCTGTCCAGCACTGCAAGGGTACGCTTACAAGGTTTGCAAGCTTTATATGTCACCCTAGCAAGAGCACGTGTCACTGTCCCCAGTCTCGGCAGGTAGGCTGATCTTTACAGAAAGATGGTGAGGGAGTCGTACGGCTGACCGATACCATCGTCCTAAATGATCACACAGCTCCCTAAAACTTATCTGGGTTCAAAGTGGAATGTGGCACGACTGGCGCTGTACGCCTTGGAGGTCTTTGCTGCCCGGCGCTAGTCTTGTCCGAGCGGGTTTTCAGTGCAGGTGGTGGCATCATCCGTAAGTACACGCCTGTCGAATGACAGCGGCTGAACAGGCTGACGCTTTTAAAATTGAACTAAAGGCGGGATTTCTCAGGAAGTTCAATCTCCACCAGGTGAAGGAAGCCAACCTGAAAATTGATACCCTCTCCTCCTCCCATTCCTCCTTATCCTCCTCTTGTACAGTTAAAGCAGAGGAAAATGGACTATTTTTGACAGGGGCCCACTGGCTTCGTCCTTAGTTACTCTATGATTTAATTTTCTGAGGGCGCACGATACGGTCCTCTGTTTGACAACAATTTTTGTGAGTGACCATACAGGCAATCAAATCTATTCCATTTCGGAGGGCCAACCTACCCGGTCCTGTGTTTAAAAAATTTTGGGAGCCCAAGACAGGCACCAATATCTATTCATTTTATGAGGCCACCTACGCTGCTCCTCTGGTTTGAACCGTTTTTGGGATGCCACATCAGGAACTCATATCTATTCCTTTTAGCAGGCCACCTACCTGCTCCTCTTGCGTTGAACAATTTTTGGGGACCTGCCACATACAGTCACTCAATTATTCCATTACTGGAGGGCCACCTACTGCTCCTATGGTTTTGAAACAAGTTTGGACTGCACATATACAGGCACTAAATCTTATTCCATTTTATGGAGGGCACCTAATGTCCCTGGTTTGAAACATTTTGGGACTGCCACATACAGGCATCAACTATATTCTTACTGGAGGACACCCCCCCCCCCCCACCCTACCTGCTCCCTGGTTGACAATTTTGGGACTGCCACATAAAACAGGCAATCAATCTATTCCATTTTCTAGGATGGCCACTCACTGCCTCCTCTGGTTTGAACAATGTTGTGGGGATGCCACTACAGGCAATCTAATCTATTCCATTTGATGGAGGCCACCTACTGCCTCTGTTTGAAATGTTGGGACTGCAAAATTACAGGCACTCAACTTTATTCCATTTTACGGCAGGGCCACCTACCTGCTCCTCTGGTTTTTGAAACATTTTGGGGATGACCACATACAGGCACACTCAATCTATCCATTATGGAGGGCCACCTACCTGTCTACTGTTTGAAAAATGTTGGGACTGCCACTACAGGACTATCCAAATTATTAAATTGTCTCCATACAGCCCTCCACAAGTTGTTCCATTGTGATACCTCCAAAAGTCGTCAATAGCGCTCCTATGCATGATCCCTTATCAAACGAGGTGTGTCAGGAGAAATTTGGTGTTTGTTTTCATGGATTCCAATCAAATTGTTAGAACTTTGTCGCCCCCCTTTGGGGATGTGTTAGTTCACAGAAAAAAATTATACTGGAAACTTTTACCATTTAGGGATATTATTTCAGCGCTTCTTGCGAGCTGTTGACATTCCCCTCACCATGGCATTACCTAAACTATAAGAAGCTACTACCACTGATTATACAAAACGTTTTAAGAAGTGCTGTTTGGGAGTGCCTATCAGCAGGAGGCATTGGATGGGCGAAAGCTGCGCCTGGAGCGGAGCGCCTAGGTCCAGACCAAGATGCCAACTAAGTATAGTTTTAACTGCAGCACCTTTAATCGACTACTAGTTCACTGCCTCATACATGGTCCCCTTTATCAACACGAGCCTGTGTCAGGCAGAATGTTTGGGTTGTTTCAGGCTTCCATGTTAACTTGTCGCACCCTGCTGTGGTAATCCACAAAAATATACTGGCAAACTTTATCATGTACACGATATTATTTGAGCGGCTCTTGATCCCCCTTTGGGTTCCTCTCTGCCCCATTGGTTGAAGCCCGAGTCCAATTGGTAGTCGCCATGTCCACTCTCTAGTGCTGCCGCGTGCTCTTGCATGCCGTCCCCCTATAGTGTCAGGGCAATATTGGCTGTTTAGATGCATTAGCTTCATTTCTGGCACTCTGTCATGGCCATGCTGTTGCCAAATTTTGGCACCATAATGGTGCGATTCGCTTGGAGCACGTGCTGGAAAAGCCAATCAGGAGGATGATCCATGAGGCATGTTCTGCAATGCATCCTGCTAGGCTGGTTCCTGTCCATTTCCGGTGGTGTTCCATCCTTTTGAGGTTCAAGGTGTTTGGCCAAGCTTCCTTGGCAGAGCCTTGGTCCCCTTGAAAAATGCTCGAGTCTCCCATTGATTCATGGGGTTCGTTTCGAGCGAGCACTCGAGCATCGGGAGAAAAGTCGTCTCGAAAACGAGGCAACCGAGCTATTAGTGATTCGTATCTTAGTTCTCACTAGATACACTGCATGTTTTCATTTTAGAAGCGTATGATGTTCTTTATATAGTAAATATAAATAAAATATTGGATGACTTAAAGATATAAGAGACTCTTGGTTCGGTTTTCTCATTATCAGCTACAAGGGCCTGATCTCCGCTGGAGACAAACTTCACCACCGACAATGGCATGTGGGGGGCAAAGTGAAGATTGATGATCGTGGAGGATCTCCTCCTCTGGAGTCATGGGACCTCATGAAAGGTTCTACCAAAAAGACGACCCTAGATTCAGTGTCCACAGTCTCCAAATACACGAGGGGATGTTGTTGAAACACCCCAGGTGACACATCTCAACCCTGGATGAGAAATGCTCTCCCCACTCCGCCCATCTCTTCCCCCTTAACTATTTCCCATTTTTTGCAGCTGTGACTTGAGCTGCCTTCTCTCTACTTACTAGTTTCTATGCTGGAATTCTATTTTCTTTGTTTACCGGAAGCCCTTTTGAAGCCCCTGGGGCAATGGGTCTATTGTTAGGTTATTGTATGAAATCTCTGGAAAAAAAAGACAGACTAGCGGGATTGGGCATGAATGTAGAATTTATATCGGATCTATACAAGGAACATGTGATATCAATGACAATAATTGTATTATATTTGCACGGGTGGTACAACACGACCTTAGTCGCGGGTGCGCGGCTCACCGTGCTCGTTCCCCGACTGGGAGTCGCGTAAAGTTACCTTGTCCACGGCACTGGTCTCGGCTCCCAAACTCTTTGAGGCGGTCGCTCACGCGCAAGCCCTGCCCTCTTGCTTCGTCTCTGACTATGAACCTCTGCCGCTGCTTGACCTTTATGCTGGTCCGACCTACGAGATTGGTCTGCCAATGGTCCTCGACCTGGCTTGCCACTCGGACAAGCCGAGTCTGTGGAAGACCAACCTTGTCTGCGGCGGGGCTACTCATGAAAACCGGGGATGACCACTTATACTTCCAGTCCAGTGGTGTCTGTGTGTCAACGTCCACGTGGCCGGCAGTGAGGTAGGAAACTATTGGAGTGCACAAAACATGTGTGTTGATGTTCTATATCAGTAATGTAGTATTGTATAAACAAGGAACTGACTGCTGGTGTGTGCCCTCTGGTGGGAACTGCTTTCTTCCAGCTTCTATTCCCTAGTTTTTCGGGAAAAAAAAAGGCTGTAAAATGATGTAAATGAGCTGCGGGGTTTGTCCATAACTCCCTATAGTAACTCATGGAGGGGCCCTACAGGCGGCGCGGCAGCAGTGGAGGTGGAGTGTGGACTGTGCCTCTGTAAACAAAAGTCCGGACCGACGGACAAAGGAGGAGGGTGAGGAGAGATTCAGAGAGAGATGGGCAGAAGGTAGTACCAGCTTATTTTTCTAAACCTACATGACCAAGAAGGAGACAGATATTCAGGACCACCACGAAAGAGTCATCAAGAAGAAGAGAAAGCAAGGTTCTATTACTAACCTCCGTTTGTCCCTCACATGGGACCCAAGGGACAGATTAGGGGAAGGAAGGAAAAGCGGGGACCCGCAGAAAAAAAGAGGGCTTTTTTATCAAAAGAAATGTACAATTGCGCCAACAAACTAGGGTTGTTCAGGGCAGTTTGAGGTAACTTATGGCAACCCCAACCCAACCAACTGCGCAGAAATACATAAATACAGCGTTGGAATTTATCATGATTTGACCATTCATTAAATTTTGCGACGATTCTCACAAAATGTTTTGAATATTGTTATTCTAAAAGTTGGATTGATTTCTTAAAATTGGTTCTTACATAAAAATGTTGGGATGTGTTGTGGAAACTCCGAGCATTTTAGTCAGTGTGAAACGACCATGTTCTCGTAGAAGTTCTTCATTCATTCTCCAGTCCCCCCAATCATTAATGCATGTAAGGATTGCATCACCTGTATTCTCAAGAGGGATGTATGCAAACCAAGAGGGGCAAAACAACCGAAACAATCCAAGTGTTGCACCGATCTCGCTCCCTCCCCGGAAATAGTCACATCCACACAACTCCGCTCTTCCATATTGCCAGGTAAACTAATATTTTCTCTTCTTATCGAGTCCTTCACAAATCCAGGACTTTCTCAAGCTGCACATTCTCTGGAATGTCACCCGGACTATCGACCAACCACCACAAGCTACAAAAGCTTCAAAGTGCTTTTAAAACCATGTCTTCAGTAGAACTACTAATGATGTTGATTTCAATCTCTCTAACAATCTCTTTTTACTCCTCCCGTCTGTCAATGGGCGTATCAATCACAGAACACGTAGGAGGGGGAGAAAAACCAAAATTGCACAAGTTTCTGTCTACAGTTCCATCTTAATCATCCCTAAATAATGGAAGAAAACCCAAAAGCAAGAAGTTTAGCTGTTGAAAAGCTAATTTTATTAATTGTACTCTGTGAATAAATATGTACCACCTGAATCATGTATCGGTTTCTTCTCAGGATATGATTCCCATCAAACATATTTAAACATTTAACATAAAACTTACACACAAGTACTTTCATATCTAGTAGTTCTTCTCTATGACAAGGTGGTCAAGATATGATTCACCAAGTAGGCATTCCCCACGAGAATGATTCTCCCACGTGATTATTGATTTTACGAGAGTTTTCATGACATCTGGGCATGGAAATGGTGATCTGGATATGGCTAGAAGGCCACAACTTCTGATATCATAGCTGTGTTACACGACGAGGCCTGGTATAGACCACATTACTCAACAGATACCTGAAAATGTTATATTTTGGGTATCTCAGTCGAATATGGCAACCTCCAAACATTTGTGAAATGTTACTAATTAAATCTGTTTTAATCTAGTAGAGTTTCCCACATTTCGTAAGGGAATGGCGTTGCCCTGGTGTGACCTCTGATGAGCAACAAGTTCTATTTTCAGATCAAAACATTGTCACATTTTGGGCAATGAAAACGGCTTCTCTCTTGGTGGACGTCTCAGGTGTGTACGCAGATTGATTTCATTTATAACGTTCCCACATTCTGACCATGCAAACGGCTTCACTGTATGTGAAGTCTTATGTGACCAAGTTCGATTGCGTTGAAATCTTTCCACACCTTCGGACATGAAGTGGCTTTGTCCGGTGTGGTTCCTCGATATTGAATGAAGATTTGATTGTCTCGAAAAAATTTACCACATTTGAGCAAGAAAATGGCTTCTCCCCCGTGTAGGTTTCGATCGTAACAAGAGTTGATTGACAAGTAAAACATGTTGCCACATTCTGAACAAGAAAATGGCTGTCCCCGTGTGAATTCTACTGATGTCGAAACAAGATCTGATCTCTGATAAAAACATTCCCCAATGTGAACATGATATGGTCTTTTCCGTCTTCTGTGATGTGAATTATCCGATGGGTAGCAGGTTTGAGTTATCCGTTAAGAATTGCCCACATTCATGAACAAGAAAAATGGCTTTCCCCTGGTGCATGAGTCGTCCGTGAGTAACAAGGGATTGTTTTAGGACAAAACATTTTCCACATTCTAAACATGAATATTGCTTCTCCTTTTTATGAGTCCCGAGGAACATCTTGCTCTGGGACTTCATTGTTGGTTCCAGTGTGTTAGATTGTGAAGATTTGAAGGATATATTGGGATATGTGAAGTCTGTCACATATATTCTTCATAATCTCCAAGTTTCTCTTTAATTACATAAAGGACTATCACATGTCCTTTGTGAGCTTCCGTATAGTAATCTGAAAGGATGAGCTAACAGGAATTTATTTTGTTTAAGTCATATTAAAACTTACAATTGTTTTCTGTGCGCCACAAGTATTAAGAAACAATCCATGGAAGAGGTGTCAATATCAGAGTTGGTTTCGCAGCTTCAAAAACAAGAAGGGGGACAGGAGCAGAAAGCTCAATTCTCTGTGTCGTGTCAAACAGCTGGAGACCAACTCATATTCCACTGTCTGCTGCCGTGTGTGGACTCCGAGAAAACAAACAAAAAAAAGTATTACTACTCACCTGGGCAGGTTACCGCAGAATTCCTCCTTACATCGTCATCGCCCCTCAATATGTCTCTGGGGCGAAGGAAAATCTACATCTTCACCCGATACACAAGCTGAGGAACAAAATATTGTAAGAACGTCCACCCAGACGATGGAGAAGTCACAGAGGAGGATTCTTAAGATGATAAAGAATAAAAGTACTTTCATGATACACGTAGGTTCGTCCACCCTTGATCCACCCATGTTGCTTCCTTACTGTAAAGTTCACACCAGCACAGTCAGGCAATAGAGACAATGGATGGGATTGACAAAAGACAATTTAAAAGAAATTTACTGAGATAAACTTCCACAATGAGAGAATATGTCAGGAAGCTCTATCTCCATCTAACCTGGATGATCCTGTGGACATATTCTCTCTGAACAATCTGGGTGAAGAGAGGACTGGCATCATCTCGCGGTGATGTTTCTTACTGATTACCTACTAGGAAACCATCCAGGAGACTGATACTTCTTCATACAGATAATGAAAGGACGGGTGGATTTCTGATTCTAATTACTGAATGATGTGAGTGTGGTGGTTCCCCATTCATGAGTCCTGTACAATCTTTGTGCCTTTAATATACCCCACTCTCCATGGAGAAATAGCAGCCACATCTGACACCTTATAGGAAACCTGACACACAGCAATGATTCCGTATTCACCCCAGATCCTCTTCATAGCGTTAACTGTATATGTCCAGCCATTCCAGCAGCTGTCACCCTCCAGTCAGCAGCTCCATCAATTGTGGGTGACTTCTAGGATCTATTGCTCATACTGATGTCAATCATGTATCAGGGGGTGATGGTGGAGGAGCGGGATTGGGCTCAGGGTCTCCCGTCCTTCATTACAAGGGGCTGACAGCGCCCACTAGAGGTCTTCTTACACATGTGTCATCCTGGTTAGGAGAGACACATTCGATAAATCTCCCTCCATAATTCCAGAATCTCTACCTCTCCAGTCATTATTCTGTTATTCCCATTAGATAATGATGTCATGTGACCTCACTACACAATCATCTCACTCTCCCGTAATATAGAAAGGAGAATCTCTAGGGTGAGCGCTGGAAGATTCTATCCTCACCCTCGTGTCTCTGTCCATCCTTGAGGGTACAGTCAGGGAAATTTTTCTATAGAACTGAATGGATTGGGATGACTACATGTGAATCAGGTAAAGATAAGGTATCATGGTAAAAATAAACACTAGTGGCTGATTGGTGAAGGCTAATTTACTAAATGTTTAAATTATAACAATAAAGGTTCCGCTGTATTTTGTACCAGTATAAAGGAGTAGAACATTAAGTTTATGTAAATTGGGGGGCCACGAATTAGTCTCCAGGGCTTAAGGTCACGTGATGAACTACACCCACTAAAGGCCAAAAGGGGTGCCTATATTTTATTGATCCTGACCGAAAACCTTTGTGTAGGCTAAATTTCAACAAACGTGTGCCCGAGTACCGTTAGCACGAGGGCAAACATCAGGACCGGGAGAGGTAGAGGGGGTGAGCGCGCTTTGACCCCGCCCCTTCCATAGAGAAACATGGTGCACATTGCTGTATCGGGGAAAGATTGATATGTCTATCTTTTCCCCGGATATGGGGTCGGCGGACCACAATGCCCTATCGGTGCCGTGTGCCCATTGCCGGCTCTATGGGGGAGTTATCTGATGGTAACGATGATGGTATATATGTCCCCAAGGTCGTCTGGACGGAAGCTAAGACGCTACACACAAGCTGAGGCAACGGATACTGACTGGCGGAGTTGTCGCAAAGCGTTGTCGAATTTGACGGTTCAAACTTGCACCAATGAAAGCGGCCTGACGGGTAAAAGTAAAATGCGCAGATCGCCCTATGTATGGATTGAGTTTACATATCAGTCATCTTTCTAGGTATATTGTATGCAAACGTATCTTCTGTTAGTGTTTCCCCTTCTGATAGTCACGTTGAGTACTGCTTATTTCGTCTTTCTCCCTTGGGGTCCTTCCCTCACGCCCTGCCTTTCATCCTGTTTTTGTTTTTGTGTTGTCCGCCGATTTCTACCAGGGGGGGGGGGGGGGTGTCATTTTATTTATCTTTAGGCCTGCATGTCACACACTGAGGATTGCTGCTTTCACAAAGCAAACACCCAGACTCCTCCTGCGATCACCTTTTTTTATGGTTTTCCAAAAAAGACTCAAGTTTTAACTAAACCACTTCAAATCTTTCATCTCTCCAGAAGGAAATCGAATATTTAGAAATTTGTTTTTCAACGTTTGTCGGAAAAGGTGACCTTTAAACATACGACATCTGGATTCCCTCAGGCGCCCCACCCGAAAAACTGCACTTGAAGCGAAATACTATGTTGTGATGCGGAGACACAAAAAAAATGATACAAACATGCCCAAGGTACCCTAACCTGTGCGAAAAAATCATAATCCTAGCACCCCTGAGCTGACAAGTCACAGTGATACAAATAATGATAAAAATAAGCTTAAATACGCCTAACAAACTGAAAATTACAAAAAACACGCACAGATCCTTTAAGGGTGAAGTGTCCGGTGATCCTATCACCTACTCCCAGGAGCAGTCATTATTACACCAGGCCACACTATGGGTTACAGGACCTTGGGATGCTGTCAGAGTATGTGATCCCACTGGGTGCGGAGTCATTGGGTACATGACATGCTCAGTGTATGCAGCACCTGGGCAGAGCTGAGGTAGTGTCGTGTAAGGTCGTAGTCAGAACAATATGTTTTCATGTCTTTTGATGTCGTGAACATTTAGTAACTGCCAAGAAGGAGAACGCATTATGTATTTCTACATCTACGGACCTGGATAAAGGGAACCGTACCATTGGGATGTTACCCATTAAAGAGGACCTGTCACCAAAGTTTGGCCTAGGAGTGCTACGTAAAGTACAACGCTGCAGTGTCGAGTGTAGGTTACCGGACAATCTGTCGCAACGAAGCGAGGTGTGCAAAAACACGTGTGGAGGTAGGACAACTAAACTATCCTTGTCGAGTATTGTACCCATATGCTACAGGTCCCCTATCGTGTTTCTTTTTACCCCACTCTATGAATTTTTCCCCTTATGGGGGTTGAGAAGGGGTTTTGTATACTGACTTTATACCGAATATCTTGGGTAACTATTTCTTGCCTAGGGGTACATGACTACTACCTGGATTGTCTGCCTTTTATTGTTGCATCCAAAGGTGCTGATTTTATCCATATGTAGTTTATACATATAAAGATTTATTTGTATGTGACTTGTGGTCAGGATTACTCCATGTAAATTAGGTTTCTTCCGTTCGGGTGTTTCATTGGAGACGTAATTAGATCGTAAACAATAATTTGAGATCAATTTTAATCTCGTGGGGAGGGGGGGGGTTAAACATTTTCATTTACATTTATTTAAAAAACTTTACAGCTTGATGTTTGACTCAGAGCTAAATCTCTCTCAACTCACAGCGGTAACAAAAACAAAGGAAAGAAAGGAGATGAGGCTGCGTACTCAATTACTGTACGACCGATTTCTATACCACCATAGAAGTAGACATTGCGAGGGCCGAATCGGTATATTTGCTGCCTGAGGCAAAAATGAAAAGACCCCCATCCTCAACACCAAAGACCACCGTGTTTAGCATACTGAATGTCAGACCAAATTTTAAAAATATTCTAACAACCGATAAAAGAATGATTACAGTGTTACTTAAATTTAGTCAAGCCGGCCCTGTGACGCCTACAAGTGCGACAGCGCCACAGAGTAGTCGTTCAGTGACACAGACATGGTGGTTATCTCCGGAAGTACCCCACAGGTGACGATAACCTCCATCTGGAAGAGAACTCAATATGTCTTCTCCGCCCGGATGTTAATTTGTGGCAGATGTCTTCAGGCTCCAGCAACCACCGATCTCACACTGCGCCCAGAAAATACACAGTCACTTACGTATAAAGTCAATACTAATTGTGTCCTTAAACAATATGTAAACTGTCACGGGGCTCCGGACCAGAGTATCCTGGTCATAGGCGCCAACCGTGAGCTCTCCTATGCTCCCGGAGTCAGTCTGAGCCGCAGTTCTCCGTCTCCCTGGTCCAAGCGGCAGTCCCGTCATCTGCCGTGCACATCCGATCTCCTAGTGTGCCAGATCCTGTAGATTTAACTTTAAGGACCAGCGCGCTGGTAAATTGTGGCGGGCCGGTCGCCTGCCACTGATAATTGAAACGCCCCTTCTGTGTCCACTGCGTGGATCTTGTGCTTCCATGCATTGAGAAAGCGGTGTTCCTGCTTGTGCGTTTAGAATGATTTCCCTTGTGACCGCGGTTCTGTCCCTGGACTACCTTCTATGCGCCAGCTGACCTTCTGCTCGCTACTGACTACGATCCTTTGTGCCTGTCCTGACTTGCCTGGTCCGGATCCAATTTGCCCTACGACTTGTACTTCGCTTGCCGCACCAGGACCAAAAGTCACACCCGTGAACGACGTGGTAGTACCACACCGACAAGACCATCCCGCTTTGCGGCGGGCTTGTGAACACCAGGTGACACTTAGACTCCGCCCCGACGGTGTCGGCTAGTACTCTCCATTCCCAACAGTGGTCCAGAGGGTCCATAGACTTCGTACTCCTGACAGTCGATATTATATAATATTGCAGCCCCCCTTATTAATTACTTTGCAGCACCCCTTATCGATGGCCCTCCCTTCTATATATAGAATCCCTCCTTATATATATGACGAGCGCCCATATATATGAATATGCAAGCCACTTTATATATAAAGAAGAAGCCCCCTTATTATTTACAGCCCACCCTCTTATATTACAGGCGCCTATTACATACAACCTGGCCTTATTATACAATAGCTCCCCTCAAAATATATAACTCCCCCTTTTCATAATTATGCCCATTCCAAAAATTAATTAAAGCAGTAATCAAACCTCCGAGGTCCTGTCATTGTCCCACGCCGCGTTCGCCCCTCCGCTCTCATATGGCCTCCAGGAATAACAGAGCGACACAGGCTGTGCCGGCTCTGTACATCAATCGATCGTATCTAAAGATACAGCTGTTGAAGGATTTTTCCATGAGGGCAGATTCGGGAATCGGCCACCAAAATCGCCCAGATTATGGCCTTCCATATTACGCCTCTCCCAGGCATCATGCCGCCCTGATGGCAAATTATCATATGCGCCTGCACTTGCAGGCGTGTGTACTTAAAAACAACTAAGGAAAGATTCTTTAAAAGTTACATTACAAAGAATGTTCAAAAAACCCCCTGTCCACCAAAATCATACTATCCTGTTAGGAGAATGTGGAGGTTAGTAGAAGGTGGCAGCAGTGTTCTTACCTCCATTGCATAAGGATATGGAAGAGAGTCTTGGCGAGTTGGCGCAGATGTGGACTTGTAATGAATATGCTTTTCATATAATAAAATTTTTATTTTTTAAAGAAAATGTGATCGTACTTGTAGTGAGACTAGTAATTACAGAACGAAGTTACTGTTGTCACTTCCAGTCATTGTGCTATAGTCAGATTGGGACATTAAGATTGTGCTTAGGAGAATGCACTGTAAGACCAAGGTCTCGTAAGACCACCAAATGATATGTAACTCTTTGTGATCATGTAAAAAGAAGTTCCTTTTAAAGGAACTCCATGCTATAGTGGAATCTAACTTTTAACAACTTCCGAAATTATGACGTAATAGTGACTGCATGGCGGGAGGTGTGTTCCGGCATTTTGCTAGTACTATAACGTCATGCTTCTGGCACCGCTAGGAACAGAGCCGCGAGGGAGGTGTTAACCCCTTAGAAGCCATGGTCATGCTTGACAGAGGGAATTTCACGTGAATCGGACCCCCCTGCAGAAGCTTTACCGTTGGGGTGCTGCCTCACACTCCGCAGCGGGATCACAGCTTGGAGATGGCTCACGGCAGCCCGGGGGAGGAAAAAGGAGGACATGACAGAATCCGGGGTCTGCGCTGCCTTTATCCCAGAGCCGACACGCTGAGCCATGTATATTGGGGGTGGATAATTTAAACAAAGTTTCTTAGATTCCGCCGGTCTCTAGCAGGAAACACTGCTTTTGCCGCACCACAATTGATCACTGTGATTGATGATGATTCGGTGCATTATTAAAGACTTGTAAGTTCCTACTTTAGAAACTAGTTTAGTTCGGTACTAAACTGGCGCCAGAATTTGGGCGCACAGGAGTATGTGTCTTACAAGCCCGAAAGCCCCTTATCACGATTTGCCTAACCAATCTTCTGAACTGGCCGCCAACCCCCTCTATAATTAGGCAAGTCAGGAAACTGCAACAAAGATCTCTAAACAGCCTTGATCACTTGGTGCAATGCATTTTTAGACGTGTTTTTGCGCAAGCCGTCAGAACTGTGGCCCGCAAATGAGTATAAATCTCCCCCATTAGTTATCCGTATCTGGTCTGGTAATTGATTGGTTATGTGACTCCATTGGGGTCATTTATTTTATTCTTTAATCAGGGCATTTGTTGTACGTGTCTTTTGGTGATTCCGTGTTTGGGACTTTCGTTTAACCCGTTGCCACAAAGAGAGGCGGTAAGCTCTTCTTGCACCCTTCATCCGCAGACGACGGGAGGGACTGGAGTTATGTGCAATTTTAACCATGATTGTCCCAAGTCATTCGCACAACAATGATTCAAACACATATAGGGCTTTTGTTTGCATATAGGCGAATTGGAATAAGGTTGCAAGTTTTGACACAAATATTACAAGATGCCACCAAAAAAAAGTTAAAAAAAATTAGAGACAAAAAAGGAAAAAGCCCATAGGAAAGACCACCCCTGTCTAGCTCCCCTATGCGGAGACTCGAGCCAAATCATCATCTGACCTGTATACTTACCTCCGCAAACTCAGCCCAGTTTACACGAGAAGGAAAACCTCCAGGTTCATATAATTGTCTAATGGGGAGATTTACTTGACGGTCCTGTCGTGATTCCACGGCGGTTCTCAGTGGAAGATCGGGGTCTTCAGAGCATTCATTAAGGTAGTGCGCCACGATGTTCCACTAGGGTGTCGATGTGCTGCGTGAATCCGTCGGGGTGCACTGAAGTCATCCGGTCCTCCCCCTGGGTGCAGGTAAAAGTGCGTGTCAAGCGAAACTTTTTTTTTTTTTTTTTAAATACGGTGGTTTTCTGAATCTGTCGGAGTTTTTCTTACCCCCCCCGCCCACTTTTCACCACCGCGGGCATGCCGGAGCAGCGATGCGCCAATCCGCTCCTACAACTACGTGCGCAGAATTCCGGGGACCCTTCAGGGCGGGCAATCGTGTGACAATCGGACTCTTCGTGTACCCCGGACGGCCAAAACAAGGCATTTGGGCCCCTTACTTAGGAACTGCCGCCCTTGCGCACGTTGACCACAATGGAGACTACTTGACGAGGTGTTTCACTATGGTGGCTCTCCTCCGGACAGGATCCTCTACCCATAGTCATCTTACGATGATTAAATCCGTGGCTTGATGTGAATCTGGAGTTTTTGGTTTTTATTCGAGATCGTATGGCTACCAAAAAATCCTGCTTTCCTAGTTACATAGATCCACTGTGGGGCGTAGAGAGCCTTTCAGCTTCAAAAAGGACTCCTTCATTCTTTGCATATGATTTGGATGGGTGATTTTTTTTAGGTTACCCAGTCAACAGTTCATGCCCTAAGCCAGGGGCCCGGTTCCTCTTAAACCTTAAGATGGGTCTTGTTGTGCCTTATGGGCCCATCACGGACTCGTCGCCCGCGGTCCCAGTAGGTCGCGTGGTCTGTCCTGTATTAGGGGTCCTGTCTGTCGGTAAGTCGGGTGTCCTTACGTAGCTGGACCGCCTGTATCACCCCGTCTTCCTTTGGTACCCCGCTTGCGATTTTTGTGTTGTATATTCTGTTCTCCCCCCCGAGCACTATTGCCTTGTGCACTGGTTAATCGAGTTGGTGTATTTTGTATTCCCGGATTATAAGTTAATATGCACTTCATTTTGTTTAATTTATTTATAAGAGCTTTAAATAAACTGGTTGGGTTGGTGTATGAAGGACTTGCTGTCCGGGTAGGACGTGACTTCATTACATTTTTTGGTTCTGTGTGAATTGTCAACCTAAAAAAGTTTACCGCCCATCAAAATGGGGGTCTTTCCCTGTGTGAAGCCTCGATGGTTTCAACAGGACTAACTTATGAGCAAACATGTCTCGCATTCAATGCACGGATATTGGTTCTTCCCCCGTGTGAATTCTCTGATGTCTGATTAGATCCGAATTTGAATTACAACCCCTTTCCACATCTCCGAAACGCAAATAAACGATCCCTGTGTGAGCTCTCTCATGTTTATAAAGATTGGAGTTGACTGCCGAAAACCTTTTACCATCTGCGAATGATATGGCTTCTCCCCTGTGTGAATTTTTTGATGATAACAAGTCTGACTTCAGGGCAAGCATTTCCCACCATTCTGAACAGGCATATGGGCTTCTTCTCCGTGTGATTTTTCTGATGTCTTTACAAGACGGATTTCCAGGTGAAATATTTTCCACATTGTACCTTGAAAACGGTTCCGTCTGTGAGTCCGCTGCTGGGTAACAGATCCGATTTGAATGAAGCCTTTCCCACATTCTGAACATACTACAGAACGGCGTTTCCCCTGGTTGTTAATTCTCACATGTTAAAAGAAGAGCTCCTTTCGGTTTTTTACACCATTTCCCGCAGTCTGAACATGAAAACGGTTTCTCCCCGAGTGAAAATTTCGATGTGTGGCAAGAGATTTTTGAGGGTTAAAAAATTTTTCCCGCATTCTGGACACGGACAATGGGAATAGTGGCTTCTCCTTCGCGTGGACGAATTTGAGGTACCAAGTTCTCTTTTGTAGCTTTTCATTGCATCCCGCTTGCGCATGAATCAAGCGGATCGATTGTTTGTAGGAACGTTTTTAGATGCTCGCTCGTCGCGGTGACGGCGGAGGGGGGAGCACCTGGGATCAAACTCTGATCTTCTTGTGTGATGAAGGATCCTCTGCTTTACAATGTTGTCCCTCTGAGTGTCCTGGTGGAGTCACCTGCAGAGCGATCACTTTCTTATTTAGATTATATTAATTATATTATATATTTCATAACCTTTTTCTAGAGGAAATGTTCCGTAAAACATTTTAGGCATCGTAAGCTAAATGTACCGTATATTCGTGAAATATAAGGCAAGGTCCCTTAATTTGTACCACAAAAAAATGGGAAAAACCTATTGATTCGTATAAGCCTGAAAAAGCATTGGTGTTCACAGCCTCCCCACATATATAGCTTAGATACCCTCGATTGCCCCAGATACACCAGCCCTCCCGAGTCCGAGGATGTAGGCAACCCTGCTCGTTCATTATATTAGCCCGCCCCCTGCCCAGTTATATTCCAGAACAGTCCCCCCAATATACAGCCACCCCCCGCCAGATATACAGGACAGTTTATTACAAGCAAATAAAGTGATGACATACTCACCTTACGGGCCCCGCCAGGTCTTCTGACAGGCAGGTTGGCGCAGAGCCCGACACTGACACAGAGTGTGTGTGCGTTGCCGGCAACACACAACCCTATGTGCCGTGGGCGGCGCTGACGTCCGAGCCTGTGTGCCGTGTTTCGGGGCGCGCGGTCCTGAGGGATTTGACAGAAGACGGCGGGCGGCCCCCGGAAAGGTGAGGTTTTCTTTTACTCCGTTAAACCGAGTTCGGGTTTTCAGATACCTTTTTTGTGCTGATAACCTCAGTGGAGTACAGCCGGTATTATTAAAGTCGGCGACCCAATCGCTTACCACTCTCCCCGTCCCTGTCCGACCCGGGATCAGACACGCCTGCTATTGGGTCTCTAGGGTGTATGTGCAGATTCACTGCTGTGCATCAGCGTTGGGGCTAAGCCTATAACGATCTCACCTTCCCTTCTACGTGCGCTTAGAATGCCCCTGCCCATTTTCTACCACGGTCTGCCCATCCGTCTCGAGCCCCCAGCTCCCTCTACGCTGATCCATTCAGTTTAAGTGCGTCACTTTTATTTCAAATCCTCCTAGTGGTTACTAACTCCCTGGGGCCGCTCCCTAGTTCGGAATCTCCTCCTTAATGTCATCGGCCCCTTCCCCATAGTCTCTGCTGGAGCCGTTTCTTGTTCTCCCATCGTCCTCCCTGAAGCCACGCCCTGCAGGCGCACCTATTGGCCGCCGTCACCCAGACCGCTGGCGCCGTAACCGGCCCGTTTAGAGCTTCAGCCATAACATTCTTCCGAGGTGTTCCTCCCCCCCGCCCGTTTTCCCTTCCATGTGCTCCGGCTCCCCCAAATTAAATCACGCTTCTATACTTCCCCTGTTAATCCCAAACCTGCTGTCCCCGCCTAAACGCCAGCCCTGTCTCCTCTCCCGGCCTGCAGTTCTTCTTTTGGGTCTTAACCCTTACCCTCCCGCCTATGGTTGGATTCTTCTCCTGCATAAGCTTCTCGTTGTCTACAGGGGACAGGAGGAGGCCGGCCCTACAGCCCCCGATAGTCCCTCTGTCCCGGCCGCCGCCTCCCGTGGAGCTCCCCACCTCTCGCTCCGCCCAGATGCTCCTGGGGCGGGGGTACACATCGCCGAGCTGCTGTGTTTTGGTTGTCTGGTATGATGAGGCGCCGCTTGTGTGTGTTTTTGCCTTATATCATCTCCCGAGTCCCAATTTGTCTCCATCTCACTGTCCCTTGCTACTGCAGAACCATTGTCCGCACAGCTACCGGGATTATGCCGTGCGTGTCTGCGGGAGGAGAGTCCCCCTTACCCTCTGGCCTTTACACTGCCCATCCCTGAGTGATGGAGGCTAAACACCGACTTCCACCCGAGGACTTTGTCCAGTAACGGGTTACCCCCTCCTTTCTGGGCCCCCAAATACTCGGGGATTACAATTTGCGCCTCTAAATTTCTGTTCTGTTCCCTTCTCCTTGGACATAGGAGGTCCGTGACCGTGCTCTATGGGCCACAACAGTTTGTCCCCCTAGCGACTCCCGGTTTGGTCTGTTGTCGTATGCTGTGCCATGCAATATAGACTTTTGGCTCAGGGGAACAAGTGTGTTCATGTTTTCTTTTTCCCTTTCGTTCGTGGGGCACACCTTCTTAAGGGGTCTTGTCTGTTAAACAGACGGTTTGGTCTGCATCTTGACTATTTGTCCTACATGTACAGACCCAGCAACCCAATTTACTTATTGTTCCTTCTAAGATCATCGATATGTAGGAGTTGGTCTCATCTCCTCTACCTGCTGATCTGGTGGAGATGTGGACTCTCCTACCTGAACAATACTGTGGTAGAAGAGAGGATGGGACATCTCTCCGGTGATGTTTTCTTTATGGATCTAACTTGTAGGCACCTTCCGGAGACTGTCTTTCTTTCCACACAGATAATGAAAGGACGTGTGGATTTAGTCCTGGTCTATACTGCTGATGTGAGGGGCTGGTGGTCCTCATTCCTGACGTCCTTTACACATCTTTGTCCTTCTAAATACTCCCAGCTCGCCGCATGTGAGGAATAGGGACCGCCAATCCTGACACTTATATCGGCACCTGACACACGCAATGATCCCGTCATCACCTAGAGATCTCTTTATAGCGCGTGTACTGTTCATAGATGTCCCCCGCCCTTACCAGCAGTTTTTTTGTCACATATCCAGTCAAGCCAGCTCCTTTCATCTTGTGGGTGATCTAGGGATTCTCTGCTCACTTGATGTATCAGTATGCTGTATCAGGGGGTCTGTGTGACGGTGAGACGAGCCGGGATCTGGAGGATTGGGCTCAGGGTTCTGACCTCGTCTTATAACAGGGGCCTGACAGCAGCGCCCACTAGAGGTTTCTTCACTAATGTTGTAATCTGGTATGGAGGGTACAGATGATAATTCTCCCTCCATACACAGATTTCCGAAATCTCTCACCTCTTCCAGTTTCTATCCTCTGTATTCCCAGTGATATGATGTCCTGGTGACCTCATCACAATCTCTCACCTCTTCCAAGTAAATAGAAGGAAATTCTAGGGTTGTGTTGGAATATTCTCGCCTCCTCTTTCCCTTCTGTACATCCTGTTCTTGGTTCAATAAGGAAACTATTTTCAGACAAGTATAGGTTGCCGATAGATCTTGTCACGCACTTGCACTCTCCCGCCATTGCCTCCTGTAAAATCCCAAGGCGCCCAATTCTCTAGACACAGCTATCAAACTGACAGTCATGGCCAAACCCCGCGAAATAATCATGTTCCGATAATTAGGTTGTCTTTTCTATGGGAGCCCCTTGTGTGTCTACACAACATCTTAACCATTTCATAGGGAACCGTAAACAGAACCCACTCATCAACACCATCACTGGACATCTCACCAGGTGCTCCCCAATGCGGACAGATCTATTGGTGTCATGTGCTTTTCGTCCGAGTTGCCGATCGGCATATGTTTTTTCAAGGAATCATGTCGATTTATGAGCAATTTTTGTAGAGATCAAAAAACAGAGAGCTCACCACACCTCCTCTTGCACAGCAGCCGCCTCACATACGGGACCCTGTGATGATGTCATAGTCATGGTGCCCCCGCCCCGTACATGTGTGGGCGGCGCGTTATGGGGTCACATGTCCCGGTCTGACCCGGATTCTTGTTTCAGCGGGTTCAGCGTTCCTTCAGGCATGTTGCCAGAGACGAGAGTAAGAGTCTGCAGCCGAAGTTGTGTGTGTGTTGTATATGTGTGTGTATTGTTATCGCGGAGCTGTGTGTGTGGAACTGTGTGTTCGGGCGCTGTGTGTGTGTCTCCTAATGCTGTTTGTGTTCTGCGGGCAGTGTGTGTGTGTTCTCTACTGTGTGTTCTCGCGGCGCTGTGTGTGTGTTCAGGTGTGGGCTGCGGCAGCCAGTGTGTGTGTTGTCTCCTGTGTGTTTGCCGCGCTGTGTGTGTTTCGCAGTGTGTCTCTACGGCAGCTTGTTGTGTGTATTCATGTGTGTATAGCGGCGTGTGTGTGTGCGTATCCTGTGTGTCTCGCCGCAGCTGGTGTGTGTCTACTGTGTGTATCGCCGGAGTCTGTTGGTGTGCTCACTGTGTGTCTAGCGGCGTGATGTGTGGTGTTCTCATAGCTGTGTTATAGCCGCGCTGTGGTGGGGTATAGTATGTATGCGCGGGTGGAGCTGTGTTGGGTAATGTGTGTCTAGCGGGCTGGTGTGGGTCTCCTGTTGGGGTCTAGCGGAGCTGTGTGGTGGCTCGCGGGCGGTGTGTGTCTCCTGTGTGTGTGTCTCGCGGTGCCGTGTGTTGGTCTACCTGTGTGTTATCGTGGGGGTGTGTGGTGCCACGTGTGTATTGCGGGTGTGTGGGGTAGAACGGGGTCTTCGCGGAGCTTGTGGTGTATAATGTGGTCTGCGGCTCTCTGTGTGGTCTCCTGTGTGTATCGCGGTAGCTGTGTGGTCTAATGTGTGTATATGCGGCGAGGTGTGTGTCTAATGTGTGTCTCGCGGAGCTGTGTGTGTGTGTACAGGGTGTCGTATAGCGGAGCTGTGTGGGTATCATGGGTTGTATAGCGGAGCTGTGGTGTTCGTGGTCTTATTGCGGAGCGTGTTGTGTATAATGGTATGTGTCTCGCGGCGTTGTTGTGTGTATAATGTGTGTCTCGCCGCGCTGTGTTGTGTCTTATCCTGGGGCTCGCCGAGCTGTGGTTGGGGTTATGTGTGTTAACGGAGTGTGGGGTCTCCTGTGTGTATACCGGAGGCGCGTGTGTGTGTCAATGCTGCGTCTCCACGGCGCTGGGTGTGTGTTCTCCTGTGTGTGTCTAATGTGTGTATTCGCAGTGCTGTGGTGTTCGTGTTGTATAGCAGAGTGATGTGTGTATCCTGTGTGCTCGCCGCGCTGTGTGTGTATCTGTGTGTATCGCGGAGTCCTTTGTGTGTGGCTCACTGTGTGTTATAGCGGGCGTGTGTGAGTTATCCGCGTGTGTTCGTGGCAGTGTGTATGTGTGTCTAATGGTGTTCGCGGCGCTGTGTTGTGTTGGTGTGTGGTCTAATGTGGTATCGCGGGCAGTGTGTGTGTATAATGTGCGTCGTTATTTATGCGGGGCTCTGTGTGTGTATACTGTGGTTTGCGGAGCTGTTGTGTGTTGCTCAGGGGGGTTCTCGCGGAGCTGTGTGGATGTCTCATGAGTGTATCGCGGCGCTGGGTGGGTCGCTGTGTTGTATTTTATCGCGGCGCGTGTGTGTTTCTGTGTGTATCCGCCGCCGCTGTGTGTGTCTCCTGTGTTTTGTTATAGCGGCGCTTGTGTGTGCTCCTGTGTGTTCTCGCGGCGCTTGTGTGTGGTGTGTCTTCTGTGTTGGCTGCGGCGCTAGGTGTGTTATCGCCGAGCTGTGTGTGGTCGCCTGTGATGGTCTCCGCAGCGCTGTGTGGTCTCCGGTGTGACTCCCGGCAGCGTGTGTGTATCCTGTGGGTTTCTCACGGAGCTTGTGTGTGGTCTGTGTGTTCTACCGGCGTGTGTGTGTGTAAATGTGTAGGTTCTAGCCGCGCTGGTGTGTATCCTGTGTGGAGAGCAGCGCCGTGTGTTGTATACTGTGTGTTCTAGCAGGAGCGGTGTGGGTATCTGTGTTGTCTGCGGAGCTGTCTGGGTGTATAAGGGGTCTCGCGGAGCCTGTGTTGTGTGGCTACTGTGTTGTCGCGGAAGCTGTGTGTGTGTATAATGTGTGTCTCGCGGAGCAGCGGTGCGTGTGTGTGTCTAATGTGTGTAGGTAGCGGAGTGGTGTAGTGGGTCTCCTGCTGGTATAGCGGCGCTGTGGTGTGTTACTGTGTGTAGCGCGGAGTGCGCTGGTGTGACAGGTGGGTTATCAGCGGAGCTGTGTGTTGTGTGTATATGTGCGTTTTGCGGGCGGGCTGTGTGTGTCTAGCGGAGCTGTGTGTGTGTATCAGGTTGTGTCTACGGAGTGTGTGTGTGTCTTCATGTGTGTTTCCTAGTGGCGTTGTGTGTTGTGTCTAACGGTGTGTATCGCGGAGCTGTGTGTTGTATACTGTGTGTCTAACGGCGCTGTGCGTGTGAGCATGTGTGTATCAGAGAGCTGTGTGTGTATAATGTGTGTCTCCACGGCGCTGTGTGGGATACTGTGGGTGTACGAATGTGTGTATGCAGAGCTGTGTGTGTATAAGTGTGGATGCGGAGTTGTGTGTGTTATATTGTGTGTTATAGCGGAGGCTGTGTGTGGTGATTATACTGTGGTTTTAGCGGAGCTGTGTGGGTAGAATGTGTTGTGTAGCAGAGCTGTGTGTGTATGATGTGTGTATAGCAGCGTGTGTGTGTATAAGGGTGTAGGATAGCAGAGCTGTGTGTGTAATAATGTTGTGTATAGAGGAGCTGTGTGTGTATAATGTGATGTATAGCAGAGCTTGTGGTGTTGTTTATAATGTGTGTTATAGCAGAGGCGGTGTTGTCTAAGTGGTTTCGCAGGGACTTGGGTTGTGGTGTGATAATGTGGGTTATGCGGAGCTGTGTGTGTGTATAATTGTGTATAGTGGGGAGCTCGTTGTTGTATAATGGTGATAGCGGTGGCTTGTTTGTTTGTGTGTGTGCTCCTGTGTGTGTAGCGGGCTTTGTGGTGCCATGTGTGTCAGCGGAACGGTGAGTGTGGTAATGTGTGTCTCCGTGGCGGCTCTGTGTTTGTTCATGTTGTTAAGCAGGCTGTGTGTGTATAACGTGTGTGTAGCGAGCTGTGGTGTTATAAATGTGTGTTATAGCCAGCGCCCCATCGGGGCTGTTGTGTGTTATCATGTGTGTATCGCCGCGCGCCTGTGTGGTCTTTGACGTCGTGCCTTTAGCAGGAGCACTAGCACCCATAGTATTGCTACGCTCCCACCAACCTGCTCCCTCTGCATCGTAACGCTCTTGCGCGAGGACAAACCTCTTTTATGGCCTGTAGATGTTGTATCCTCAGATGCTGCCACTCTCAGGGCAGCGCAGCGCCGCCTCCAACTGCCCGCTCACCGACTGTTGTGCGACGTGCCCACGAGGTGGAATTCAACACTGACCATGTTATCCAGAGTTTACCAGCAGCGCAGAGCGATTGTAGACTGCCAGATGTCAACTTCCACCAGAACTGGTAGTCAGGTCAGTCAGCTTCCTCAAGTCTACAATGAGGAGTGGACGTGGATGTCTGATATCTGTCAGGTGCTGAGTAACTTTGAGGAGTCAACACAGATGGTCAGTGGCGATGCCGCCATCATCAGCCTCACCATCCCGCTGCTTGGCCTGTTGAAAAACTCTCTGGTCAGCATGAAGTCGGAAGCTTTGCGCTCGTCACAAGAGACAGGGGAAGAATATTCCCTTGTTGATAGCCAAAGCACCCTCAGGTCTGTTTCTCAGCGCATATCGGAGGAGGTGGAGGTGGAGGAGGATGAGGAGGAAGAGGAGGAGAATGTTGGCGAGACACAAGAGGGGAGCATTGCTCAGACCTTCACTGTTCAGCGTGTATGGGCAGAAGAAGAGGAGTTGGAGGAGTTGGAGGAGGAGGAAATGGACAGTCAGGCAAGTGAGGGGAGTGAATTCTTACGCGTTGGTACTCTGGCGCATATGGCAGATTTCATGCTAGGCTGCCTATCCCGTGACCCTCGCGTTCAAAGAATTTATTCCAGCACCGATTACTGGGTGTTCACTCTCCTGGACCCACGGTACAAGCAAAATCTTTCCACTCTCATCCCTGCAGAGGAAAGGAGTGTGAGAATGCATGAATACCAGCAGGCCCTGGTGCACAAGCTGAAACAGTATTTTTTGGGACTGCCACATACAGGCACTCAATCTATTCCATTTTACTGGAGGGCCACCTACCTGCTCCTCTGGTTTGAAAAATGTTTGGGACTGCCACATACAGGCACTCAATCTATTCCATTTTACTGCAGGGCCACCTACCTGCTCCTCTGGTTTGAAACATTTTTGGGACTGCCACATACAGGCACTCAATCTATTCCATTTTACTGGAGGGCCACCTACCTGCTCCTCTGGTTTGAAAAATGTTTGGGACTGCCACATACAGGCACTATCCAAATTAAATTGTCTCCATAGCAGCCTCCACACGTTGTCTCCATTGCTACCTCCAAAAGTCGTCCATATAGCTGCCTCCATACATCGTCCCTTTATCAAACGAGGTGTGTCAGGCAGAAATTTGGGTTGTTTTCATGGATTCCACATCAAAGTTGTTAACTTTGTCGCCACCCTGCTGTGTTATCCACAAAATATACTGGCAAACTTTTACCATTTAGGGATATTATTTCAGCGCTTCTTGCGCAGCTGTTTACATTCCCCTCACCCGACTCTCTAGCCTGCTGCCGCTGCCTCTGCATGCCGTCCCCTATAGTGTCAGGGTCAATTATTGGATGTTTTAGATGCTATCTAGCTTCATTCTGTCACTCTGTCATGGCCATGCTGTTGCCCATAATTTTGGCATAATGGTGCGATTAAGCAGCCTCAGAGGCATCCATGCATGCTGCCCCTGCTGTTTCCTGTCCATTTCCGTGGTGTTTCCATCCTTTTCTGAGGTTCCCAGGTGTTTGGCCAAGCTTCCCTGTGCAGAGCCTTGGTCCCCTTGAAAAATGCTCGAGTCTCCCATTGACTTCAATGGGGTTCGTTATTCGAGACGAGCACTCGAGCATCGGGAAAAGTTCGTCTCGAATAACGAGCACCCGAGCATTTAAGTGTTCGCTCATCTCTAATATTGGCCACTGAGATCGACACGGAAGGCCGTTACATATTCCTTAAAATTGATTTATTGGGAAATGTTTTCACACTTGCCAATGTTTATTTCCCTAACCAGGGCCAGGTTTCCTTTGGCTTAGGTGTCCTGAAAAAATTGGCTGTCTTTGCTGAAGGATCCGCACTGATTCTAGGAGGCGATTTCAACGTCCCTCTCGAACCTGCACTGGACTCATCCACAGGTAGGTCTTCTCTCTCTCACCTGGCACTACGTAGATTGAGACGCTCATTATTAAACCTTAAATTGGTAGATATGTGAAGGGTGCTTCATCCGGGAGTCAGAGATTATAGCCATCATTCCCAAACACATAACAGCTACGGTCGCCTGGATTATCTCTTTGTGTCCCACCAACTGTTAGATCGAGGTCCTAAGAGTTCTATTGATTCCACCCTTTGGTCAGATCACGCTCCTGTGTATGGGTGGTTAGGTCATCTGGGTAAACGCACCAAAGAATTCTCCTGGAGATTAAATGACAACCTGCTAAATGATGCCCTATGTGAAGCTGAAGTACGTAGTGTAATCACAGATTTTATTTCCACAAGTCAGGCCCAACATCTTACAATGCCAGTTAGATGGGAGATATTAAAGGGATCTATCCGAGGGGTGATTATGGCACATGTGGCGTGACTTAAGAAGGAAAATTCCGCAAAACTGAGCTCCCTATTTTCTGAACTGGGTTCTAAAGAAACCGCTAATAAATCTTCCCCAACCGATCTTTTGAAGGTGGAAATCTCAACTATTAGACACAAGATCCTCCAATTACTAGATCAAAAGAGCCTATGTTTTAGAGATAAGGTTAAAAAACATTATTTCGAATACGGGGATAAATGCGGGAAATTGCTAGCTAAAACCTTACACCCTAGGACCCCTCAGGCACCAGTTATGTCCATATATTCACCTCAAGGTATGTTAGTTAACTCCCCGAATGAGATTCTTCGGGAATTTAGAAACTTCTACTCCGCTCTATATAATCTAGATGTTCCTTCCTTCGGGGAAGCCCTAGCTACACCTCTGACAGATTTTTTCAATTCTATAGACATAGACAGTCCCTTCGACCCACATTCCCTTAGAGCCCACATTTCAGTTATCCCTAAACCGGGTAAGGACCCCAACCACTGTGGAAACTATAGGCCCATCTCCTTGATTAATATCGATCTTAAAATATATTCCAAGATCTTAGCCACGCGCATTTCCCCATTTATACCAAACTTAATTCACCCTGAACAGGTGGGCTTTGTCCCGGGTCGTGAGGCAAGAGACAATACCCTAAAAACGCTCACCCTGATCTCGTGGGCTCGGCGCTCGGGAACCCCTCTGTGTCTGCTCACGGTGGATGCTGAAAAAGCTTTTGATAGGGTACACTGGGGGTTCCTGGAGGCCACGCTCACGAGGATGGGTCTGGGAGCAAAGACGAGGAACAGCCAGGTGTTTGGCCAAGCTTCCCTGTGCAGAGCCTTGGTCCCCTTGAAAAATGCTCGAGTCTCCCATTGACTTCAATGGGGTTCGTTATTCGAGACGAGCACTCGAGCATCGGGAAAAGTTCGTCTCGAATAACGAGCACCCGAGCATTTTAGTGTTCGCTCATCTCTAGTTCTCACTATTATACACTGATAGTTTTCATTGTTAGAAGCGTATGATGTTCTTTATATAGTAAATACAATAAAATATTGGATGCACTTAAAGATATAAGAGATCCTTGGTTCGGTTTTCTCATTATCGCTACAAGGGCCTGCATCCGGCTGGAGACAAACTTCACCACCGACAATGGCAATGTGGGGGGCAAAAGTGAAGACTTGATGTACGTGGAGGATCTCACCTCCTCTGATCATGGGACCCATGAAAGGTTCTACCAAACATGACGACCCTAGATTCAGTTCCAACAGTCTCCCAAATACAGAGGGGCTGTTGTGAAAACCCCAGGTGACACATCTCCCCCCTGGATGAGAAATGCTCTCCCCACTCCGCCCCATCTCCTTCCCCCTTAACTTATTTTCCCATTTTCTTCTCAGCTGTGACTGAGCTTCCTTCTCTCTCATTACTAGTTCTATGCTTTGAATTTCTATTTTTCTTTTCGTGTTTACACGGAGCCCTTTTGAAGCCCCCTGGGGCAACTGGGTCTATTGTTTAGGTTTATTGTATGAAAATCCGGAAAAAGACAGACTAGCGGATTGGGCATGAATGTAGAATTTATTTATCGGATCTATACAAGACATGTTGATATCAATGACATCTAATTGTATTATATTTTGTCACGGTTGGTCCCACGACCCTTATCGCGGGTCGCGGGCTCACCCGTGCTCCTGTTCCCCTGCTGGCGCGTCGCCCGCTAAAGTTACCTTTCCCGGCACCTGTCTCGGCTCCCAACTCTTAGGGCGTGCCTCCGCTGCCAGCCCTGCCCTCTTGCTTCGTCTCTGACCTTGAACCTCTGCCGCCTGCATTGACCTACTGCCTGTCCCGACCACGAGATTGTCTGCCAATTGTGTACCTCGACCTTGGCTGCCACTACGGACAAGCCGCGTCTGTGGAAGACCAACCTGCTCTGCGGCGGGCTCTCATGAAAACCGGATGCCACTTAAATTCCAGTCCCAGTTGTTGTCTTGTGTCATCGTCCACGGTGGTCCAGGGGGTAAAATATTGGATGTGCACAAAACATGTTTGCTGTCTGTTCTATATCAAGTATGTCTTATTGTAAACCAAGGACACTTACATGCTGGTGTGTGCCCCTCTGGTGGGAACTGCTTTTCTTCCAGCTTCTAATTCCCTAGTTTTTACGGAAAAAAAAGGCTGTAAAAATGATGTAAATGAGCCTGAGGGGTGTCCATAACTCCCTCATAAGTAAATCATGGAGGGCCTACCAGGCGGCCGGCAGCAGTCGGAGTGGAGGTACTGTGCCTCTGTAAACAAACAGGTGCACGGCACCGAGGAAAGGAGAGAGGAGTGAGGGAGATCAGGAGAGCTGGAGAAGGTAAGTACAGCTTTATTTTTCTAAACCTATACACTGACCCAGAAGGACAGAATTCAGGACCCACAAAGGAGTCACTCAGAAGAAGTAG
Organism: Engystomops pustulosus; assembly: GCA_019512145.1. Taxonomy (NCBI): domain Eukaryota; kingdom Metazoa; phylum Chordata; class Amphibia; order Anura; family Leptodactylidae; genus Engystomops; species Engystomops pustulosus. Next base: position 3,307,044 of record WNYA01000013.1, read on the forward strand.
AAGCCAATGGTTATTACTAACCTCCGTGTCCCTCACATGGGCACCAAGGGACAGATAGGAGGGAAGGAAAAGCTAGGGGACATGCAGAAGAAAAAAGAAGGGCTATTTTATAAAAGAAATGTACAATGCGCCAAAAACTAGGGTTGTTCAGGGCAGTTTCTAGGTCATATGGCGAACCCAACCCAACTTCTGCAGAACATCATAATACACCGCTGTGAATTTATCATGAATTTGACATCATAAAATTTTGCCGACCGATTTCCACAAAAATGTTGTGAATATTGTTATTCTACAGCGTCTGTATCAGATTTCTTAAAATCTGGTTCTTACATAAAATGCTGATGATTGGGTGTGGAAACTCCACAGCATTTTAGTCCAGTGTGAAAGTATCCATGTTGTCGTAGAAGGTCCTCATTAATTCTCCATTACCAAATCATTACATGCATGTAAGGTATTCATTCACCCTGCTTTTCTCAAGAGGGATGTATGCAAACCAAGAGGGGACGAACTTAGTCTATCGCACAACTCCCGCTCTTCCATCTGCCAGGTACCTAATATTATTCTCTTCTTTAATTCGAATCTCCTCTCACAACTTCAGGACTTCTCTCAAGCTGCACCAATTCTCTGGAATGTCCTACCCCGGACTATCAGACCAACACCAAACTACAAAAGCTTCAAAAGTGCTTTTAAAACCCATCTCTTCATGTAGAACTACTAATTGTATGTGATTTCAACTCTCTTCAACTCTCTTTTCACTAATTAACCCTGCGTACTCCTCCCATCTGTCAACCGGGCGTATCCAATCACAGAAAGTAGGAGGACGGGAGAAAAACCAAAACCAAAATTTTGCATCTTAATCATCTAAATAATGAAGAACGACCCAAAAGCAAGAAGTTTAGCGTGAAAAGCTAATTTTATTAATTTGTACTCTGTGAAAATAAATATTGTACCACCATGAATCATGTATCGGTGTATTATCAGGATATGATTCTCCGATAAACATATTTAAGCCATTTAACATAAAACTTACATACACAAGTACTTTCACATCTCAGTAGTTCTTTCTCTATGACTTTGCCTCATGTGAGCCCAAGGTGGTCAAGATATGATTTCACCAAGTAGCATTCCCCACTTTCTGGATACAAGAATGATTTCTCCACCGTGTGAATTCTCCGATTTTTTATGACAGTTTTCATGACATTCAGGACATGGAAATGGTGATCTGTGATCTGTGATATGGCTAGAAGCCACAACTCTGATTTCAGCTGTGTTCCCGACGGGCCTTGGTATGAACACATTACATTACAGATACCGATAACATGTTATCATTCTTGGATAACATCTTCGAATATAAACCCTTCCAAAATTTTTGTGATTTCTGATTAAATCTTTTTTAACTCTATAGTTTCCCACATTTCGTTAATGGAACTGGCGCTGCCCTGATGTGACCTCTGATGAGCAACAAGTTCTATTTTCCAATCAAAACATTTTTCACATTTTGGGCATGAAAACGGCTTCTCTCCTTGGTGACGTCTCATGTGTGTAAGAAGATTTGATTTAATTCTATAACGTTTCCCACATTCTGTACATGAAAACGGCTTCACTGTATGTGAATTCTTATGTGTAACAAGTTACAGATGTGGGAAACTATTATAGAATTAAATCAATCTTCTTACACCATGAGACGTCCACCAAGGCAGAGAAGCCGTTTCATGCCCAATTGAACAATGTTTTGATTGGAAAATAGAACTTGTTGCTCATCAGAGGTCACACCAGGGCAACGCCAGTTCCATTAACGAAATGTGGGAAACTCTATAGAGTTAAAACAGATTTAATTAGAAATTTCACAAAATTTTGGAAGGGTCTATATTCGATGACGTTAACCAAGAATGATAACATTTTATCGGTATCTGTTGAGTAATGTTCATACCAGGCCCTTCGTTAACACAGCTGATACAAGTTGTGGCTTCTAGCCATATCACAGATCACCATTTCCATGTCCAGTGTCTGAAAACTCTCTCAAAAATCCACAGAATTCACCGGTGAGAATCATTTCGTGGGGAATGCTACTTGGTGAAATCATATCTTGACCACCTTGTCATAGAGAAAGAACTACTGAGATGTGAAAGTACTTGTGTGTAAGTTTTATGTTAAATGGTTTAAATATGTTTATTGGAGAATCATATCCTGATAAGACACCGATACATGATTCAGGTGGTACATATTTATTTTCACAAGTACAAATTAATATAAAATTAGCTTTTTCACCGCTAAACTTCTTCTTTTTTGGGTTTTTCTTCATTATTTGATGATTAAGATGGAAACTGTAGACAGAAATTTGTGCAAAATTTTGTTTTTTCTCCCGTCCTCCTACTTTCTTGTGATTGATACGCCCTTGACAGACGGGAGGAAGTAAAAGAGAGTTGAAGAGAGTTGAAATCACATACAGTTAGTAGTTCTACCTGAAGATTGGGTTTTAAAAGCACTTTTGAAGCTTTTGTAGTTGGTGTTGGTCGATAGTCCGGGGTAGACATTCCAGAGAATTGTGCAGCTTGAGAGAAGTCCTGGAGTTTGAGAGGAGGCTCGATTAAGAAGAGAAAATATTGAGTTACCTGGCAGATGGAAGAGCAGGAGTTGTGTGATGGACTAATTTCCGGGAGAGAGAGAGATCGGTGTGCAACACTTGGATTGTTTTCGTTTGTTTTGCCCCTCTTGGTTTGCATACATCCCTCTTGAGAAATAAGGGTGAATGAATACCTACATGCATGTAAGATTTGGGTAATGGGAATGAATGAAGAACTTCTACGAGAACTGATACTTTCACACTGGACTAAATGCTGGGAGTTTCCACACCAATCATCAGCATTTTTATGTAAGAACCAATTTTAAGAAATCTAATCCCACACTTTAGAATAACAATATTTTTGTGGAATGTCAATTTTTCCCCCCCCCCGACCCCGCACCCAATTCATTATTCCCAACGCACCCCCCCCCCCCCCCCCCCCCCCCCGCCCCCCACTCCCCCCCCCCCCCCCCACCCACCCCCCCCCCCCCCCCCCCCCCCCACCCCCCCCCAACACACCCCTCCCCCCCCCCCCCACACCCCACCCCCCCCCCCCCCCACCCCCCCCCCCCCCCCTCCCCACCCAACACACCACCCACTCCGGCCCCAAACCAACCCCCCCCCCCCCTACCCCCCCCCCCTTTTTACCCTTTTTTACTATGCTTTGTTTTCTTTATTTTTTTGTGGGGTGTTTTTTTTTTGTTTATTTCTTATTGTGTTTTTAGTTTGTTTTATTGTGTTTTTTTGGTTGTAGTTCACTTTGTGATTTGTTGGTTTGGATTTTTAATTTTTTTTATCCTTTAGCTTGAGTTTATGTCTTGTGTTTTGTTTTGGTTATAATTAGTGTTTGTGGTTGTTGGTTTTTATGGGGTGGTTGTGTGGAATTTGGTTTTAAGTGTTGTATGGATTGAGAATCTGGGATAGGCTTTTGGGTTTGTTATAGTATATGTTTTTTGTATGTATTGTGTGGGAGTTTGTTTCGTTTGTTCTGTTAGGGTATTCTGTTATCCTTGTGGATTGTAAATTATAAATTAGGAGTTGTTCGGGTTGTGGTTTCCGTGTGTTGGTTGTTTTTGTTGTGGTTGGTTCTTTGGTTATGGGGTATTGGTAGTAGGTGTTTGTGCTTGTATGTCCGTGTTTTACTTTTAATTAGGGGAGGTGGATGAGGGAGAAATTTTGGGTGTTTTGTGGTCTTATGGTGATATTGGGTGTGTGGATTTTTGTATGATATGTAATGTGGGTGTCAGGGGTAGTATTTATGGATTTTTATAGTACTGGTGTGTAGTTGGTTTTTATGGTATTTTGTGAGAGTGTTATGTTTTTAAGGTTGTTTGATATTTGTGTTATCTGTTTAGTTGGGATTATGCTGGTGGTCTGTTCGGGGCGGAGGGGGGGGTGCTTGATGGTTGTAGGTAGGGGGAGTGATAAGGTTGTCTGTTTTGCGTATGGGTTTATTATACTTGGTGTGTGTGTGGGGTTTTGGTGAGTGTTGGTTTCTGAAAGTGTGTGGTGGTGGTTGGGTGGAATCGGTCGGCAAAATTTTATGATGTCAAATTCATGATAAATTCACAGCGCTGTATTATGATGTTCTGCAGCAGTTGGGTTGGGTTCGCCATATGACCTAGAAACTGCCCTGAACAACCCTAGTTTTTGGCGCATTGACATTTCTTTATAAAATAGCCCTTCTTTTTCTCTCTGCGTGTCCCCACTAGCTTTTCTTCCCTCCTATCTGTCCCTTGGTGCCCATGTGAGGGACACGGAGGTTAGTAATAACCATTGGCTTCTACTTCTTCTGAGTGACTCCTTTGTGGGTCCTGAATTCTGTCCTTCTGGGTCAGTGTATAGGTTTAGAAAAATAAGCTGTACTTACCTTCTCCAGCTCTCCTGATCTCCCTCACTCTCTCTCCTTTCCTCGGTGCCGTGCAACTGTTTGTTTACAGAGGCACAGTACCTCCACTCCAACTGCTGCCGGCCGCCTGGTAGGCCCTCCATGATTTACTTATGAGGGAGTTATGGACACCCCTCAGGCTCATTTACATCATTTTAATACAGCCTTTTTTTTCCGTAAAAACTAGGGAATTAGAAGCTGGAAGAAAGCAGTTCCCACCAGAGGGGCACACCCAGCATGTAAGTGTCCTTGGTTTAATAAGACATACTTGATATAGAACAGACAGCAAACATGTTTTGTGCACATCCAAATTTTACCCCCTGGGCCACGCGTGGACGTGACACAAGACAACAACTGGGACTGGAATTTAAGTGGCATCCGGTTTTAGAGAGCCCGCCGCAGAGCAGGTTGGTCTTCCACAGACGCGGCTTGTCCGTAGTGGCAGCCAAGGTCGAGGTACACACATTGGCAGACAATCTCGTGGTCGGGACAGGCAGTAGGTCAATGCAGGCGGCAGAGGTTCAAGGTCAGAGACGAAGCAAGAGGGCAGGGCTGGCAGCGGAGGCACGCCCTAAGAGTTGGGAGCGAGACAGGTGCCGGGAAAGGTAACTTTAGCGGGCGACGCGCCAGCAGGGGAACAGGAGCACGGGTGAGCCCGCGACCCGCGATAAGGGTCGTGGGACCAACCGTGACAAAATTAATACAATTAGATGTCATTGATATCAACATGTCTTGTATAGATCCGATAAATAAATTCTACATTCATGCCCAATCCGCTAGTCTGTCTTTTTCCGGATTTTCATACAATAAACCTAAACAATAGACCCAGTTGCCCCAGGGGGCCTTTTTTTTTTTTTGCAAGGAGGTAGAAACTGCTGCCCCTTCTATAACACCACATTCTTACAGGATGTAGATTTTGGTGGACAGAGGGGTGTTTTGAACATTTTTGTAATGTACTTATTAAGAAATCTTCTTAGTTTTTATACAAACAGCTGCAGTGCAGGGCCGCATATGAGAATGTTGCCTCAGGCGGCCAGATGCCTGTGGGAGGAGGCGTAATATGGAGCCATAATATGGGCGATTTGGGTGGCCCCTTCCCGAATCGCCCTCAGAAAAATCAATCACATCTGTATCTTAAGATAAGAGGCGATTGATGTACAGAGCGGCACAGCCTGTGTCGCTCTGTTATTCTGGAGGACCAGATGAAGAGGGGCGAACTGCGGCGTGGGACAATGACAGGACTCGAGGTAAGTAACTGCTTTATTTTGGAAATGGGCAATTATGCAAAGGGGAGTTATATTATAGAAGGGGAGCTGTGTATAATAAGGCAGGTTGTATGTAATAAGGGAGGCCGGATATAATAAGGTGGGCTGTAAATAATAAGGGGGTCTTCTTCTTATATAATAAAGGGGCCTGCATATTTATATATGGGGAGCTGTATATATATAAGGAGGGATTCATAGTATATAAGAAGGGAGGCCATATATAAGGGGGCTGCAATTATATAATAAGGGCGCTATTATTAATAACGGACGTGTCAGGAGTACAGAGGTTGTGGACCCTCTGGACCACTGTGGGAGATGGAGAGTACTAGCCGACACCTCGGAGCGGAGTTCTAAGTGTCACCTGGTTTTCACCAGAGCCCGCAGCAACGCGGGAGGGTCTTGCTGCGGTGTGGTACTACCACGTCGTTCAACGGGTGTGACTTTGTCCATGGTGGCGGCCAAAGCGAAGTACAGAGTCGTAGGGCAGAATTGTAGTCCGAGACAGGCAGGAGGTCAGGACAAGCAGCAAGGGATCGTAGTCAGTAGCGGAGCAAGAAGGTCAGGCTGGCAGCATAGAAGGGTAGTCAGGAACAGAACCGAGGTCACAAAGGGAAAATCATTCTAAACGCACAAGGCAAGGAACACAGCTTTCTCAATGGCATGGAAGCACAAAGATCCACCAGGGGACACAGGAAGGGGCTGTCAATTTATCAGGGCAGGCGACCGGCCAGCACCAATTACCAGCGCGCTGGTCCTTTAAATCTTACAGAGCTGGCACACTAGGAGATCGGGATGTGCACGGCAGAGTGCGGGGACTGCCGCTGGAGCCAGGGACGGAGAATGAGGCTGCAGACTGACTCCGGGAGCATAGGGAGCTCACGGGTGGCCTATGACCCAGGATATGGGTCGCAGGAGCACCCGTGACATTTATATGGTTTAGGGAACACAATTAGTAGTTGACTTATACTGTAAGTGACTGTGTATTTTATGGGCGCAGTGTGGAGATGTGGTGCTGGGAGCTGAAGACATCTGCCAGCAAAGTAACAGTCAAGGGCGAGAGAAGACATATTGAAGTTCTCTTCCAGATGGAGGTGATCGTCACCTGTGAGGGTACTTCCGGTAGAACCACCATTGTCTGTGTCACTGAACGACTACTGGCGCTTGCACGTGTAGGGACGGTCACAGAGGGCCGGCTACAAATTTAAGTAACAATGTATCATTCTTTATCAGGTTGTAGATTATTTTTAAAAATGTGTCTGTACATTCAGTAGGCTAAACCGGGTGGTCTGGTGTTGAGGGTGGGGTCATTTCAATTTTTGCTCAGGCAGCAAATAGACTAGAATCGGCCCTGCTGCAATGTTACTTCTATGTTGTATAGAAAACGGTTACAGGATTGAGTACAGGCCTCCATCTCCTTTCTTCCTTTGTTTGTACACAGCTGTGAGTGAGAGAGATATTAGCTCTGAAGTCAAACATCAAGCTGAAAGTAATAATAAAGTGTATAAGAAAAATGTTTACCCACCTCCCCACGATATTAAAAATATCTCAAATTATTGTTACGATCTAATTACAGTCTCCAATGAGAACACCGAAACGGAAGAAACATAATTTACATGGAGTAATCCATGACACAAAGTAAGCATACAAATAAATCTTTATTGTATAAACTACATATAGGATAAAATCAGCACCTTTGGAGCAACAATAAAATGGCAGACAATACTCAGGTAGTAGTAATGTACCCCTATGGGCAGAGAAATAGTTAACCAAGATAATGGCGTATAAAGTCAGTATCAAAACCCCTTCTCAAACCCACATAAGGGGAAAAATAGAGTGGGGTAAAAAGAAAGCACAGATAGGGGACCTGTAGCAATATGGGTACAAATACCGACAAGGAGTAGTTAGTTCCTACCCGACACGTGTTTTGCACACTCGCTTCGTCTGACGAAGATTTCCGGTAACGCTATCACTCTAACACTGCAGCGTTTGTACTTAGTAAGCAGCTCCTAGTGCCGAAAATTTGGGTGGACAGGTCCTCTTTAATGGGTAAATCCCAGATGGTAGGTTTCCTTAAGTCCAGGTCCGTAGATGAGAAATAAATAATGCGGTTCTCTTCTTGCAGTCTATAAATGTTCACGGACATCACAAAGACATGAAAATAATTGTCTGACTACGACCTTACACGACACATAACCTCAGCTCTGCACAGCAGGTGCTGCATACACTGAGCATGTCATGTGACCCAATGACTCCGCCCACACAGGGGATCACATGACTCTGACATCATCCCGGTCCTGTAACCCAGAGTGGCCCTGTGTATAATGAGCTGCTCTGCAGGAGTAGGTGAGAGGGATCACCGGGACACTTAACCCTAAAGGATCTGATGCCGTGATTTTGTATTTTCAGTTTGTTATTCTATTTTAGCTTATTTTTCATTATTTGTATCACTGTGACTTGCAGCTGCAGGGGTGCAGTAGGATTTATGATATTTTTTCTGCACATGTGGGTAAATGGTGCATGTTTGTATCTTTTTTTTTTGTCTCGCATCAACATAGTTACTGCAATGCAGTTTTTGGTGTGGCGCCTGATGGAATCCAGATGTCGATTGTTTTTAAGGTCACACTTTTCCGACACGTTGAAAAAAAATTGCTAAATTCGATTCTCCTTCTGGAGAAGAAAGAGATTTGAATTGGTTGCTTGAAAACTTGTTGTCTTTGGAAAAGCCATAAAAAAAGGTGATCGCAGGAGGAGTCTGTGTGTTGCATTTTGAAAAGCAAGCAATCCTCATGTGTGAATGCAGCCTAAAGATAAATAAAATGACAACCCCCCCCCCCCCTGTAGAATCGGGAACGTAACAAGAGAGATGAAACAGATACAACGGACCATAAAAAATTTTCAACACTAGTAGAAAGATGACTGATATTAAAACCTAAAGATCCCAGACATGAGGGCGATCTGCGCAAATTTTACTTTTACCCTCAGGCCGTTTCATGTGTGCAAGTTTGAACCGTCAAATTCACCAGCTTGCTGGAACATCCGCCAGTTCAGATCCGTTCCCACTTGTGTGTAAGCGGTCTTAGGCTTCGTCCAGACGACCTTTGGGGACATATATACAGTCATCGTATACACATCAGATATACGTCCCCATAGGCCGGCAATGGGCACACGGCACCGTATAGGGCATTGTGGTGCCGCCGTACCGCTCCATAGCCGGGGAAAAGATAGGACATATCATATCTTTCCCCGGAATACAGCAATGTGCACCATGTTTCTCTATGGAGAGGGGCGGGGCAAGCGGCGCTCACCCCCTCTACCTCTCCCGGGCGCTGATGTTTGCCCGGCGTGCTCGGTACGTCGGGCACACGTTGTGTGAATTTAGCTACACACAGGTTTTCTTTCAGTATCAGATAAAATATAAGCAACCCCATTTTGGCCTTTAAGTGGGTGTGTTATCACGTGACCTTAAGCATGGAGGATCTAGGCCCCCGACAATTTAATAAACGTATGTTCTACCTATACTGTACAAAAATACACTGTAACCTTATGTTATAATTTAACATTTAGTAAAATTACCTTTCACCAAATCCAATAATGTTATATTTTACACATGAACTTATCTTACCTGATTTCAAATTGTGTCATCCCAATCCATTCAGGTTCTATAGAAAAATTTCCTGACTGACCCTCAAGGATGGACAGAGACACGAGGGTGGAGAGAATCTTCCAGCTCACCCAGAGATTCTCTCTATATTACTGGAGAGGTGAGAGATTGTGATGAGGTCACATGACATCATTATCTATGGGAATAACAGATGATGGACTGGAGAGGTGAGAGATTCGGAAATGTATGGAGGGAGATTTATCAATGTGCTCTCCATAACCAGGATACACAGTAGTGAGAAGACCTCTAGTGGGCGTGTCAGGCCCCGTGTATGAAGGACGGGGGAGAACCCTGAGCCCAATCCCGGCTCCTCCCACTCACCCCGATACATGATGACATCAATGAGCAGAAGATCCTAGAAGTCACCACACAGATGATGGAGCTGCTGACTGGAGAGGTGACACTGCTGGGAATGCTGGGACATTATACAGTAACGCTATGAAGGATCTGGGTGATGACGGGATCATTGTGTGTGTGTCAGGTTCCTATAAGGTGTCAGGATGTGGCTGTCTATTTCTCCATGGAGGAGTGGGAGTATTTAGAAGGACACAAAGATGTGTACAGGACGTCATGATGGAGGACCACCAGCCCCTCACATCAGCAGGTAATAGACAGGACTAAATCCACACGTCCTTTCATTATCTGTAGAAAGAAGGAATTCAGTCTTGGATGTTTCCTACAGGTAGATCCCGTAAGAGAACATCACCGGAGAGATGTCCCAGTCCTCTTCTTCTACCGCAGGATTGTTCAGAGGAGAAATATGTCCCACAGGATCATCAGGTAGATGGAGATAAGACTTCCTGACATATTCTTTCATCTGTGGAAGTTTATCCTAGTAATAAGTTTCTTAAAATGTCTTATTGTCAAATCCCATCCCATTGTCTCTATGTGCCTGACTGTGCTGGTGTGAACTTTACAGTAAGGAAGCAACATGGTGGATTAAGGGTGGAGGACCTACGTTATCATGATAATTACTTATTATTCGTTATCAGCTGAATCCTCCTCTGTGACTTCCATCGTTGGTGACTCTTACAATATTTGTTCCTAGTTTGTGTATCGGGGTGAAGATGTGAAGAATATTCTGCCCCAAGAACATATGTGAGGGGCGATGAGAGATGTAAGGAGGAATTCCTGCAGGTAACTGCCCAGGTGAGTAGTAAATACTTTTTTTTGTGTGTCTCGGAGGTCACACAGGCAGCAGACAGTGATATGAGTTGGTCTCAGCTGTGACCACGACACAGAGAATTGAGCTTTTGCGTTCCTGTCCCTTCTTGTTTTGAAGCTGCTGAGAACCATGACTCTGTATTGAGCACCCTTCCATGGATTGGTTCTAATATTTTGCGCACAGAAAACCAATTGAAGTTTATATGACTTAAAACAAATAAATTCTGTTTCATCCTTATCAGATACTATAGCAGGAGCTCAGAGGGAAATGTGATGTCTTATGTATTAAAGAGGAAGATTGGGAGATAAAGAAGATATATGTGAAGAGCTTCACAATATCCCAGATATATCCTTCAAACTCACAATCTAACACAGACTGGGAACCAAAATGAAAGTCACAGAAGGCAAGATGTTCCTCGGGGAGCTCATAAAAAGGAGAAGCAATATTCATGTTTAGAATGTGGAAAATGTTTTGTCCTAAAAACATCCCTTGTTACTCACGAGAGAACTCCCAGGGGAGAAGCCTTTTCTGTGTCAGAATGTGGGAAATGCTTACGGATAAATCAAACCTTGCTACCCATCGGAGAATTCACACCGGGAAAGACCATATTCATGTTCAGATTGTGGGAAATGTTTTATCAGAGATCAGATCTTGTTCGACATAGAGAATTCACACGGGGACGAGGCCATTTTGTGTTCAGAATGTGGCAAATGTTTTACTTCAAAGCAACTCTTGTTACGCATCTGAGAACCCACACGGGGGAGAAGCCATTTTCTTGTCAGAATGTGGTAAATTTTTTCGAGACAAATCAAATCTTATCTACATCGGAGAAGCCACAACGGGGACAAAGCCACTTTCATGTTCCGAATGGGGAAAAGTTTCAACGCAATCGGAACTTGCACATGAAAACGGCTTCACTGTATGTGAATTCTTATGTGTAACAAGTTCCGATTTGCGGTTGAAACTTTTCCCACATTCGGAACATGAAAGTGGCTTTGTCCCCGTGTGGCTTCTCCGATGTATGATAAGATTTGATTTGTCTCGAAAAAATTTACCACATTCTGAGCAAGAAAATGGCTTCTCCCCCGTGTGGGTTCTCAGATGCGTAACAAGAGTTGCTTTGACAGTAAAACATTTGCCACATTCTGAACACGAAAATGGCCTCGTCCCCGTGTGAATTCTCTGATGTCGAACAAGATCTGATCTCTGATAAAAACATTTCCCACAATCTGAACATGAATATGGTCTTTTCCCGGTGTGAATTCTCCGATGGGTAGCAAGGTTTGATTTATCCGTAAAGCATTTCCCACATTCTGAACAAGAAAATGGCTTCTCCCCTGTGTGAGTTCTCTCGTGAGTAACAAGGGATGTTTTTAGGACAAAACATTTTCCACATTCTAAACATGAATATTGCTTCTCCTTTTTATGAGCTCCCCGAGGAACATCTTGCCTTCTGTGACTTTCATTTTGGTTCCCAGTCTGTGTTAGATTGTGAAGGTTGAAGGATATATCTGGGATATTGTGAAGCTCTTCACATATATCTTCTTTAATCTCCCAATCTTCCTCTTTAATACATAAAGACATCACATGTCCCTCTGAGCTCCTGCTATAGTAATCTGATAAGGATGAAACAGAATTTATTTGTTTTAAGTCATATAAACTTCAATTGGTTTTCTGTGCGCAAAATATTAAGAACCAATCCATGGAAGAGGTGCTCAATATCAGAGTCATAGTTCTCAGCAGCTTCAAAACAAAGAAGGGGACAGGAAGCAGAAAGCTCAATTCTCTGTGTCGTGGTCACAGCTGGAGACCAACTCATATTCACTGTCTGCTGCCTGTGTGACCTCCGAGAACAAACAAAAAAAAAGTATTTACTACTCACCTGGGCAGTTACCTGCAGGAATCTCCTCCTTACATCGCTCATCGCCCCTCACATATGTCTCTGGAGCAGGAATATTCTTCACATCTTCATCCTGATACACAAACTGAGAAACAAATATTGTAAGACGTCACCAGACGATGGAGAAGTCACAGAGGAGGATTCAGCTGATAACGAATAATAAGTAATTATCATGATAACGTAGGTCTCCACCCTTAATCCACCATGTTGCTTCCTTACTGTAAAGTTCACACCAGCACAGTCAGGCACATAGAGACAATGGGATGGGATTTGACAATAAGACAATTTTAAGAAACTTATTACTAGGATAAACTTCCACAGATGAGAGAATATGTCAGGAAGTCTTATCTCCATCTACCTGATGATCCTGTGGGACATATTTCTCCTCTGAACAATCCTGTGGTAGAAGAAGAGGACTGGGACATCTCTCCGGTGATGTTCTCTTCGGGATCGACCTGTAGGAAACATCCAGAGACTGAATTCCTTCTTTCTACAGATAATGAAAGGACGTGTGGATTTAGTCCTGTCTATTACCTGCTGATGTGAGGGGCTGGTGGTCCTCCATCATGACGTCCTGTACACATCTTTGTGTCCTTCTAAATACTCCCACTCCTCCATGGAGAATAGACAGCCACATCCTGAACCTTATAGGAACCTGACACACACAATGATCCCGTCATCACCCAGATCCCTTCATAGCGTTACTGTATAATGTCCCAGCATTCCCAGCAGTGTCACCTCTCCAGTCAGCAGCTCCATCATCTTGTGGGTGACTTCTAGGATCTTCTGCTCATTGATGTCATCATGTATCAGGGGGTGAGGTGGAGGAGCCGGGATTGGGCTCAGGGTTCTCCCACGTCCTTCATACACAGGGGCCTGACAGCGCCCACTAGAGGTCTTCTTCACTACTGTGTAATCCTGGTTATGGAGAGACACATTGATAAATCTCCCTCCATACATTTCCAGAATCTCTCACCTCTCCAGTCCTATCATCTGTTATTCCCATAGATAATGATGTCATGTGACCTCATCACAATCTCTCACCTCTCCAGTAATATAGAAGAGAATCTCTAGGGTGAGCTGGAAGATTCTCTCCACCCTCGGTCTCTCTCCATCCTTGAGGGTCAGTCAGGAAATTTTTCTATAGAACCTGAATGGATTGGGATGACACAATGGGAAATCAGGTAAGATAAGTTCATGTGTAAAAATATAACATTATTGGAGATTGGTGAAAGGTAATTTTACTAAATGTTAAATTATAACATAAAGGTTACAGTGTATTTTTGTACAGTATAGGTAGAACATACGTTTATTAAATTGTCGGGGGCCTAGATCCTCCATGCTTAAGGTCACGTGATAACTACACCCACTTAAAGGCCAAAATGGGGTTGCTTATATTTTATCTGATACTGAAACGAAAACCTTTGTGTAAGGCTAAATTCACACAAATGTGTGCCCGACGTACCGTAGCACGCGGGCAAACATCAGCGCCCGGGAGAGGTAGAGGGGGTGAGCGCCGCTTGCCCCGCCCCTCTCCATAGAGAAACATGGTGCACATTGCTGTATTCCGGGGAAAGATATGATATGTCCTATCTTTTCCCCGGCTATGGAGCGGTACGGCGGCACCACAATGCCCTATACGGTGCCGTGTGCCCTTTGCCGGCCTATGGGGGACGTATATCTGATGTGTATACGATGACTGTATATATGTCCCCAAAGGTCGTCTGGACTAAGCCTAAGACCGCTTACACACAAGCTGAGGAAACGGATCTGAACTGGCGGATGTTCCAGCAAGCGTTGTGAATTTGACGGTTCAAACTTGCACACATGAAAGCGGCCTGAGGGTAAAAGTAAAATTTGCGCAGATCGCCCTCATGTCTGGGATCTTTAGGTTTTAATATCAGTCATCTTTCTACTATGTATGAAAATTTTTTATGGTCACGTTGTATCTGTTTCATCTCTCTTGTTACGTTCCCGATTCTACAGGGGGGGGGGGGGGGGTTGTCATTTTATTTATCTTTAGGCTGCATTCACACATGAGGATTGCTTGCTTTTCAAAATGCAACACACAGACTCCTCCTGCGATCACCTTTTTTTATGGCTTTTCCAAAAAGTCACAAACCAATTCAAATCTCTTTCCTTCTCCAGAAGGAGAATCGAATTTAGCAATTTTTTTTTCAACGTTTGTCGGAAAAGTGTGACCTTTAAAAACATCGACATCTGGATTCCAAAGATAAATCAGGCGCCACACCAGAAAACTGCATTGCAGTAAACTATGTTGATGCGGAGGACAAAAAAAATTATACAAACATGCACCAATGTACCCAAAATGTGCAGTAAAAATATGATAAATCCTGCTGCACCCCTGTCGCAGTGATACAAATAATTAAAAATAAGCTAAAATAGAATAACAAACTGAAAATACAAAATCACGGCATCAGATCCTTTAAGGGTTAAGTGTCCCGGTGATCCCTACTCACCTCCTCCTGCAGAGCAGCTCATTATACACAGGACCACTCTGGGGTTACAGGACCTGGGATGATGTCAGAGTCATGTGATCCCCTGTGTGGGGGAGGAGTCATTGGGTCACATGACATGCTCAGTGTATGCAGCACCCTGCTGTGCAGAGCTGAGGTTATGTGTCGTGTAAGGTCGTAGTCAGACAATTATTTTTCATGTCTTTGTGATGTCCGTGAACATTTATAGACTGCAAGAAGAGAACCGCATTATTTATTTCTCATCTACGGACCTGGACTTAAAGGAAACCTACCATCTGGGATTTACCCATTAAAGAGGACCTGTCACCCAAATTTTCAGCACTAGGAGCTGCTTACTAAAGTACAAACGCTGCAGTGTTAGAGTGATAGCGTTACCGGAAATCTTCGTCAGACGAAGCGAGGTGTCCAAAACACGTGTCGGGGTAGGAACTAACTACTCCTTGTCGGTATTTGTACCCATATTGCTACAGGTCCCCTATCTGTGCTTTCTTTTTACCCCACTCTATGAATTTTTCCCCTTATGTGGGTTTGAGAAGGGGTTTTGTATACTGACTTTAATACCGACATTATCTTGGTTAACTATTTCTCTGCCCATAGGGGTACCATTGACTACCACCTGAGTATTGTCTGCCATTTTATCTGTTGTTGCTCCAAAGGTGGTGATTTTATCCTCTATGTAGTTTATACAATAAAGATTTATTTGTATGCTTTACTTTGTGTCATGGATTACTCCATGTAAATTATGTTTCTTCCTTTTCGGTGTTCTCATTGGAGACTGTAATTAGATCGTAACAATAATTTGAGATAATTTTTAATATCGTGGGGAGGGGGGGTAAATATTTTTCTTCTACACTTTATTATTACTTTCAGCTTGATGTTTGACTTCAGAGCTAATATCTCTCTCACTCACAGCTGTGTAACAAACAAAGGAAGAAAGGAGATGGAGGCCTGTACTCAATCCTGTAGACCGATTTTCTATACCAACATAGAAGTAACATTGCAGCAGGGCCGATTCTAGTCTATTAGCTGCCTGAGGCAAAAATTGAAATGACCCCCACCCTCAACACCAGACCACCCCTGTTTAGTCTACTGAATGTACAGACACATTTTTAAAAATAATCTACAACCTGATAAAAGAATGATTACATTGTTACTTAAATTTAGTAGCCGGCCCTCTGTGACCGTCCCTACACGTGCGAAGCGCCAGTAGTCGTTCAGTGACACAGACAATGGTGGTATCTACCGGAAGTACCTCACAGGTGACGATCACCTCCATCTGGAAGAGAACTTCAATATGTCTTCTCTCGCCCTTGACTGTTACATTTGCTGGCAGATGTCTTCAGCTCCCAGCACCACATCTCCACACTGCGCCCATAAAATACCACAGTCACTTACAGTATAAAGTCAACTACTAATTGTGTTCCTAAACCATATAAACTGTCACGGGTGCTCCTGCGACCCATATCCTGGGTCATAGGCGCACCCGTGAGCCTCCCTATGCTCCCGGAGTCAGTCTGCAGCCTCATTCTCCGTCCCTGGCTCCAGCGGCAGTCCCCGCACTCTGCCGTGCACATCCCGATCATCTATTGTGCCAGCTCTGTAAGATTTAAAGGACCAGTGCGCCGATAATTTGCGCTGGCCAGCTGCCTGCCCTGATAAATTGCCAGCCCCTTCCTGTGTCCCCTGGTGGATCTTTGTGCTTCCATGCCATTGAGAAAGCTGTGTTCCTTGCCTTGTGCGTTTAGAATGATTTCCCTTTGTGACCTCGTTTCTGTTCCTGACTACCCTTCTATGCTGCCAGCCCTGACCTTCTGCTCCGCTACTGACTACGATCCCTTGCTGCTTGTCCTGACCTCCTGCCTGTCCCGGACTACAATTCTGCCCTACGACTCTGTACTTCGCTTTGGCCGCCACCATGGACAAAGTCACACCCGTTGAACGACGTGGTAGTACCACACCGCAGCAAGACCATCCCGCTTTGCGGCGGGCTCTGGTGAAAACCAGGTGACACTTAGACTCCGCTCCAAGGTGTCGGCTAGTACTCTCCATCTCCCACAGTGGTCCAGAGGGTCCACAGACCCATTCCACAGACCTCTGTACTCCTGACACGTCCGTTATTATATAATATGCAGCCCCCCTTATTATATAATTTGCAGCCCCCTTATATATGGCCTCCCTTCTTATATACTATGAATCCCTCCTTATATTATATACAGCTCCCCATATTATATAATATTGCAGGCCCCTTTATTATATAAGAAGAAGCCCCCCTTATTATTTACAGCCCACCTTATTATATACGGCCTCCCTTATTACATACAACCTGCCTTATTATACACAGCTCCCCTTCTATAATATATAACTCCCCTTTTCATAATATGCCCATTTCCAAAAATAATAAAGCAGTTACTTACCTCGAGTCCTGTCATTGTCCCACGCCGCAGTTCGCCCCCTCTTCATCTGGTCCTCCAGAATAACAGAGCGACACAGGCTGTGCCGCTCTGTACATCAATCGCCTCTGTATCTTAAAGATACAGATGTGATTGATTTTTCATGAGGGCGATTCGGGAATGGCCACCCAAATCGCCCATATTATGGCTCCATATTACGCCTCCTCCCACAGGCATCTGCCGCCTGAGGCAACATTCTCATATGCGGCCCTGCACTGCAGGCTGTTTGTATAAAAACTAAGAAAGATTTCTTAATAAAGTACATTACAAAAATGTTCAAAACACCCCTCTGTCCACCAAAAATCATACTATCCTGCAGAGTCCAGGGTTGTAGAGACTGTGGTGTTATAGAAGGTGGCAGCAGTTTCTACCTCCTTGCATAAGGATATGGAAGAGAGTCTTGGAGAGTTTGCAGATGTGGACTTGTATGAATCTGCTTTTCATATAATAAAATTTTTAAAGCATAAGATTAGTGATTCGAAATTGTAGTTAGACTAGTACTTACAGAAAGAGTACTTTTGTTCACTTCCAGATTCATTGTGGTATAATTCAGATTGTGCACTTAAGATTTGTGCTTAGGAGAATGCACTGTAAGACCAAGGTCTAGTAAGACCACAATGACTATGTAACTTTTGGATCATGTAAAAAAAGAAGTCCTCTTAAATGAACTCCATGCTATAGCTGAATCTAACTTTTTAACACCTTCCCGACATATGACGTAATAGTACTGCATGGCGGGAGGTGTGTTCCTGCATTTTGCAGTACTATAACGTCATGCTTCTGGCACCGGCTACTGAACAGAGCCGCGAGTGTTAACCCCTTAGAAGCCACGGTCATGCTTGACCGCGCCATGTCAGAGGAATTTCACGTGAATCAGACCCCCCTGCGGAGCTTACCGGGGGGTCTGCTCCTCCACTCCGGCAGGACCCAGCTCCGGGAGAAGGATCACGCAGCCCCGGGGGAAATGACAGATCCGGGGCTGCGCTGCCCTTCTCCCAGAGCCGTAACACACTGAGCATGATATTGGGGGGGATTTAACAACGTTTCTCTAGCAGGAAAACACTTGCCTTTTGCTGCACCACATTTATCACTGTGATGATGAATTCCGGTGCAGTATAAGACTGTAAGTTCCTACTTTAGACCTTCTTTTAGTTGGTCTAAACTGTGCGCCAGAATTTTGGGCGCAAGGAGTATTTCCTACAAGCCGAGACCCTTTCCCACGATGCCACACCCATCTTATGAAGGCCGCACCCCCTTAATCAGGCAAGTCAGGAAACTGCCAACAAAATCTCTAAAAGCCTTGATAACTGTGGTGCAAGGCATTTTAGACAGTGTTTTTGACGCAAAGCCGTCAGAATTGTGGCGCAAATGCGTTAATAAATCTCCCCCATTCTGTTATCCTGTATCTGGTCTGGGTAATCCTGATTCCGGTTATGTGACTCCATTGGGGTCATTTATCTTTAATCAGGGCATTTGTACGTGTCTTTTTGGTTATTCCGTGATTTGGGACTTTCTATTAAAACGTTGCACAAGAGGCGTAAACTCTTCTGCACCCCTTCATACGCACGATCGGGACTGGAGTTTATTTGCAACTTTTTAACCATGATTTGCTCCAATTTCATTCTCCCACACACTGATTTTAAACACATATAGGGTGCATATAGGCGAATTGAAAAGGTGCAAGTTTTGACACAAATATACAAATGCACCAAAAAAAGTTAAAAAAATTAGAGAAAAAAAGAGAAAAGCCCAAGATAAAAGACCACCCCTGTCTAGCTCCCCTATGCGGAGCTCAGCCAAATCATCATCTGACCTGTACACTAACTCCGCAAACCTCAGCCCAGTTTACACGAGAAAACCTCCCTGTTTCATATAATTGTCTCATTGGGGCAGATTTACTTACCCGGTCCTGTCGCGATCCAGTGGAAGATTCGGGTCTTCAGGCGATTCACTAAGGTAGTGCGCCCGATGTCCACTAGGTGTCGCTGCTGCGCTGAATTCCGTCGGAGTGCACTGAAGTTCACCGTCCTACCCTGGGTGCAGGTAAGTGCGTGTCAAGCGACACTATTTATTTATTTTTTTAAATATGGTGGTTTTTCTGAATCTGTCGGGTTTTCTTACCCCCCCAACCCCCCCCCCCCCGATTTCCACCGCGGGCATGCCGGCGCCGATGCGCCACAATCCGATCGCGTGCGCAAAATCCCGGGACAATTCAGGGAAAATCGTTGCAAATCGGTAATATTCGTGTAACCCGTCGGAAAAACGGATTCGGGCCCTTAGTAAATGACCGCCATTGCGTCTCTTGACCCTGTAGCACAGTTGACAATAAATGGAGACTACTTGAAGAGGTATAAATATGGTGGTTTACTACAGTACAGATCCCTCTACAATAGTCATATTACAGATGATTAAATACGTTGGATTGATGAAATCTGGAGGTTTTCTGGTTTAATTTAAGAGATGATACCAAAATCCTGCTTCTAGTTACTATAGATCCAATGATAGGGGCGTCTGAAGCCTTTTCCAGCCTCTAAAAGTGACTCATCTCATTCATTTGCATATGATTTTGGAGGTGATTTTTTTTTAGGTTACCAGTCAACAGTTCATGCCCTAAGAGAGGGGGCCGGTTCCTCTTAAAACCTTAATATTGGGTCTTGTTGTGCATCATATTGGCACATGAACGGAATCATAGAAAGAGGTCACAGTGGTCCGTCTGTAATTAGGGGTCGTCAGTAAGTCGGGTGTCCTTAAGTAGGGGACTGCCTGTATAACCTAAGTATCTTATTTGGTAAAAAGATTGAGATGTAGTTGTATATTCTGTATCTTAACAAGAAATATGCATTGCACTTGGTTAATAAGTTGGTGTATTAAATGGATTATAAAGTAATTGCATTTCATTTTTGTTTAATTTATTTATTAAGAGCTTTAAATAACTTTGGGTATGACGTGATTTGGTTGTCCCCGGTTAGGACGTGACTTCCATTACATTTCTTTCTTGTGTGACTTGTCAATTGAAAAAGTTTAAGCAAATCAAAATGGGTATTTCCCTGTGTGAAGCCTTCGATGTTTCAACAGACTAAATTTATGAGCAAAACATTTCCCGCATTCAAAGCACGGATATGGCTTCTCCCCCGTGTGAATTCTCTGATGTCTGATAAGATCCGAATTTGAATTACAACCTTTTCCACATTCCGAACACGCAAATAAACGTATCCCTGTGTGAGCTCTCTCATGTTTATAAAGATTGGATTTGACTGCGAAACCTTTTCCGCATTCTGCGCATGTATATGGCTTCTCCCCTGTGTGAATTCTCTGATGGATAACAAGTCCTGACTTCAGGGCAAAGCATTTCCCACATTCTGAACAGGAATATGGCTTCTCTCCTGTGTGATTTTTCTGATGTCTTACAAGACCGGATTTCCAGGTGAAATATTTTCCACATTGTAAACATGAAAACGGCTTCTCCTGTCTGTGAGTCAGCTGATGGGTAACAAGATCCGATTTCTGAATGAAGCCTTTCCCACATTCTGAACATATAAACGGCTTCTCCCCGGTGTGAATTCTCACATGTCTAAGAAGAGCTCCTTTCTGGTTAAAACATTTCCCGCATTCTGAACATGAAAACGGTTTCTCTCCCGAGTGAAATTTCCGATGTGTGGCAAGAGATTTTTTGAGGGTAAAAAATTTCCCGCATTCTGGACACGGAAATGGCTTCTCCCTTGCGTGACGCCTTTGAGGTACAAGTTCTCTTTTGTAGCTTTTCATTTGCATACCGCTCTGCGATGAATCAGAGGATCGATCGTGTAGGAAAGTTTTAGATGATCGCTCGTCGCTGTGAAGGCCGGAGGGAGCACCTGGGATAACCTCATGATCTTCTTGTGTGATGTAAGGATCCTCTGCTTTAAAATGTTGTCCCTCTGAGCTCCTGGTGGAGTCACCTGCAGAGAAAATTATTTTTCTTTTTGTTTACTTTATATTAATATTTCATAACCTTTCTAGAGAAAATGTTCCGTAAAAATTTTAGGGCATGTAAGAAAATGTACCGTATATACTTGAATATAAGGCAAGGTCCCTAATTTTACCACAAAAAAATGGGAAAACCTATTGACTTCAGTATAAGCTGAAAAAGCATTGGTCACAGCCTCCCCACAGTATATAGCTAGCTACCCCCTGCCCCAGAATACAGCCAGCCCTCTGCCCGAGTATGTAGCCAACCCCTGCCTCATTATATAGCCAGCCCCCTGCCCCAGTATATATCCAGTCAGCATTCCCCCAGTATACAGCCAACCCCCTGCCCCGTTATACAGACAGTTTATTAAAACAACAAAGTGAATACTCACCTGCCCCCTGCAGGTCTTCTGTCAGGCAGGTCCGTGCAGCGCCCGACGCTGACATCAGAGTGTGTGCTGGTTGCCGGCACACACAATACTATTGCCGTGGCGGCGGCTGACGTCAGAGCCTGTGACGTCGTACGGACCTGTCCCTGAGGGATTGAACAAAAGACCGGCGGGGGCCCTGGAAAGGTGAGGTTTTCTTTTACTCCAGTATAAGCCGAGTTCCGGTTTTTTCAGTACATTTTTTGAGCTGAAAAACTCAGCTTATACTTGAGTACATACGGTAATTATAAAGTGGAGACAAAATAGATTACAATCTACCAGTACCTCTCAGACCATGGATCAGAAAAGCATGATATTGGGTCTCTAGGTTGTTGTGCAGACTTCAACTGCTGTGCCATAGCTTTGGGATAAGCATAAGATCTCACTTACCTCTAAGGAGGCTTAGACAGACCCTGCCAATTTAAACCAGGTCTGAGAGAGACCCAGCTCCAAGATTTGACTACATTTCAGTTTTAAGTGGTCACTTTCATTTCACAATCTCCTAGTGGTTACTACTCACCTGGGCAGTTACCTGTAGGAATCTCCTCCTTACATCGCTCATCGCCCCTCACATATGTCTCTGGAGCAGTTATATTCTTCACATCTTCATCCTGATACAAGAACTGAGGAGCAAATATTGTAAGACGTCACCAGACGATGGAGAAGTCACAGGACAAGTTTAGATGATAAGAAATACATTATTAAAGGGGTATTCCTCCCACGAAGACAAGTTTCTTATATGTGCTCAGGATAACAAAATAACACCTTCTCTAATTCACTGTTAATAACAAAAATGCTGCATCTCACAGATATAAGTCCAACCTGTCTCTATCAGTCCTGCAGTTTATATTTTGGGTATAACCATAAACTCCCGACTATGGTTGGATTCTTCTCATGAATAACTTCTCTTGTATTACAGGGGGAAAGGAGGAGGCAGAGACACTACAGACACAGACACTTCCTGTCCAGCAGCAGCTACAGAGGAGCTACAAACTCTAGATAAGACAAGATGATCCTGGGGAGGGGGTAACATAGCAGAGCTGACTGTGTGTTGTATGGATGAGGCAGCAGATCTGTGTGTGTTTTTGCCTTATATCCATCTCACGAGTCCAATTTGTCTCATCTCACTGTACCCTGATAATCTAAGCACATTGTCAGCACACGCTACAGGGATTATGAAGTGTCTGCTGAGAGAGTACCCACTCACAATCTGGAATCTTACACTGACCATCACTGAGTGATAGGAGCTAAACAGCAATAACACCGAGGAACATTGTAAAGTAAAGGGTTAAAAACTAATTTTACTGTGGAAAAATTACTAGGGGATTAAAATTTGAGACTATAAATTCTGTTCTGTTACCTTCCTCCTTGGACATAGGAGGTCCGAGAAAGTGCTATATGGGCAAAACAGTCTGTCACCTTGAGACCCCGGTGTCTGTGTGTCTGTCTGATGTTGACATGAAAATAAAGACTTTTTGGATAAGGAGACACAAGCGCTGCTCATGTTTCTTTTAACTTTCTTTCTGGGGTAAACTCCTTTAAGGGCTGGTAAACACGACTGTGTTTTGGTCTGACAATCTTGGACTATTTGATGCCTACATGTACAGACCCAGGTACACCCAATAACTTATTGTTCCATTCTACAGATCAGAGAATATGTCATGATGTCTCATCCCCATCTACCTGATGATCCTGTGGAAGATTGTGATTCTCCTCTGAACAATCCTGTGGTAGAAGAAGAGGACTGGGACATCTTTACCCAGAAATCACATCTTGTTAGGCATGAGAGAATCCATAAAGGGGCAAAGCCATTTCTATGATGAGAATATCGGGCACGTTTTACAGCGCAAAAAAAACTTTGCGAAATGAGATCTTCTTAGACATAAGAAGCCATTTTGTTTTTCCGAATGTAGGAAATGTTTTTTTTGCGGAAGTAGGATATTGACAAACATTGGAAAAGGCATAAGGGTTAGCTAAAGTTTATGGCGCACTGAGAATTCTTACAATGAGAGGAAATTTTCATGATCTGAGATGCAAATTCCTTTTTATCAAAAAGAATTCACACAGGAGAGAAGCCATTTTTTTGTGCAGAAAGCAGGAGTCGCATAGCTCGGAAGTCTTCACACAAGGGCAAAGCTGAATTCATGTCATGAGTGAAAAAGCTAACCAGCACAGTTCCTACTCTCAGGAACAGGCAGCACTCCGAAATAGTGAAAAAAATCAGGGTGTCTTTGTTCCATACGGCGACGTTTCGGTGACGCAGAACCTTCTTCAAGCAGGACGGGTACTATGACATACAACAAAAGGATGAGATGTGTGGTGTGTTATTACCTTATTACCCATTAGACATTTACTTTCAAAATCTACCCATGTGTTGTTTTTGTTTTCCTTTCTGTTCTCGATATCGACCTCGATATTATCACGTTGCGATAGTTGCTTGTCAGCCATGTAATTCCGGTGACTCACTCTACCTTTACCATTGTCTATGTAGATTCATGTGTCGTCTATTACTTGTTTCAGGTTCTTCCTCTATTACCAAGTTATCTGCCAATTTTAGACTTATAAAAATGTTTTTATATATAAGGTGGATCTTTCCCCACCTTTACTATCCATAACTTTAATAGTTATTGCTCCACTGGTTCTGGCACAGCTTGAATTATTTCTCTAGTCTCCACAATTTCTGAGTAATCAATATCAATGTTTTCAGCTGTCAAATGGGCAGGGCCAGGCTGTGTTCCCACCCAGTTCTACATATCTGCCAGTCAGGAGCCTTATTAGCATAGTATCTGAAAGCAGTGTGTTAATTAGGCACTCCAAGGTAAGGTGGGTGGTCCTGGTCTGCAGTAGACAGCTTGGAATATTGATGAGGAATGGTCGAGACTGGAGAAAAAAGACTATGTCCAGGCAGTAGACTGGCACCTATTACAGTATACAAAGAATTGGACTTGCGGCGAATGAAGAAAGGTCACCTTCAAATAGTCGCCTGCGTTTGACTTTCAAATGCTAGACATTAACGTAATAAAGTCCACCGTCCTCTTCACATACTGTGTACAATGGATCACGTCAGGCCACTCTTGTCTTTCTTGTTGTTGCTGTTTTAATGTTGATGGAACCTTATCCAAATTCCACCGCTGACATTGAATTCTCCACATCTCTCCAAGGACACAAAATTTTAAAACTTGACCTTCAGTTACATGATACCAACAATCTTAATCGTATAGAAGGTAGATTGTTAGACCATTGACCCTCGACGAAGGTCATGTGACAGGAACGTCCATTGGGTACTGGAGCTGTACTTATTTATAATTCCGAATTTTTAGGCTGTTTGGCTTAATATGAGTGTTGATAATAAAGCAGTGTGTAACATATACTGAAGGATTTGTGGCCTGAATGGATGCACATTGCTTGAGCCGTCGTTAGTCTTATGCATTTTGTGCTGACCTGAAGTATTAATAATCTCTAGCACTTTATTACGTTTGTTTACTCTTGACATCCCTGTTTTTATAGACATTTGTCTTGTATTTATATTGTTATGGTCTTAAAGATACAAATAAGGTAAATTCTCACGACCGTGTGAGGGGCATATGAACAGCCGCAAGCATAGACGTCAATAGGCGATACAGGGGGGGGGGGTCGTATATACGGACGACATATAGGGTATATATACGTCCTTCATACACGGCAATGGGCGCACGGAGCCCAATGGGAGAGGTGCGTTGCAGCACACGTGTGGCACCATACCGTTCCGTAGCCGGGAGAAAGATAGCACATGTCCAATGTTCCTCTGGAATACGGCGCCGTGGGCAATGTTCCTTAATGGAGAGTACCGCTGCTCCCCCCTCCTCTCCCCGGCGCCGCCGTGCTACGGTACGGCGGGCACACATTAGTGTGAATGTAGCCTAAATGTGAGTATGAGTAGAATCTGCTTCTGTTCCTCGTAGACTTCAATAAACGAGCCATTACGGTTCCAAAAAGACGACACAGGCTGCTGCGCTATTCTTTCCATTAATCCGTTAAAGTTAAGGGTGAATTAGAGAACAAAAACAGGTTATCCAATCCAAACCGGAATCATTGATTTTTGAGAAAAAAAAAGGGTCTGGTCAATGCACAGATATATGAAGGGACATATAAGGGATCTTTCTAATGATCTTACATTGTTATTTGAGTTGCTGAATCAAAAGTTTTTTCCCTTTCGCGGATTAATGCAGTTTTATCTATCTATCTAGATGGGTGGGTGGATAGGCATGACCAATTTTGTCTTCTATCATAGGGAAACAATTTGCATATTTGTCCATGTTCTGTCCCACCTACATACTACAAGGCTGGGAGTCAAAGAAGTGTCGAAGCTAAATCTCACACATGCACTGGGGGGGATTTTGTTGGTCACAGTGGTTAAACTTTATTTTAAAAGCAGAGACAAAGGTCTATCCCATAGTAATGTCCCTCAGCTGAACCAGAGGCACCATAACAGATAGGACTGTGAGATGTTTTGGCTTGTCAACCATGTTTGTCTATATGTTTTTAAGATACTTGTTCCTTACTATTTCATTAACATAAAATCTTAACTGATTCTTTCTGATATGGTGAAGATTAAGTCCCCATAGATCTTGTCCAAAATTTCAGAAATCGGAAACAATGTGGCACATTTCCTTACCCGGTCCAGTCGCGATCCCGAGGCGCGTTGTCCAACGAGGATTCAGGTCTGCCGGGATTCACTAAGGTTGTGCATCCGATATCCAGTAGGTGTCGCTGCTGCGCCGAGGTCCGCCGGAGTTCACTTACTTCTTCCTGGTGCATGTAAGTGCGTGATCTTGCGACACAAATAATTTTTTAAATTGTGCAGTTTTTCCGAATCCGTTGGGTTGTCTGATGGCCACGCTTCCTGGTTTGTGTCGCAAAACTGTGCGGCGCCGATGCGCCAAAATCCCGGGGCAATTCGGCGCAAAAACGGAAATATTCATGAAACCCGACGAAAGTGCGGCGTTCGGACCCTTGGTAAATAAGCCCCAGTGTATTTGTTCTTGGTGTAGTGATAAAGGGAGTTTTTTTCCTGGACATTGTGCAAGTTGAACGACATAGCTTGTGCTTCTGATAAATTGAGATGAGCAGACCTGATGGCCACCTGACCGGACATATAGCCGGATTGGCAGCCATGGCTATGATTAGCAAAGGGGACCGACAAACCTATCCGTGGCTAGTTACTAGGGCCGTCAATTTGCCAAATCTGGCAATATGTTTGGGTCAGATTACAGAACCTGAACCCAACGATCGGGTCTACTCATCCCTAGTGATAAGGACATAGATTACCTCCTTCCACAAATAGGAAACATGAAGTTCCAGTAAAGATCTCAATTCAAGTCGATGAATCAATATGAGGGCAGTTTGTTTCTTCCTTCTTGCTAAACATTTTGAGAAGACAGACCTGGAAGACTCGGAGGCACAGGAGCATGGAGATAGTATCAAAGTAGACCCAGTAGAACTTGGTTATTTGCGGTAGGCAGAACCCTATTTTGTAGCATCAGAGGCTCAGTATTATGCTCCACATTAAGAGGGAACACGTTGATTGATGATATTCTGAGAGGTTTTACTGGGCTGTGGTGTATTAACAAATATAAAAACCAATGCTGGTATACTCATCAAGTTGTCAAAGCAGGACCAGTCCACAGGAGAAGTCCCAGAAAATGTTTTTAATTTCCAATACATCCACAATATTCAGTCTATATTCACAACAGAATCTCTCTTATGAAGTATCCTGGGAGAAGCCGAAAAAGGCCTGGGAGGGGCGAGGCCTGGTGTAAATTTGCAGGTTTTTTATTTGCATCACTTTCGTGAGTATTTTTTAATAAACACTTGTTACTGATCTTAATCGATCTAAAGTGCAAGGGATGACAGTGGAGATACCCTGTGTAGGGGATCTCGCTGGTGTAACCAGGTCCACCTAAAGGAAGTTACCTACCAAGTGACAATCTGGAGAAGCATTCAGGAGAATCTAGCGTTCAGCAAATCCAGCATTGCAGGGGAAGAGATCTTTAGAGCAGTGATGTGGTGACCAAGGTTCCCTTCACCATTAAAACCATGGTTCTGGAGCTTTCCTGATTTCTGAGGGATGTTGTGGACGAAACGCGTTTGACACCCCAGTGTTTAGCATTTTATCATACTGTTTGCACTGTCCTTCTAGTTCTGAGAGCTTAATTTACTCCAGTTGATGGATTTATATGGGGAACCAATATTGAGGCAAGTATAGGCCTTGGGAAGGCAGGTACCAGACATGTCTACTGGTCTCTTGGACTTGTTCCTTAATTCTATCCCAGACATGCATATCAGCATGGGAAGTCAGGTTATCAGGGTGTCCCAGGTACAGACCTGGTAGCTTGTCTTTAATGTTTTCGGAAAAGCCTGACATCCAGGGCCTCATTTCTTCGGGAGAGTCTAGCTGCGAGGATACAGCTCATTCAGCAGTCCCACGTTTGTAGCATAAAGACAGAATCTTAAAGGGAACCTGTTATGGTGATTGGGGCCACTAAACCACCCACAGGTCCTCATAGACCGGTGGTTTAGTATCCCAAATCGCCCTGTATGGTTTCTTTTAGCAATCGTCTTAAAAAAAATTAAAACTTTTTCTTGCCTTATTCCGTCAGCGAATATGCAGTGAAGCCAGGATACTGCTCCGGCTTCACTTTATGCATTATAGGAGGAGCCCCCAGGGTAGGATCTAAAGATGTGAGTCTGATGTGCCTCATCAGAGCTGCATCAGTCCTCATACCGGTCAATTTGCGTGACCTGGATTGGAGTTTAAGGTTTGTCAGACAATGTTTATGGCTGTATCACACAGCAAGTGATTTGACTTTGACCAAAGACGTAATCCAAGAAACCCCCTGCCAGTTTTCACCCATTCAGGCAGAATCGATTTAGAAAGTCCGAAAACTATAACAGAATTACCACGTGTTGATCTATTGTTAAGACTTTGGGCCAGAAGTATGGAGAGCATTTTATGACATATAGATGGTGAAATGGAAAAGTTTTTTAAAATAATTCTAAAAAATGTGTTTAACGTGAAGTTAAAAAAGAGGACACAAAACTTTTAACACCATTAGGCAATAACTCAAAGAACACAGTTCTCTTCATCTCTCTGATCCCTCACTGCCTTGTTCTTTATGTATTCTCAACTTGTTTGTGCTCTTCTACTCTGTTTCCCAGAGACTTTATCATGAATTTTAGATGTCCCCTGATCTCCGTTCTTCTCCGCTCTGCTCTCAATCCCATGATACCTCAGCACATCACATGACCAGCCAGAGGCAAGACACTGGATGTTAGTTGTACACAGACACCTTAATATTCCCCCTTGTTGACACTTGGTGTGATGGATCTACTTAGAATCAAATCTCTGCTGCTAATTAGTAAGAAGTTCTAAGATGCGGTTATACGTTTTGTGAGATATTCTATCGACAGGGACTAAATACATAATTGTCTTGTCTGGATTTTATTTGATCTTTGGACAACATTTTTTAAAATTGTGAATAATACTATATCAACGTTTAGGGCATTGGATCTCTCTTTTTCTTGTACGATGCCGTACGTTGACTGTAACTGTCTAGTGTCAATGTTTTTAGATGTTCGGAGAAGATTGATTTGTAGAGAAAACACTCCAAGGTTCATAACATGAATATGTCTTTTTGTGAAGATTTCTGATGGGTAACAATTTGCTAGGAAACCATTTCTCACATACTGGACAAGAAAATGGCTTCTCCCCTGTGTGAGTTCTCTGGTGTCCTACAATATTGGATTTAACACCGAAATATTTCCCACATTCTAAACAGAAAAATGGCTTCTACCCTGTTAATGATATATTCCTCTACAGCGGCCATCTTAGACCAAGAGAACCAAACAGCGGCCATTTTTGTAGATCAAGCGGCCATTTTAAGTCTTTGCCGGGAGTCATGCTGACCACTGTCCAACTAATGTCATGATTCAGCCATTATTGTGTAACCTGCCTGTAAAAGTATCTCCTTGACACTTGTTATAGATGATTGTCCTTCCCCTTATCTTGTTTTGGTTAGCAAGAAGCTTTTGGAGTCATTCTCAGAAAATTCTGTAGTTGGGATAATATAAACATGTCTGTGAACAAGGGCTGGGAAGACAGTACACGATTTATTAAACTTGTCGTAGAATGTCCAAGTAAAATTCATTATGGCCAATAGCATTGCAGTATTTTATCTCCTTGTCACGCCCCTTTTTCCTGATGACTCTGTATTTGATATATGCAACTGGGCACTAATAAACTGGGGGAAGATTCTACATTCACTAAGAGACTGATGTGTCTTGGGTTTGTGCTCTTGTCCCGGTACCGGACAGCCATGAAAGAGTTAATTTGAAAGTCACCTTGCAATGGGGGTGTTTGAGCCCCAGATAAAAATCTCTGTCAACCCCGATTGGTATCTCAGATTCATGACAAGATCTGATCTTTGATGAAAAAACATTTCTACATTCCAAACAAGACAACGACTTCTCCCCTGTATGAATTCTCTGTTGTCTAACAAGGTGTTAGCTTTGGCTTAGAGATTCCAACAAGAACATTTCTTTTATTTCTCTTCTGCTACTCAACATGTGATTTCTGGTCAAATATTTCTCATGACATGAACATGGCTTCTTTTAAACATGCATTTTCTGATGTCTAACAAGAGATGATTTACAGGCAAAATGTTTCCCACACTTTGGGCATGAAACTGGTTTCACCCCCGTGTGGCTTCTCTCGTGTTTTAAAAGATTTGCTTTGGTTGTAAAATATTTCCCGCATTCTAAACAGGAATATGGTTTATACCCAATGTGCTCTCTCTCATGTTTAACAAGATGTGGTTTCTGGTTAAAACATTTCCCGCATTCAGAACATGAATATGGTTTCTCGCCTGTGTGAATTCTCTAATGTTTCAAAAGCCCAGATTTATCTCGGAAATTTTTCCCACATTCTGAACATGAATACGGTTTCTCCCCCGTGTGAATTCTCTGATGTATAATACAAGATATTTTGTGGGAAAAACATTTGCCACATTCTGAACAGGAAAACTGCTTCTTGGCTTTATGAGTTCTCTGATGTCTCCCTAGTTCTAATTTAGAAATATAACTTTCCCCACATTCTACACAGAGGAATGGTTTCTGCCCTGTGTGACTTCTGTGATGTCTAGTAAGATTTGATTTTATCGTAAAACATTTCCCACAATCTGAACATGAAAATGGCTTCTCCCCCTTGAGAATTCCAGTTTCCCCACATTTTACACCTTTAAATATCTTCTCCCCTGTTGGATCTCTATTATATACTTCAGCCTTGCTATGACATTTCTGTTGCGTAACCGTCCATGATGGCTCAGTAGATAGGACCCATTTAATAGGATCAGACGATAGATTGTTACTGTGAACGATAGTTCTGGGTTCTGGATTATTAACTCGCTCTTCTGATGTATCTTGTGTGACATTATGGTCACCTGTTTCAAAGATTGAAGAAATCAGATGTTCCTCTGAACTCCTGATACAATCTGCAAATAATAAAATGTAATTTATAGTATATTATTATTAAACTCTGAAAATCCATAATAGAACAATCTATACCAGCAATCTTTATTAGCAAGTCTTACCTGCTTACCATAAGGTTCTGTATTATTACTGATGTAACATCTCAGTGTGAGGTTTATTATTCTCTCTGACATCTTGACTCTGTCCATCGTTGATGGGTCAGTGAGGAAATTTTTCTTTAGAACCTGAATGGTAAAGAATGTAAGTAGGCAAATTCATATACAAAAATATAACGTTATTGGATATATGGAAAGGAAATATTTAAAAATGTCTAATATATAAAGCGTAGTGTGTGTATGTATGTATGTCCTCCAAACAAATCTGTACCGTCGCGTTTACAATCACCAAATTTTGCACATCCACTCCCAGGGAATGTGATAGATTAGGTTTAGAGTTTTCACCCTGCACTTTCCAAAATACACTTATTAACACCCATATACAGAATCCATTGTCTGCTGGCTGCTGTGGCAGTTAGAAGCTGAGCAGTGATTGGTCGGAGTATAAAGCCTCATGCACACGAACATTTGCCCGCTCGGATACCTTTGCGTATAATATATCACAATGATATACTGCATTAACTTCATAAAAAGATGTGTAAAAGTGCATACATACTCCATCTTAGTGATAATTAAACATGTGTACACCAGTTAATAGTCACGCAGCTGTGTAGATACCCGATGTCCCGTCTGTGTATGCGGTAAAGCACATGGGTCCGCGTCTCCTGCAATGAAGCGCGCGTTGATCTTTGTAAAGGGCAGTCGTGCAGTAACACCAGTAATCTATCATATCGGTTCTTCTTGGTTTGTGTAGAATGTAGATAATAATCTCTTGTATACAGAAGGTCGATGATCTCTTTACCCACCCCATAAAAAATAGTAGCCACAATGTGGCCATAGATAGAGCATGCTCTATCTTTTAGCGGCTCGGAACTGTGAGCACTTGTGCTCACCGCACCGAGCCCGGGCCATAGCCGTCTATGAAAGATGTAACTATGACCCCCAGACGGTCTTGTGAATGAGGCTTAAGACAGCTTATGTGGGAGGTAATATGGATAGAGATAGAGACTGACAGAGATAGAGAGAGAGAGAGAGAAAGGAGGGGGCGACAGACAGAAAGACAGTCAGATAAAGAGAGACCGTCAGACATATAGAGAGACATTATACACACACATATATAAAGAGAGAGAGAAAATATAGTACAGATAGCAATATATAACTGGTATGTGTGTCTATATGTCCACTAAAGGAATCTGCACCATTGTGTTTACAATCAATACATTTTTCACAGCCACTCCCTGTGACTCAAGGAACGTCATAGACAAGGTTTTGAGTTGAAATTTTACCCAACATATACAGGATCTATTGTCTGCTGGCTGTTGTGGTGGTTATCAACCAATCACAGTTCACTTGAATAAACCTCACCTTTGATACTGAAATTTGGAGGAATATTACTATGGTACAAAGATAAGCTCCATGGGAAGCTGACACCTGAAAAGAGAGGAGAAAGCCACATATGGATAAGAATAGGCCGCTCCATCATCAGTCTGATCTCTACCTCTGTGCAGCCTACATAGCACCGCCAGAGTCCCCCTACTTTAATCCAGACTGCTTCCGTATTCCGGATGTTGCTCATTTCCAGGCTCTGGGTCAAGTTCTCATCTATGGAGACCTCAATGCCAGAACTGAAAGGGAGAAGGACTTCCGGACCACGAATGGAAACATCTACATCTTTGGAGCAGAGACTGGCTATAGTAGCCCCATACACAGAGATAGAAACAGCTACGACGGCACAGTCAAGAGGAGTGGCAGAAAACTGTGTAACATATGCTGAGGCCATGGACTCCATATACTAAATGGCCACACAAAGAAAGACTCTTTAGGAAGGTAAGCAGCAGTGGGGTGGACAGCAAACATTGGTGCCTTCATAGTCACCCCGCAAACACTTCTCTCAGATCACAACCAGCTGCTTCGATACATCAAGTCTACCAACAAATCATATTTATAAAAACGTCAGCAGATCGCCCTCTTCTGCCTCCCACCATCCTTCAAATGGTCCAAAATATTGGCTTCAAGATATAGACAGCCCAAATAGCCCAGAAGTCAAGGAAAAGTTCCAGAACTTCTACACAACCTTGTATGAGATTAACCAACATTGGGTAAACCAAGCCATGACAGACCTCAACCATACACTGTACAAAATGGCAGAAATGTCTGATGTAAGGAGACAAGAGGTCAAAAAGCAAAATGCATGAACAACTGTTATGACAAAAAGTGCAGATGGAAGGTCCTTTCAACAGCATCCAACACGAAACACAAAGACCCAAATAATGCCAGCCTGAAGGAAGCCTTCAACACCATACAACATCAATACAGGTCCATACTCCGGAAAAACAAATTTACCTACATCTCCAAAAAGCTCACCCACTTCCAAATGCCCTCCAGGACAGCTCATTCTGAGAACTATGGCACCACATTGGCAGTGAGGGGCAGTAAAGTAACCTCCATATCCTGGATGGCAACATCTGGCACCATTATGTCAAGGAACTCTAGAAAGATATGCCAACACAGGAATTAAACCAGGAACCAGAAAGACATCAGAACAAAACTAGAAGCCCTTAAAGAAAAAAATCAAAGACATTCAACACCCTGTCGATTCCTACATAACCCTGCAGGAGATAACACAGGGAATCTCTCCTATAAGATGTAAAAAAGCTGATGGCCCAAGCGACATCCTACAAGAGATGATAAGATAGTCCTCCTGAAATACATATCCAAGCTAAACACTTAAACATTGTGCTAAGTGCTGCCTACTTAACACAGAGCTGGAACCAATGCCTCATAACCTCATACACAAGAGCGGGGACAGGTATGACCCGTCTAACTACTGAGGGATCTGTGTTAGCAGTAACCTGGGAAAGCTGTTTAATAGTGTCCTGAATAGAAGGATCTCCAGCTTCCTCATCCCGCACAAGAGCCAAGCAGGGTTCATGCCAAACCATTGTACCACTGATCACCTCTATACCCTGCACAGCCCCATCCAGAACCACGTACACATGATAAAGCGGGGAAGGATATTCGCTTGTTTTGTGGATTTTAAAAAGCCTTTGACTCCTGAGTGTGACACCCAGGACTGTTCCTGAAAATGCTGGAGAGTGGAATAGGTGGGAAAATCTATCATATCATCAAGAGCTCCTACAATGAGACTACCTGCAATGTGATGGTAAACATAAGGAGAACAGCCTATTTCCAGCATAAGCAAGGATCAGACAGGGCTGCTGCCTAAGTTCAACGCTCTTCACCACCTACATCAATGAGCTGGCTGCACCCCTGAACGCATTCTCCGCACCAGGACTCTACATGACACCAAGGTGAAATTTCTTCTACATGCCAATGCCCTTCTAATATTGTCACCTACTAAGAGAGGTCTTCAAGATAAACTAAAAATATTGGAGAAATTTAGCACCACCTGGGCACCATCCATAAACCTAAATTAAGCCAATGTCATGGTGTTCGAAAGGAGAAATGCAAGAGTGGCCTGGCTCCTCTCTTTCACACTATACAGGTGCCCACTGACAGTCATTGACAGGTACCAACTTGGGCCTAGAAATCGTCCCGGTGCTCTGAGACCAGGCCTGCAGAACCTACGGTGCAATCAGTAGGCGATAGTACAGACTCAAACCCCCGGTGACAGTCCGGACAAAAAATTTTGATAGCATCATATTCCCTATCCTTCTGTATTGCAGTGAGGTCTGAGGCACACATACATACCCAGACTGGTCATGGTAGGACTCCAGTCCAGCCAAAATATTTTACCGGGAGTTCTGAAAAAACTTTCTCCAAGTCTATCGGAGCAACTCAAACAGCAGCTGTAGAGGAGAACTGGGATCTTGAGCCGCTACAGACTGAGTGCCTAAAACTTGGCCATGGAGTCTGGCCAGCACAGACAG
The DNA here is from genome assembly GCA_019512145.1 of Engystomops pustulosus. Taxonomy (NCBI): domain Eukaryota; kingdom Metazoa; phylum Chordata; class Amphibia; order Anura; family Leptodactylidae; genus Engystomops; species Engystomops pustulosus. Next base: position 3,342,320 of record WNYA01000013.1, read on the forward strand.
GATGGGGTTCACTTCCTGCTACACTGCTCCAAATACTCAGCAGTGAGGGACACTCACTTCAGGAGACTCTCAGATCTCCTCCTGGATTTCATTTCATCCATCCTGATGGAGGAAGAGGAGACCACAATGGCCATAGCCGCAGAATATGTCACTGCCTGCCATAGGCTGAGAGACATGTGAAATACCATGGACTGAGACATGTATGATACCATGGACTACTACCGTGTTTCCCACGATAGTAAGACGTAGTGGGTGTGTTAGGGGGGTAAGGCTAATATAAGACGTCCCCCGAAAGTAAGACATAGTTAGAGCTGACGGAGCCGGGAGCTGCAGCCTCTTCGTGTCACTGCTGTAGCTCCTGGCCGATAGAAGATTATGTGACCGGAGCTCAGCTACTCCGTGCAGGCTCCGATCACATGAGGAGAGAGGAGACAGGGCTGCACACTGTGCACTCTGCAGCATGGAGCCGAGGGAGAAGCTTCCTGCTGTGTGCTGCTGCCGTCTGTGTTATGGAGCAGCTCCTCCCCCTCCTGTGTAGCTGCTAAACTCTGCTACATCAGTCGGACCTGGAGGGGGGGAGCAGGGGAGCACATGTCAGCCTGGACCAGCCTCTACTCAGCCCTGCAGTCAGTGACACTTAAAAGTATGTATGTTATGTGTAGTGTGTGTGTAGGTGTGATGCCTGATCTATATGTGAACATTGTCTGCATGTTTATTTACATGTATAATGTATGCATGTAGTGTGTGTCAGGGTGTTTGCTTGCACAGTTCTATGGTTTGTGTTAAAACACCCATCCCCCCTCTGCACTGTATAATCCCCTACTCACAATGTATAACCGCCCTGCACTGTATAATGCCTCTACTTACACTGTATAACCTCCCTGCACTGTATAATGCCCCTACTTACACTGTATAACCTCCCTGCACTGTATAACCTCCCTGCACTGTATAATACCCCCCCCCCCTTACACTGTATAACCGCCCTGCACTGTGTAACCTCCCTGCACTGTATAATGTCTATCCTTAGATACTGGAACTCTTTCTTATCCAGAATTCCTATTTTGTGTCCCTTCTCCAGGAGTCTGTAAAGAGCAGTTTTAAATTCAACAGTAGGATTTTTGTCTAGTTTGACATAAAATTCGGTATCTGAAAGAAGACGTAGAGCCTCAGAGATATAATCGACCCTGTTTATAATCACAATCCCGCCAACCTTATCCGCTGATTTGATAACAATGTTTTCATTGGTTGCTAGAGTTTTGAGGGCTATTTTTTCTTTATGTGTGTTGTTCTTAACCTGGTTATACTTTCGCTGATGCAGGGTGTTGAACTCTGTGGATACAAGAGTGTAAAAGGTTTCAATAAAATTTCCCTTGTGGTGGGTTGGGAAGAAAATGGACTTAGGTTTGAGTCCTGTATGGTTGAAACTGTCTGGTTCGACCGTACATGGAAGCATCGGCTCTAAAATACTAGTGCTCTTAGTAGCAGTAAGGCTAAAATGTCTTTTTAGAGTAAGTTTTCTAATAAAATTGTTTAGATCCACAAAAAGATCAAAATCTATAGATGATGAGTTTGGACAAAAGGATAGTCCTTTTTCTAGGACATCTGTTTCTGATGGGGACAAAGTGTGGTTAGATAAATTGAATATCTTAATTTGATTACGGTTTTGTTTTACAGTACTCCCTTTGACATTATTAAGGTCTATTGAAACTGGGGGAGAGTCAGTATTTGTAGGAAAGACTACCGGGTTTTGCACTGTGTAATATCCCCCTTACACTGTATAACCTCCCACACTGTATAATGCCCCCCCTTACACTGTATAACCTCCCACACTGTATAATGCCCCCCCCCTCACACTGTATAACGTCCCACACTGTATAATACCCCCCCTTACACTGTATAACCTCCCACACTGTATAATGCCCCCCCCTTACACTGTATAACGTCCCACACTGTATAATGCCCCCCCTTACACTGTATAACCTCCCACACTGTATAATGCCCCCCCCCCCCTCACACTGTATAACGTCCCACACTGTATAATTCTTGGCACTTGCTTTTATAAAACGGTTTTGTGGTGAATACCATACTGTTCAGGTTGTTAATACATTTTTTTCCAATATTAAGACATACCCCGAAAGTAAGACATAGTGGGACTTTTGGGGGTAAAAAGAATGTAAGACACTGTCTTACTTTCGGGGAAACACGGTATAACCCGTGCGCCCCCCCCCCCCCATGTCCCTCATCAACCTGAACCCCACCCCATCCCCCACAACACCATATTTTGCAAATGCTTTGGCAATGCAAACTTGTATTTAGCCCTACCAGTAAAGTTATTTTGATTTGATATATAGATAGACATACAGATAGAGATAGACAGTCACTATCCCAGGCACAGGGGGGGCTGATGGCTACAGCTTGTATAATATATATATATAACTGGCACTTACCTCTGCTGTCTATACAAATGGTTAATGGTTACTTTGTATGTATCTCAGCCTCTACAATACTTCCAAGTTGTAGTGTCTGTATCACTGGCTGATAGTCCCCGATGTACAAATAATCGCAAATAAATCATGTCTGATAGAACAAGCCTTGTCCTACAATGCTGGTGGGAAAATACCTTTAACCGGGGTATCCTGAATGTGTTAATGATGGATATGCCCCCAGTAATCCTGATATTACTGGTGACCTCTCACCTCCTCCTGCAGCGCAATTCAACAAATTCAATACTACTTTGGAGTTACAGGACCTGTGATGATGTCATAGTCATGTGACCATTTCCATGTGTGGGAGGAGTCATTAGATCACATGACCCAGATGTTGCCTTCTGCTGTGCATGTGCAGGACACTGTTGCTGAATGAGCTCAGGGTTATGTGACGTACAACGCCTCTTTCAGACGAGGGGGTTTTCACCTCCCTTTAGATGGTAGTATCATTTGAGAAGTCCATATCTTTGGTTCTTTAGTACCTACAAGATTTTTGTGTCATCTGTCAGATAAGAATCTAATCCTTCAAATCTCACCAAGCTTACAGATCTGTAAGCTAAAGAGCGTTTCTTAATCACAAAGCCACAAGTCTGAGGTGATGTGAAAGATGAGGTTCTTATCTTTAATATGACACCAGCAATATGTTTTCGTTTACTACAGAGCAGAAGATTGGGACTTCTGAATTTTGGGGGAGATTTTTTAGAGGTAAACAGGTAAGATCTCACATAACATAAACAAATGCAGCCGTAGTCCTCATGCCGTCGAATGTATGCTTTCCCAGGCCGTAGCCCGTGCAGGAAACAAAAGGAGTGAGTGCTACTCACCCCTCCCCTCTCCATATAGAAGTGCGGGGCAGATGCTGTAGTAGGCGAAATATAGGATGTGTCTCGGTGGGTGAGATAATGGCCCACATGGACTTCTGACATTAATGTGGTGGACAGTGCAGTAGAGTTTGTTACATGTATTTATGTGAAATCTACACCAGAATTCTGGCATACATTGCATAGTAAACCTGCGCCAATGTGTGTATCGTGACCGGGCTCCATAGTTATCAATGGGGACCGATAATTGCAGCCAGATATTGGTCCCCATTACGTTTGTGTGCAAACGTTAGTATGTAGATTCCTGACGGTAGGCTTCCTAAAAAACCTTTTTTATGAAAAAACAATTCTTCATTTTGCCATATTTTGACACTAATAACTTTTTTATACTTTGACACTTTTTCCGGGATGTGATGATATTTACATTGATGCCATTGCTAACTTTTTATTTACATTTTTTGCATTGCAAATGACAAAAAAATGGCCTTTCGGATATTTTCGGTTACGGAATAACATTAATAGACCGGGACTTTTGGGAAGAGGCGATATCTGACATGTTTATGAATGTTTATTGTTTTTTTTAATCTAATTGATCCTGCTATGTACTGCCTTACTACAGTGTAGAAGTATATGGCATTTTTGCCACCAGCACATTTTAGCAGATCTGCAGAAATTACATGTTCTAGGGTCATATAAAGACCCAAGCTGTCATGGTGATGGAACATCGCTCTCCGATGACTTCATAGGGAGCGATGATCACTGGCAAGATTACAGTGATTTGCTGGTGGCATGTAAATGCTTAACAGCCGCAATCGGTAGCAGGGTTCTGCTAGTTAACAGTAATGTTTGCTGCAATTTGCTGGTAGGTATGGAGATGGCTTTGCCCGTGAATGTCAGGGTTCTGGGTCTGTGGACCCTCTAGACTACCGTGGGAGATGGTACTAGCTGACACTAAGTGGCACCTGGTCTTCAACAAAGCCCACCGCAAAGCAGGATGGTCTTGCAGCGTCGGGGTGCCACCAGGTTGTTCCACAGATGCGACTAGCCCGCGGTGGCAGCCAAGGTAGTAATGCAGGACACAGTCTGAGCCTGGGGTGACAGCGGGAGAACAGCACTGGAACTCACGGCAGGAACACAGGAGCAGGATCACGGAACAGTAACGCAGGAACAGACTGGAACAAGGGAACAGAAACACAGGAGCAGGATCACGGGAACACAGGAACTGGAACACTGGAACGTAGGAGGGAATGTTTTGAAGATCCGGCGGCGAATGATAATAAAGCAGACCCAGAAGTGGCCAGCGCCAATCACCTGTGCCCTCCAAGTGCCGGCGTGCGTGTGCCCTAGGGAGCGGGGCCTAGGCGGGATGGGAGCAGGAGTGTGGAGAGGTAAGTTCAGAGCCAGAGGTAAGTTCCTCATACACCCCTTGCCACACACTGACTTACTGTTATGACGGTTTACAGAAGGGGTAAGTAAATGACTTATAGCTTCTGTATATGTTAATGAATTGAACACATCTCATATCACTGGAAATCAGCTGCTGCGCAGTCCGTCACCGTCTGTTTATACACTGACAAACAGGGCAGCGTCAGCCTCTATATACCAACATAGACCAAAAGTGCAGAGCCAGTCTCTATATACCAACATAGACCAACAGTGCAGTGTCAGCCTCTATATACCAACATATCCTAACAGTGCAGAGCAAGCCTGTATATACTAACAGAATGAACATTATAAATTCATTCCCTAATTTGTGTCATTTTGATTAACAGTATAATATGTATAGTCTCAGGCAGAGGGAGCGACTATGGCGATGTTTTTAGAGTGTAAAAGAAGATTTTTTTTTTCTATTTTATTGGTAAATATTAACCCCCTAAGGACAAAGCCCATTTTCGTGTTTCCATTTTTCACTCCCCAGTGTGATTAGGGAGATACCAAATTTATATACCGTATGTACTCTTGTATAAGCCCACTCGAGTATAAGCCAAGACCCCCAGTAGTATATAGCCACCCAGCTCCCAGTAGTATACAACCAGCCAGCCCCCTGTAGTATACAGCAAGCCTGCCCCATGTAGTATACAGCCAGCCCAGCCTGCCCCCTGTAGTATACAGTCAGCCCGGCCTGCCCCTGTAGTATACAGCCAGCCCATAAAAAACAAAACATTAACTTGTATACTCACCGTCCGGCTCAGCACGGCTCCCCGATGTCGGTGCGGCTCCTCTTCTGTCTTCCCCGCGGCTCCTCTTCTTTTATCCATCTTCTGTACAGCCGGCAGGGACGCGGCCATGTTATCTCCTGAGCGGCGCATACTATGACGTCAGCAGCAGCCGCGTCATAGTATGCGCCGGCCAGGAAGATAATATGGCAACGTCCCTGCCGGCTGTACAGAAGACGGATGAAAGAAGAGCCGCAGGGAAGACAGAAGAGGAGCCGCGCTGACATCGGGGAGCCGCGCTGAGCATCAGGGCCACCGGGGTGAGTATATAAGTTTTTTTTTTAATTGACTTGTGTATTTTTTTTTTTGTGCTGAAAACTCGGCTTTCTAAATTTTTTAATTTAGAATTTTTAAAAAATGAAAATCTTGTACAATAAAAATATTCATTTTGCCACATTCTGAGGTTGATAACTTTATCATATTTTGGTTACGGAGCTGTGGGAGGGGTCATTGTTTGCAGGATGAGATTACATTTTCATTGTTACCATTTTGAGAACTGTACGACTTTTTGGTCACTTTTTATAAAAATGTTTGCAAAATGGCAAAACAGGGCGATTTGGGGACTGTTTTCCATTATGGGGTTCACCACTGGGAATAACCGATTTTATATTTTAATTGGACAACATGTTAATGATTTCCATTTTTAAAATTTTTTATATCAGTTCTATTGAAAGGCAGATGATTTGAACGATTAGGTTTGTATAAAATTTTTTCCTATTGTATTTTTAGACCCCCTAGGATACTTGAATCCTAAGGGGTCTGATTGATTCTAAGATATATTCTGCAATACTACTACATTGCACTATATGTGCATTTTCCTTGCTTGTAAAATGGAAATAGATCCAAGCACCACGGTTAAAACTCTTGATTTATTTAATACATATTAAAATCGGACAGATTGATGTTGCCATCCATACTGGCTGACGTGTGTCAGGCAAATAAACAAATAGCGTGCCCTTAGTCATACCCTGAACATTTTCCTACTGATCTATAACAATGTGCTACATAGACCCCTGGCTGTCACATTACATATTTTCCCAGAATCCTCTAGTGGAGCACCCACGACTAGAAGACTCCACACACCAACACGGCTGCCTTCATTGGTAGTCTCCGTAAGGAGAACTCTTACTTCTGGTCATTGACGTCTTTTAAGGTCTGGTCAGAAAGGGTTTAAATTGTGGCTTGTTTATTGACATGTGTTCATTGTTTATCAGAATACAAAAAATAGTAAAACAATAAGAAAAAAGTTTTCACCGCTAGCAGGAACGTAGATCAGGTGTGACTGGGGGGTGGAGTGCGTGGAATCCAATGCGCTGGTCCGGCTGCCAGGGAGAACAATATACAAAAAGCTTTTGGGGCTCCAGCATTTCCTATGTATCAAATCCACGTGGTTTTTGGGTAACTGTTTTAATATTTTCTATTTGAGAAGTAGTTTTTACAACAATTTAACATTTAAATAAAGCAATACAATTGTTATAGTAAACGGGATCTAAAGCTGTCATCACAACCAATCAGAGTGGGGGGACCAAAGATTGAAATCAGGATGAATATGCAGTATAAATGTGATTGGTGTTCATGGCGGGTATATGCTGTATAATACAGCAGACACTCACCCTGATGGGAAGGGGCCAACTCGTGAGCATGATTTATGTTTTAATGTTAAGAAATATGAAACGAAACTTACTACAAATGAGACAATTTTCCAAGTTCTTGTAGTGTTCTTCCATGATAGGGGGATCATCTGACCATTGCGGGTCCAATCGCAATTGCCGATCACAGTTTATAGTGGTGTGAACCTTTGTTCTGCCTCATTTCTGCCTCCAAATTGTTTGGATTGTGAGTTCTTTGAGGTTTATTTAGAAGTGTAACAACACCATCAACAGCCTTGCAACCCCTCCTCAGCGAAACTCAGATCCCTGTAGGACCACAACCTGCTGTTTGCTGTAAGAAGCAACTTTCTTTTCTACATTTAAGATTCAGTTAATATTTATTATGTGAATATTTCTCATGATCAACAAGCAACATACATTTCTTACATCTTCGTCATGAAAATAGTTCCCCTTTGTGACTTCTTTGATGTCTAATAAGATTTGCATTGGCCATAAAACTTTTCCCACATTCTGAGCATGGAAATGGCTTCGCACCAGTATGAATTGTTTGATGTCGAAGAAGATATGATTTGACGGTAAAACATTTCCCACAGAATGAGCACGAGAATGGCTTCAGCCCCGTGTGGCTTCTCTCATGTTTAACTAGATTTGATTTATCAGTAAAACATCTCCCACATTCTAAACATGAAAATGGCTTCTCCCCTGTGTGAATTCTCTCATGTTTGGCAAGACCTGATTTTTGGTTAAAACGTTTCCCACATTCTGAACATGAAAATGGCTTCTCCCCTGTGTGAATTCTCTCATGTTTAGCAAGACATGATTTTTGGTTAAAACATTTCCCACATTCTGAGCATGAAAATGGCTTCTCCCCTGTGTGTAGTCGCAGATGTGTAAGAAGAGTTGATTTCTTGTTAAAACATTTCCCACATTCTGAACATGGAAAAAGCTTCTCCCCTGTGTGGATTCTTTGTTTTTCAACTTCTCTCCTTGGACTTTGATTTTGCTTCCCAGTCTCTGATGAAGTCGAGGATGGGACACTTATAATATAATTAGGTAATAAAACTTTGCTTTGAAAGGTGGAGGATATATCTGAGATATTGTCACGCTCTTCACATGCATTTTGTATGATTTCATCTAACTTAAAGACTGAAGACATCAGTTGTCCCTCTGAGCTCCAGAAACAGTCAGCTGCAAAATAAAAAAAATTGTTATTTTTAGTTTATCCTTCACACAATGTTATTTGACCTAAAAAATTTGTTGGGAAAACAAGGTCAACTTCTGCTGTCAGGCTTTCTGACGAGGATTTGGACCTACACACCCCAAGGTCCATTTGGAATGTTAAGAAAGTCTCTTCCTCTCATCGTTTGTGGAGCATACTAGTTACAGAAAAAAAAGACTTGCCCATCTCCCATCAATTACAATGGAAGGATGATTTTACCAACAAAATATGTTGTGTGAATGAGCATTTAACAATAAATTGGAAGGCATGTAGCAAAATGTAATCATTTCTGGAAAAAAAACAGATCAAAATAAAATAGTACATCTCAGGCCAAAGGGGAGTATTTTCATGAGACTTTTTGGATGGTGGAATTATCAACAGGAGAGTGCTCAACTGGCCTGCGGATAAGAGGGCAATCCGAGGGGCAGATCCAAATAAAGTATAACAGGTACCAGGCACAACATTTTTAGGAATTAAGATTTAATTGTACTTCACCAAAACTTACTAATTGCACCCTCAGGCATTCCAGTACTGGGTGTTCCATAATGCTCCTGGTTCCTGTTATGAATTGGGAGGCTCGGTACCGCTAGAACCGATCAGCAGCCAGAAGATCTGAGTGTTTGGAAATTTTAATCTTCACCTTCACCTATAGTGGTGCCAAGCCTCCCAAGAGCCTAGTAGAATATGTTTTGTTCCTGTTCTAGCTGGTGAGTGCTCATTACTGCAAACTAATCTCATGTGAAGGGATTAGAAGCACAATTTTTAAAAAATGTATCTGCATAAAATTTTAATGACAGTTGTATTGAAATTGTAGTGTTGAATTAGAACGTAACTAAATCGGGTAAGAGAAAACCATAATATAAATAGTGACAGTACAGAGCAGAGAATACAACAACTAACTGCTAAACAATGGACTAATGTGTAATAATGAATCCATGTTCCGGGTCGCAGGCGCAACCGTGTGCCTCCCCGAGGCAGCACTCGCCTTCTCTCATTCCAGAGCTGTGCCTGTGGAGTGACCTTGTGGTACCACACCGCAGGAATTCCAACTCTCTTTGCGGCAGGCTGAAAACCGGGTACCACTTAGATTCCTCTCCCATCATCACACAGTGCTACCTGCACATCGAGCTGATGCCTACACAGTTTGCCATGGAGAGGTCGAAGGTGGCATTTTTTTTATCAGTTTGCTCCCCAGGACAGGAGACCCGGTCACGGTTGACATCACCACATTCTAGCAGAATTCCGGTCCGTCTTTAAGGAACCAGCCTGCTGAATTTGCCCTGTTGAATTTGCGCCAACGGGACTATGTGGTTCGATTCCACACCCTAGCTTGTGAGCTAACCTGGAATGAAGAGGCCTTGATTGGCACTTTTTTTTAAAAAAAAGGACTTTCGGGATGGATTAAAAACACCCTGTCTGCACAAGATCTGCCGACTTCTCTGAGTGGTCTCATACCTCTGGCCAATCAGATTGAGTGCTTGGAGGAACAGCGGCTTGAACAAGTGCAGACCAGGACCCGTTGCATGCCCCGCTTGGCTCCAGTCTTTCAAGAACCACCTCTGCTGCCCTCCGTGTCTGCTGCAGAGGAGCCCATGCAGGTGGATAGAGCTCGTCTTACACATCAAGAGCGTTTCAGACATAGACTGGAGCATCTCTACCTCTATTGTGCCAGTACTTTCTTGAGACTTGTCCAGCACGTCCACATCCCTGTTCTGCTCAACTGTGAGACAGGTAGCCAGTTCCAGGCATCTGCCTTCTTGGATTTTGACTCTGCAGGAAACTTTGTGGATGCTGCCTTGGTCTCACAGCATCATCTACCTGTGATCCGTCTAGAGAAGCCGCTGGTCATTTCCTCCATCAGTGGGCAGATCCTCTGCAAGCCTCTTTTTATGTGCTACCCCCGTCTTTTGTTCTTCTTGGGCTTCCGTGGTTGCAGCACCACGCACCCGTGCTCAAATGGCAGATGCGGGAGGTCATGGTAGAAGGCCAGGCACGCTGTTAGGTGGAACCTCATCCTGTCTCCACCACAGCTTCTCCGGTGTCCTTCAGTCCTCTGGTGGGTCACTCTGGTCCTTTATATGGACTTTGCAGATGTCTTTTCGGAGAACCACACTGCCCCATGACTGCCCTATTGACATGATGCTGGGCACGTCTCCGCCAAAGGATCTGGTGTATCCACTATCTGTGTGAGACCGCGGCTATGTCGGCCTATGTCAAGGAGAATTTACAAAAGCGGTTCATAAGCAAGTCCTCCTCTCCTGCCAGTGCCGATTTCTTCTTTATGGACAAGAAGGAAGGCTCTATCCGCCCTTGCATTGACTATCGCAGACTTAATAAAGTGAAGAGCGGTGAAGAACTGCTACCCCAGGTCACAGAACTTTTCGATCGCCTACGTGGTGCAAAGGTTTTCACCACGTTGGACCTGGTATTCTCTGCAGACCATCGGGCCCATGTATGGCAAGTTCTCAGGCGCCTAGGGGCCAATCGCTTATATGCCAAGCTCGAGAAATGCCAATTTCCCCAGAGTTTTCCTTACCTTGGCTAAATCATCTCTGATAAGGGACTACAGATGGATCAAACCAAGTTGTCTGTGATACTCCAGTGGTACTTCGCCCAGTAAGAATACATGCTATCCAGAGGTTCCTGGGCTTCGCTAACTACTACCGGCAGTTTATACTGCATTTTTCCTCTCCATTGTGACTCTGACTAGTAAAAATGCTGATCCAAAATTCTGGAGTCCCATGGCTGCAGAAGCTTTCTTCAAGCTGAAATCTGCCTTTGCCTCCCCTTCTGTTCTCACCTGGCTGGATACTTAGAAACCATTCCGGCTAAAGGTTGATGCCTCATCGGTTGGTGCTGGAGCCGTTCTCACCTAGAAAGGGCCCAAAGGTCAAACCCTCACTTGCGGCTTCATCTCTAAGACTTTCCTTCTTCAGCCACAGAGAGGAATTATTCCATAGGTGATTGGGTGCTTCTGGCCATAAAGCTAGCTTTGAAAAAATGGCGTTATCTTCTGGAAGGAGCTCGTCATCCAGTCTGTATATACATAGACCACAAGAATCTCCTATATCTCCAGACTGCTCAGCGCCTCAATCCTTGAAAGGCTCGTTGGACCCTTTTTTTCTCCTGCTTCAACTTCCTGATACATTTTGTCCTGCAGAGACAATGTAATTGGGGAAGAACCGGCTCCTAGACATATTGTTCTTCCTGAACGGCTGGATGTTGCTGCTCCTGTAAACCTACGGCAGCTTCCTCCTGGCAAGACCTATGTCCGACCTGCTCTTCGAAGGAGGATACGGACTTGGGGACATTGCTCTCGTGTGGCTGGGTACCCTGGGTTTCTACTGGTGGCAAGATCTGGTCAAGATCTTTTGTGAGCTCCTGCACTTCCTGTGCTCTTAAAAAGTCATCACGTCTCAAGCCAGCAGCCTGCCTTCCCGATACCCAGTTACCATGGACTTTGTTAAGGATCTTCCACCATCTTCTGGAAATCAGTCATCTAAGTTGTCACAGACCGGTTTTCTAAGATGTCCAATTTCGTTCATCTGCCTGGTCTGCTGGCATCTCCTCGTCTTGCCAGCATGTTCTTCCTCCACATCTTCCGGCTTCACCAACTCCCTCTACATATTGTATTGGACCGAGGGAGTCCAGTTTGTTCTGGCGTTCTCTGTGCAGGCAACTTAAAGTGAAACTGGACTTCTCATCTGCATACCATCCGCAGTCTAATGGACTAATGGAGGAAGTAAATCAGACTCTAGGCTGCTATCTCTGCCATTTTGTCTCTGCCCGACAGGACGACTGGTCCATTCTGTTGCCGTGGGCAGAGTTTTCCCATAATTCATTGGATTTTGAACTGCGAACTCCACCCCCTTCTTCATTGTCTACGGACAGCATCCATGCACACCTCTTCCTCTGTCTATGCCTTCCGATGTTCCTGCCATGGAGGAGTTGGTCCAAGATCTTAAGTCCATCTGGGAGCAAACTCGTCTTTCCCTACTTCAGGCGTCTGCCCAAACCAAAACACTGGCCGACAAAAAACGCAGGCTCCCTCCAATCTTCTCTCTGGGTGATAAAGTGTGGCTATCCTCCAGGTATGGCTGGCTGAAGATTCCCAGCTACATGCTCAGTCCTCGCTTCCTGGGTCCATTCGAGGTACTGAAATGCATTTATTCTGTGGCTTACATGCTTCGTCTTCCTTCCCACATGTGCACAAATTCCTTCCACGGCTTCCTGCTGAAATCTGTCATCCTGAATCACTTCTCCCGGCAACTACCCCCTCTTGCTCCCGAGGCCGATGCCACTGATCTCTTCAAGGTAAAAGAGGTCCTTGATATGAAGACGATCAGAGGGAAGCGATTCTATTTTGTCGACTGTAAGGGGATCGGGCAGGAGGAGAGGTTTTGGCATCATACTTTTTTGCACAGGTTCCTCCAGTCCAAGAAGAGGGGGAGGCCGTAAAGGGGGGTGTACTGTCACGAGTGCTCCTGCAACCCATGTTCTGGGTCGTAGGCGCAACCGTGTGCCTCCCCGTGCCCCGGGGCAGCATTCCCCTTCCCTCGTTCCAGCGTCGGTCCGCTTACTCCGGTGCGCACGTACCCGTCTGTATAGAGTGCTTGTGCCGGCATTCTAAGATTTAAAGGGAAAACGCATTGATAATAGGCACTGGCCGGCCTCCTTCTCTGTTAAATTCCCAGCCCCTTCCTGTGTCCCCTGCCGGATCTTTGTGTCTCATGCCTTTAAGAAAGCTTCCCTGTGTTATTCCTATGATTGTGATTTCCCGTAGTTACCTCTGCCGCCTGTCCTGACCTTCCGCTACGTCCCCAACTCTGATACCGTGCTGCCTGTCTTGACCTCCTCCCTGTCTCTGACGATTCTGCAGCTCGCCTTGGCCACCACTGTAGACTAATTTGTGCCTGTGAAGCAACCTGGTGGTACCACACCGCAGCAAGTCCAACCTGCTTTGCGGCGGGCTCTGGTGAAAATCGGGTTACGTCCATGGTGGTTCAGGGGGTCCACTACCCCTGAAGCCTGACAATCATGCTAAAAAAAAATAGTAGCTCACACTCACTACCTCTTTCTAGGGAAAATAACAGTTGTTGGCTTAATTATCTTGCTTGTCATTGCTCTTTATGGTGCGTATGTTTCCTTTTTTTGTAATGTTTAGAAAAAAATTTTAATCTTTTAATAAGAGAAGACTCAAGTTTTAAAAAGAAACCACATACAATGAACACATTCCAATATTATGAAAGGACGTGTAGATTTACTCATGTCTATTACCTGCTGATGTGTTGGGCTGGTGGTCCTCCATCATAACGTCCTTGTACAGATCATTGTGTCCTTCTAAATACTCCCACTCCTCCATGGAGAAATAGACAGCCACATCCTGACATCTTATAGGAACCTGACACACACAATGATCCCGTCATCACCCAGATCCCTTCATAGCGTTACTGTATAATGTCCCAGCATTCCCAGCAGTGTCACCTCTCCAGTCAGCAGCTCCATCATCTTGTGGGTAAGATCTAGGATCTTCTGGTCATTGATGTCATCATGTATCAGGGGGTAAGGTGGAGGAGCCGGGATTGGGCTCAGGGTTCTCCCCTGTCCTTCATTCACAGGGGCCTGACAGCGCCCACTAGAGGTCTTCTTCACTACTTTGTATTCCTGGGTATGGAGAGAGACACATTGATAAATATCGCTCCATACATTTCCAGAATCTCTCACCTTTCCAGTGCTATATCATCACAATCTCTCACCTCTCCAGTCAGACAGTAGAGAATCTCTAAGGTGAGATTCAATACTTCATCCATCTTTTTCCCATCCATGTTAATTTGGGAAACTGTCATATAGAAGATGTCCTCTAAGGGGATTCTGTTTTATAGAAACCTGAAGAGAAAGAAGATGAAAAAGAGGAAACGTTTGAATAGATAAATTCCATACAAAATGAAGGAATAAAACTTAAATTTTAACAACTTGTCAGAGCATCTCTGCATACTGTGTATAATACTATGTTAATACTTTAACCCCACCCCCAGCCACTCTCCTTTTTACTGTGCCCCATTCCCTAGCAGATCCCCTTCATACTGCGCCTCCCTCCCCCAGCTGCTCCCCTTCATACTGTGCCCCTTCCGGAGCTGTTCTCAACCAGAAACAGACCAAAGTCGAACCCTCACCTGCGGCTTCTTCTCTAAGACCTTCTCAGCCGCAGAGAGGAATTATTCCATAGGTGATCGGGAGCTTTTGACCATAAAGCTAGTCTTGGAAGAATGGTGTTATTGTCTGGAAGGAGTTCGTCATCCAGTCTGTATCTACACTAACCATAAGAATCTCCTATATCTCCAGAATGCTCAGCGTCTCAACCCTCGACAAGATTGCTGGTCCCTTTTCTTCTCCTGCTTCATTTTCTTGATACAGTTCCATCCTGCAGAGAAGAACGTTAAGGCCGATGCCCTCTCTTGTGCCTCTGATGTCAGAAAGAACCCGCTCCTAGACACATTGTTCCTCCTGAATGACTGATTGTTGCCGTTCCTGTGGACCTACGGCAGCTTCTCCTGGCAAGACCTATGTCTGACCAGCTCTCTGTAAGCTCTAACTTGGGGACATTGTTCTCATGTGGCTGGGTACCCTGGGGTGCAAATATCTGTCGCTCTCATATCTCGTTTCTACTGGTGGCCAGATCTGGTCAAGGATGTTCAAGATTTTGTGAGTTCCTGCGCTTCCTGTGCCTGTAACAAGTCGTAACGTCTCAAGTCAGCAGGTCTGCTCCTGCATTGCCAATACCCAGTTCCCCGTGGACTCAAATAGCCATGGACCTTATTACAGATCTCCCATCTTCTTCCAGTAATACAGTCAACTGGGTGGTAAGATGTCCCACTTCAATCCTCTGCCTGGTCTACCCTTGTCTCACCAGCCTGTTCTTCCTCCACATCTTCCAGCTTCATGGACTCCCTCTGCACATTGTCTCGGATCGTGGGGTTCAGTTTGTTTCCTGCTTCTGCTGATCCCTGTGCAGTCAACTTCAAGTGAAGATAGATTTCTCTTCTGCGTACCATCTGCAGTCCAATGGACTAGTAGAGAGAGTTAACCATTCTCTGGGCTGTTATCTCCGTCATTTTGTCTCTGATCATCGTGAGCAGAATTTTCCTACAATACATTGGACTCTGAATCTGTTGGCTCCGCTCCCTTCTTCATTGTCTATGGACAGCACCCACGCCCTCCTCTTCCTTTTTCGGTGCCTTTGGATGTTCCTGCTGTGGAAGAGTTGGTCCAAGATCTTAAGTCTTGTATGAAGAGAATAGTTTTCACGTAATACATTTAGATTCTAGCGTATTCAATGCTGCCTGGAGATGTCAGCCATTAATGTAAGTGGATGTGGTGCTCTAGCTCGGATAGCAAATCCGTAGAGGTACAAAAAGTGGTAAAAAATAGAAGGAAAAAATAGAGCTGGCACTCACCGATAAAATTCAAATTCTTTATTCCGGTACTTTAAAATACATAGTTGCGGGAGGGAGCAAGACTGCGGGAGACTGACCACGGGCGACGGTCCGTTTCGCGCTGTATCAGCGCTTAATCTTGCCTGGTTAGCCGGCGTCCGCACCTGCACTTTAATTGCGGGCGCCGGAACTAGTATCATAGCAACACATAAACAACATTACTGAGTGGTTAGCTCATACGGAAGGAGAAAGTGTCACGGGAAATACAACATCCGTTATGCAACCGGACTCAAGAGAATAGGAGTCATGATTGCACTTCGGAGGTAAGTATATTACAATGAGTTACAATGTATACAGAAAAAAATATATATATAACAAAGAAACTAAATAGAACACAGTAGAATATTTTTTGTAGGCTGTGTTTGTACATGATACTTAGTGTGTAAACATGTAAGAATTTTAACACTTTACGAAAAAGTAAAGTAGAAAAAGAATAGGAAAAAGTGGGAAACAATATCAGCGCAAGAAAAAGAGGAGAAGAAAAGTAGAGGGGGGAGAAAAAGAGAGGAAGAAGAGGAACAGGGGGCACGTTATTGGGGCTGTAATGACAGGAAGGGAAACGAGAATTAAAATAGCTTATAAAAAAATTATAAATGGTAAAATGTAATATATTAAAGAAACGCTCCCATTTCGTTCTTGTCATTCAGTCCCAATGGACCTAGAGCATTGGTTTTGATTATCCAAGAGGCCTCTCGTCTGAGAAGCATTTTTTGTCTGTCACCTCCGTTTGGGGGTACAGATACGACCTCTAGACCAGCAAAGGAAATCACATTCGGGTTATTGGAGTGTGTGTCTCTAATGTGTTCAATGAGACGAGGTGCCCCCTCTCCGGTCTTGATTGAATTGCGATGTTCTCGAAATCTAATGAACAATTTTCTGATCGTCTTAAGTCTATCTGGGAGCAGACTAGACTCTCCTTGCGCAGGCCTCCTCCGATGTTCTCTCCAGGTGATAAAGTGTGGCTGTCTCCCAGGTATTTCCAGTTGAAGATCCCCAGCTACAAACTTGGTCCACGTTTCTTGGGTCCATTCTGAGTGCTCCGCCTTCCTCCAACTATGCGCATCCCAAACTCCTTCCATGTCTCTCTTTTGAACCCAGGTTAGAAGGAACCAGTTCTTCCTTGTCGACTGGAAGGGGTTCGTGCCTGAGGAGAGCCTGAGGATAACGTCCTGGATGAGGGGGGAGGCCGAAGGGGGAGGGTACTGTAACAGGTTCTCCTGCAACCCCTTTTCCGGGGCACAGACGCACCCATGTGCCTTCCTGTGTCCCCTCTCGTGTGCGTCAGGCTCACTCACCTGAACGCACACCAGCGCATTCTCCCCCGTAATCCGGCATGCATCTCTCCACCTCCTGGGGCGCGCACGTGCCAGTTTTTAAAGGGCCAGTGCGCTGCTTATTGGTCCTGGCCATTTCAGCTTTTTATATATAGCCGGCCTCTCCCTGCAAGCCCTGCCGGATCTTTGTGCTCTCATGCCATTGAAAAAGCTGCATTCCTTGCCCTGATCCCCTGTTTCGTCCCTGACTTTGCTACTCTGCTGCCAGTCCTGACCTTTTGCCTTGCTCCCGACCTCGATCCATTGCTGCCTGTCTCGACCTACTGCCTCATGACTCTGTACCTCGCCTTGGCAACCACTGCAGACAAAGTAGAGCATGTGGAGCAAACTGGTGGTACCACACCGCAGCAAGTCCAACCCACTTTGGGTCAGTACGATCACAAAGATATCAAATTTATATATACGTTTTACTAAGTTTTAGTAGATTTTTTAAAATGTAAATCTTTAATACAATTTTTTTTTTTCATTTTGCCATATTCAGAGGTCAATAAATTTTTAAAACATTGGTGTATGGAGCTGTGTAATGCGTCATTTTTTGCAGGATGTTATAACGTTTACATTGATACCATTCTGAGAACTGTGTACTTTTTATTAAAATATGTGTTGCAAAATGGCAGAAAAGTGGCATTTTGGACATTCGGGAGCTATTTTTCATTATGTGGGTTCACAAATGGCAGTAAATGGGGATATTTCCGACTTTTGGGACATGACGATATGTAACACGTTTATGGTTTTTTAAAATATATTTTTATCAGTTCTAGGGAAGATGGGTGATTTGAACGTTTAGTTTTGCAAAATAAAATGTATACTTTTTTTTTCCTATAGTATAGCAGTATATAGCATTTTTGCACAAGATCTGTTACACCGCTAACACAGGTCTTATATAGACCGCAGGCGACGACATTACAGGGAATGCAGACCTCCGCCAAGACGGCGGAACCCACGCACTGCCGGGTGTATATACTAACGGCAGCTTTCTTGGCAACATGTGAAGGGTTTACAAACACCAGTGGGTATGGAGAGGGCTCGGCCCATGACGTTCCTGTATGCCCTGGTGGGGCAAAGGGTTAATAAACTAAAAAAAAAAAAAACACCCGTACCCTTCAGCAGCGGGACAGCAGGATGACATCATATCATAGCACCTGCCGACCTCTGCTACCCACAGCAGAAGCCAAGGCACCGAGGTGGTGTAGAGAGATGATGTGCCTCTGGATCCGGGATGTTAAGGGTAACAAATTGAGAATCAACAAAAGCAAAAGCAACACACATACCTAGACCTGCAGGGCTGTGCAGTGCTCACCAGAGGTGGGAAATCAAAAGGGAACTCAAGGACCTGTGATGATGTCATAGTCATGTGACCAGTCACACATAGCAAGAGTTAGGCTCCGCCTGTGGGGTGGGAAGAGGGTCATGTGGTTCTCTTTTGTTTCTATAACAATATACTGACAAGCCGCAGATATAAAGCACTGTACACCATACACACACACAGCTCCTCACCGTACACTATATACACACACACAGCTCCTCACCGTACACTATATATACACAAACACAGCTCCTCACCATACACTATATACACACACACAGCTCCTCACCATACACTATATACACACGACAACAGCTCCTCACCATACACTATGCACACACAGCTCCTCACCGTACACTATATACACACACAGCTCCTCACCGTACACTATATACACACACACAGCTCCTCCCCGTACACTATATATACACACACACAGCTCCTCACCGTACACTATATACACACACAGCTTCTCACCGTACACTATATACATACACACAGCTTCTCACCATACACTATATACACACACAGCTCCTCACCATACACTATATACACACACAGCTCCTCACCATACACTATATACACACACAGCTCCTCACCATTCACTATATACACACACAGCTTCTCACCGTACACTATATACACACACAGCTCCTCACCATACACTATATACACACACAGCTCCTCACCATACACTATATACACATACAGCTCCTCACAATACACTTTATACACACACAGCTCCTCACCGTATACTATATACACACACACAGCTCCTCACTGTAGACTATATATACACACACAGCTCCTCATCGTATACTATATACACACACACAGCTCCTCACTGTACACTATATACACACACAGCTCCTCACCGTATACTATATACACACACAGCTCCTCACCGTACACTATATACACACACAGCTTCTCACCGTACACTATATACACACACAGCTTCTCACCGTACACTATATACACACACAGCTCCTCACTGTACACTATATACACACACAGCTCCTCACCGTACACTATATACACACACAGCTCCTCACCGTATACTATATACACATACACACACACAGCTCCTCACCATATACTATATACACACACACACTGCTCCTCACCGTACACTATATACACACACACAGCTCCTCACCGTACACTATATACACACACACACACACACAGCTCCTCACTGTACACTATATATACATACACAGCTCCTCACCGTACACTATATACACACACAGCTCCTCGCTGTACACTATATACACACAACAGCTCCTCGCCGTACACTATATACACACACAGCTCCTCACCCTGCACTATACACACACACACAGCTCCTCACCGTACACTATATACACACACAGCTCCTCGCTGTACACTATATACACACACACAGCTGCTCGCCGTACTCTATAAACATACACACAGCTCTTCGCCGTACACTATATACACACACACAGCTGCTCACCCTACTCTATATACACACACACAGCTCCTCGCCGTACACTATATACACCGGAGGCCAGTCACCGTAGGAGCGTAGTCTTGAACCGAACCGGGGTCACAACGGGAAATCACAATAACAGCGTAGGGCATCAGACAAAACTTTCTCTAAGGCACAAGGCAGAGAGATCCGGCAGGGTGTGCAGGGAGAGGCAGATCTATATAGAATTCTGGGAAATGGCCAGCACCAATTAACGGAGCACTGGCCCCTTAATTTTCCTGAATCCGCTGCCCTAGGAGACTGGGACACGTGCAGGGGCTGGCAATTACTGTGGGCGCCACGCTAGCATTTTCAGAGGGGCACGGGTGAGTTTGCGACCCGAAATATGGGCTGCAGGAGCACCTGTGACAGTACCCCCCCCCCTTCAGTCTCCCCCTCTTCCTGGGCTGAAGAAATCTCCACAGGAGATACTGGTCCAGGATATTGTCCTCAGGCTCCCAGGACCTCTCCTCTGAACCGAATACCTTCCAGTTGAGCCTCAGGAGCGGGAGTAGGTACCTGTCGAGAGAAGTGGTTCAAGACGACTGGCTTCAGGAGTTCGGAATATGCAGAATAGGAGGAAGGCGCAGCTTGTATGCCATGGGATCGATGCGCTTCAACACCTCAAAGGGACCCAGGAAACATGGCCCAAGTTTATAGCTTGGAATCTTCATCCTGACATATCTGGAGGAGAGCCACACTTTATCACCTAGAGAAAAAACTGGGGCAGGTCTGCATTTCTTATCCGCCTGAGTTTTAGTGCGGGCAGATGCCCAAAGTAGGGATTGACAAGTCTGTTCCCAGATGGTCTTAAGGTCTTCTACCAACTCTTCCACAGCAGGAACATCAACAGAGATAGGAAGAGGTGGGTGTGGATGTTATCCATAAAAAACAAAGAAAGGAGTGGCACCGGCAGACTCAGACTCCAGAGAGTTGTAGGAGAAAGTTGTCCAGTTGTCCTGTCAGGCAGAGACAAAATGGCGGAGATAGCATCCCAGGGTCTGATTAACCCTCTCAACGTGCCCTTTGGACTGCAGATGGTACGCAGATGAGAAGTCCAGCTTCACTTGAAGTTGACCGCACAGGGATCCCCAAAAATGGAAAAGGAACTGGACCCCACGGTCCGAGACAATGTAAAGGGGAAGATGTACAGGAAGAACAGACTGGCAGGATGTGGAGCTGACAGCAGACCTGGCAGAGGAACAAAATGGGACATTTTGTAAAACCGATCCGTTACCAAGATGACTGTATTACCGGAAGAATGGGAGATCAGTAACTCCATGGCTATGTGAGTCCACTGGCAAGTGGGTATTGGCAACGGCAGAAGCAGACCTGCAGGCTTGAGACGTGATTAATTATTACGGGCACAGAAAGCGCAGGAACTCACAAAATCTCGAACGTCCTTCACCATATCTGGTAATCTGCCGTAGGTCCACAGGAGCAGCAACCACTAGTCCTTCCAGGGGAACGATATGACAAGGAGCTGGTTCTTCACCCAACAACATCAGAGGCACGAGAAAGAGCATCCGTCTTGATGTGCTTCTCGGCTGGATGGAAGTGGATCAAGAAGTTGAACCAAGAAAAGAAGAGAGACCAGTGAGCCTGTTGAGGATTAAGATTCTTGTGGTCAGTATAGATATGGACAGGATGACAAGCTCCTTCCAGAAGATAGCGCCACTCCTCCAGAGCAAGTTTTCTTGCCAATAGCTCTTGGTCCACTACTGAATAATTCCTCTCTGGGGAAGAAGGTTTTAGAGAAGAACCCACAAGTGAGAGTTTGACCCTTGGGCCTTTCCTGGGTGAGCACTGTTCCAGCTCCTAATGAGTAGGCGTCAATTTTCCAGCTAAAAAGGTCGCCGGGGGCCAGAGTCTGGGATTGGCATTCTTCTTGGACAGCACCACAATGAAAGACATAAGAGAGGAGAAGTGTGGAATAAACTGCCGGTAGTAATTGGCAAAGCCCAATTATTTTCAAGATAGACTACGACACAGATATATAGCAAGTCTCTGAAAATGTCGTTGGCGAACTTCTGAAAAACAGCTGGTGCGTTGCAGAGTCCAAACGGCATGACCATGTACTCGAAGTGCCCATCATGAGTATTGACGGCGGTCTTCCACTCATGGTCTTCATGGATCCGAATGAGATTATATGCCTCACCGATGTCTAGTTTGGTGAAGACCTTGACTACACATAGGCGGTCA
Source organism: Engystomops pustulosus (assembly GCA_019512145.1). Lineage (NCBI taxonomy): Eukaryota > Metazoa > Chordata > Amphibia > Anura > Leptodactylidae > Engystomops > Engystomops pustulosus. The sequence goes on from WNYA01000013.1 coordinate 3,364,502, forward strand.
AAAAGTTCCGAGATTAACGGCAAAGGATAATGGTTCTTTTTGTTTATCTTGTTTAGGCGTCCTAGGAGACAGGGACACGCGGACATGGCCCAAAGACTGGGATCAGGACCGGAGGCTGGAAAGAAGCTTGAACGCTGCACTGGCTGGGATCAGGACCGGAGGCTGGAAAGAAGCTTGAACGCTGCACTGGTGTTTAGAGAGGGGCAGTGGTGAGCATTTACATTCTCGCTCTGTACTCAGCCCAGTGTGGACAGAGGTAGCTCCTAACAGTAAGATCCGGCCATGGATCCCGCCGAGGCTCCTTCTCCCAGTCAGCCTGATCTCGCCACCATCGTGATCCACCAGTCCCGGCAGATTGCAGCACAGCGGAATCAGCTAGAGCAAGTCACCGCCATGCTCCAACAACTACTTGCTACCCAACATCAGCAACAGTCTCCTGAAGCGGCCGCTGCGACCCCTGCTACCGCGGCTTATCTTCCTGCTGCTGAACCCAGGCTACGCCTCTCTTTGCCCGGCAAGTATGATGGAGATCCAAAGATGTGCAGGGGCTTCATAACCCAGTGCTCCTTGCACATAGAACTCATGCCGTCGCAATTTGCCACAGAGCGGTCCAAGGTGGCATTTGTCCTCAGCCTTCTTTCCGGGAAAGCCCTGGCCTGGGCTTTGGGACAGAGATGACCCGGTTGTGTCTAGCCTCACTGCGTTTCTGTCAGAGTTCCGGTCAGTCTTCGAGGAACCAGCACAAGCCTCCTCTGCGGAGTCTGCATTGTTGAACTTGCATCAGGGCAACTCATCGGTGGGAGAGTACGCAGTTCAATTCCGCACCCTGGCTTCTGAACTTGCGTGGAACGATGCAGCCCTCATCGCTACATTTAAGAAAGGGCTCTCTGCGCAGGTGAAGGACGCACTGGCAGCTCGGGATCTTCCATCTACTCTGAGTGACCTCATCACCTTGGCCACTCGAATTGATGTTCGGTTTAAGGAGCGAGCTGAGGAACTACGCTCCGAGTATCCCCAAGGCCGTGTTAGACGCATTCCTCGCCTGGCGCCAGTCTTCCAAAGGCCGCTCCTGGGATCAGGACCGGAGGCTGGAAAGAAGCTTGAACGCTGCACTGGCGTTTAGAGAGGGGCTGTGTCTCACATTTACATTCTCGCTCTGTACTCAGCCCAGTGTGGACAGAGGTAGCAAGATTTGGGTAACTAATCTAATTGCAGAAGGGATTAAAATGGCCCGCCCTAAAACAAAGTTTTTTTTTTAAATGATGGTTACTATTTTAATATAAGGACAGTCTGTCTATCAAAAATCTAACTTACTGTATCTAAATATAACTGATTACAACATTAGAGTAAATAGAGCACTTTATTATAAATTCTGTACAACAAAAATGAGCACTGGATACATGATGAGATACACCTCTAGGCTGTATACATGAAGAGATACAACACTAGCCTGGATACAGGATGAGATACAGCTCTACTCTGAACATGGATATACAGGTTCTGTATCCTGAAGCATTTGTCTACTGGGCCTGTAAATATTAAAAACTCATAGTTTGTGGAGTTTGTGATAACCTGATCCCATAAATGTGGGATTGGTGATAAATCTGGCCCATGAAATGTTGGGGGGAAATAATCTTGAAATAATCTTGGGGGGAAAAGGTACCGTATATACTCGTGTATAAGCCGAGTTTTTCAGCACAAAAAATGTGCTGAAAAACGTCCCCTCGGCTTATACACGAGTCATATACGAGTTAAAAATACTTAAAAAGATCTAGGATCTGTCATTGATGCATTATGATATCAGGGGGTAAGGTGAGGAGCGGGATTGGGCTAGGGATTCTCCCCTGTCATTCATTCAAAGGCAATGACAGCGCCCATATAGAGGTCTTCCACTACTTGTATCTCTGGGTATGGAGAGAGACACATTGATAATAATATCGCTCCATTACATTTCAGAACTCTCACCTTTCCAGTGTAATCATCACAATCTCTAACATCTCCAGTCAGACAGTAGAGAATCTCCTAGGTGAGATTCCAATACTTCATCCTATCTTTTCCATCCATGTTATTGGGAAAACTGTCTAAGAAGATGTCCTCTAAGGGATTCTGTTTTAGAAAACCTGAAGAGAAAGAAGATGAAAAAGAGGAAACGTAATTGATACGATAAATTCATTACAAAAGTGAAGGGAATGAAACTTAAATTTAACAATGTCAGAGTCATCTTGCATACGTGTATAATACTATGTTATCACTTTAACCCCACCCCAGCATCTCCTTTTTACTGTGACCCATTCCCTAGCAGATCCCCTCATACATGCGCGTCCCTCCCCCAGCTCTCACCCTTCATTACTGTGCCCTTCGGAGACTGTTCTCGACGCCAAAAGACCAAAGTCGAACCCACACCTGCGGCTTTTCTCTAAGACCGTTAGCCCGAAGAGAGGAATTATTTCCATAGGTGATGGGAGCTTTGACCATAAAGTAGTCTGGAAGAATTTTGGGTGTTATGGTTCTGGAAGGAGTGTCATCGCAAGTCGTAATCTACACTAACATAAAGGAATTCCTAATATCCAGAGCTCGCGTCTCAACCCTCGACAAGATGCTGCGTCCTTCTTCATCCTGCTTCAGTTTCTGATACCAGTCCATCCTGCCAGAGAAGAACGTTAAGCAGATGCCCTATCGTGGCCTCTGATTGTTCAGAAAGAACCGCTCCTAGAATTGAATCACGGGATGTGTGCTGGGAGATCTCCCCCTCAAAAATGGAGGATTAAAGCGCACAAAGGGAAAACGGCAGGCTCACAACTGGCAAGATAAAGGAAACCCCCTTCGCCCCCCAGCCAGAACTATGTCTAAGTTAGAAGCCTAATTGGGGAACATTGTTCTCATTGGTGGGTACCTTGGGGGTGCAATATCGCGCTTCAATTCGGTTCTACTGGTGGCCAGATCTGGTCAAGGATGTCAAGGATTTGTGAGTTCCGCGTCTCTGTGCCTGTAACAGTCGTAACGTCTCTCAAGTCAGCAGGTGCTCTCATTTGCAACTACCCGTTCCCCGTGGACAAAATAGCCATGGACTTAATTAAGATCCCCATTCTTCCGTTATACAGTCAATGGGGGTAAGGGAGTCTAAGATGTCCCACTTCAATCCCTCTGCATGGTCATACCCCGTGTCCCAGGCCTGTTCTTCCTCCACATTCATTCCAGCTTCATGGACATCCATCGCACATTGTATCGGATCGTGGGGGTTCAGTTTGTTCTGCTTCTGCTGATCCCTGTTGCAGTCAATTCAAGTGAAAGATATATTTCTCTTCTTGCAGTACCATCTGCAGTCCAATGGACTGTAGAGAGAGTTAAACCATTCTACTGGGCTGTTAATCTCGCATTTTGTCTCTGATCATCGTAGAGAGAATTTTCCTACAATTACCCAATTGGACTCGAGAATCTGTGGCTCCGCTCCCTTCTTCACTTGTCTATGGAGACAGCACACCAGCCCTCCTCTTCCTTTTTCCGGTGCATTTGGATGTTCCTGCGGTGAGAAGAGGTGGGTCCAAGATCTTATTTGTATGAAGAGAAGAATGTGATGAGGGGGCACTAACAATAAGTTTCACGTAATACATTTAGATTCTAGCGTATCAATGCTGCCTGGAGATGTCAGCCATTAATGTAAGTTGGTGTGTGCTCTAGCTCGGATAGCAATCGTAGAAGGTACACAAAAAGTGGTAAAAAATATAGCGAAGAAAAAATAGAGCTGGCACTCACCGTTAAATTCAAATTCTTTATTAGAGTACTTTAAACGTACATAGTTGCGGGAGGGAGCCAGAAACTGCGGTGAGATGACCACAGGGCGACGGTCCGTTTTCGCGCGGTATCAGCGCTTAATCTTTCCTGGTTAGCCGGCGTCCGCACCTGCACTTTAATTGCGGGGCGGAACTAGTATCAATAGCAACACATAAACAAACATTACTGAGGGGTTAGCTCATACGAAGGAGAAAGTGTCACGGGAAAAAAACATCCGTTATGCAAGGACTAGAGAATAGGGTCATGATTGCACTTCGGAGGTTAAGTATATTACAATGAGTTACAATGTATACAGAAAAAAATATTATATAACAAAGAAACTAAATAGAACACAGTAGAATATTTTTGTAGGCTGTGTTTGTAATGATACTTAGTGTGTAAACATCATGTAAGCAATTTTAACACTTTACGAAAAAGTAAAGTAGAAAAAGAAATAGGAAAAAGTGGGAAACAATATCAGCGCAAGAAAAAAGAGGAGAGAAAAGTAGAGGGGGGAAAAAGGAGGAAGAAGAGGAAAGGGGGCACGTTATTGGGGGTAATGACAGGAAGGGAAACGAGAATTCAAATAGCTTATAAAAAAAATTTAAATGGTAAAATGTAATATATTAAAGAAAACGCTCCCATTTCCGTTCTTGTCATTCAGTCCCAATGGACCGAGAGCATTTGTTGATTATCCAAGAGGCCTCTCGTTGAGAAGCATTTTTTGTCTGTACTCCGTTGGGGGTTACAAGATACGACCTCTAGACCAGCAAAGGAAATCACATTCGGGTTTTGGAGTGTGTGTCTCTAATGTGTTCAATGGAGACGAGGGTGCCTCTCCGGTTTGATTGAATTGCGATGTTCTCGAAATCTAATGAACAATTTTCTGATGTCTTAAGTCTATCTGGGAGCAGACTAGACTCTCCATTGCGCAGGCCTCCTCCGATGTTCTCTCCAGGTGATAAAGTGTGGCTGTCTCCCAGGTATTTCCAGTTGAAAATCCCCAGCTACAAACTTGTTCCACGTTTCTGGGTCCATTCTGAGTCTCCCGCCTCCTCCGAACTATGCGCATCCCAAAACTCACTTCCATGTCTCATTTTTGAACAGGTTAGAAGGAACCAGTCTTCCTTGTCGACTGGAAGGGGTCGTGCTGAGGAGAGCCTGAGGAAACGTCCTGGATGAGGGGGGAGGCCGAAGGGGGAGGGTACTGTAAACAGGTTCTCCTGCAACCCCTTTTCCGGGGCACAGACGCACCACATGTGCCTTCCTGTGTCCCCTCTCGTGTGCGTCAGGCTCACTCACCTGAACGCACACCAGCGCATTCTCCCCGTAATCCGGCATGCATCTCTCCACCTCCTGGGGCGCGAACGTGCCAGTTTTTAAAGGGCCAGTGCGCTGCTTATTGGTCCTGGCCATTTCAGCTTTTTATATATAGGCGCCACCCTGCAAGCCCCTTGCCGGATCTTTGTGCTCTCATGCCATTGAAAAAAAGCTGCATTCCTTCCTGATCCCCTGTTTGTCCCTGACTTTGCTACTCTGCTGCCAGTCCTGACTTTTGCCTTGCTCCCGACCTCGATCCATGTGCTGCGTCTCGACCTACTGCTCTTGAATCTGTACCTCGCCTTGGCAACCACTAGACAAAGTAGAGCATGTGGAGCAAACTGGTGGTACTACACCGCAGCAAAGTCCAACCCACTTTGCGAGTCAGTACGATCACAAAGAATCAATTTATATATAGTTTTACTAAGTTTTAGTAGATTTTTAAAATGTAATCTAATACAATTTTTTTTTTTCATCTTGCCATATCAGAGGTCAAAAATTTTTAAAAAATGGTGTATGGGAGCTGTGTAATGCAGTCATTTTTGCAGGTGTTATAACGTTTAAATTGCTTACCATTCTGAGAACTGTGGCTTACGTTTATTAAAATATGTGTTGCAAAATGGCGAAAAGTGGCATTTTGGACATTCGGGAGCTATTTTTATAGTGTGGGTTCACAAATGGCGAAAATGTGGATATTCCGACTTTTGGGACATGACGATATGTAACACGTTTATGGTTTTTTAACTATATTTTATTTTTTCAGTTCATAGGGAAGAGGGTGGGTTGAACGTTTAGTTTGCAAAATAAAATGTATACTTTTTTTTTCCTATAGTATAGCAGTATATAGCATTTTTGCACAAGATCTGTTACACCACTAACACAGGTCTATATAGACCGCAGGCGACAACATACAGGGAAAGCAGACCTCAGCCAAGACGGCGGAACCCACGCACTGCGGGTGTATATACTAACGGCAGCTTACTTGGCAACATGTGAAGGGTTTTACAAACACCAGTGGGTATGGGAGAGGGCTCGGCCCATGACGTCCTGTATGCCCTGGTGGGGCAAAGGGTTAATACCCCCGTACCCTTCAGCAGCGGGACAGCAGGATGACATCATATCATAGCACCGGCCGACCTCTGCTACCCACAGCAGCACGCAAGGCACAGAGGTGGTGTAGAGAGATGATGTGGCCTATGGATCCGGGATGTTAAGGGTAACAAATTGAGAATCAACAAAAAGCACACACATACCTAGACTGCAGGGCTGGCAGTGCTCACCAGAGGGGAAATCAAAAGGGACTAAGAGGACCCGTGATGATTGTCATAGTCATGTGACCAGTCAACACATAGCAAGAGTTAGGATCCGCCTGTGGGTGGGAAGAGGGTCATGTGGTTTCCTGTTTCTATAAGCATATACTGGAAGGCAGATATAAAGCATGTCACCATACACACACAAGCCCTCCCGTTACACTATATACACACAACAGCTCCTCAACGTACAATAATATATACACAAACACAGATTCTCACCGTTACACTATATATACACACACACAGCTCTCACAATACACTATATACACACACAGCTCCTACGACGTACATATTACACACACACAGCTCTCAACGACACATATATACACACACAGCTCCTCACCGTACACTATATACACACACACAGCTCCTCACCGTACACTATATACACACACACAGCTCCTCACTGTACGCCTATATACACACACAACAGCTCCTCACCGTACACTATTAACACACCACAGCTCCTCACGTACACTATATCAACACACACAGCCCCTCACCGTACACTATATAACACACAACAGCTCCACCGTACACTATATATACACACACACCGCTCCTCACCGTACCACTATATACACACACACAGTCTCACAGCACTATAAACACAACACTCTAGTAACGATAAATACACACAGCTCTAACCATACTATATACACAAGTCTCACCATACACATATACCCCAGCTCCTCACCATACACTATATACAACACACAGTCCCTTACACTATATACACGCATCCTCATCACTATATACACACAAGCTTCTCACCGTACACTATATACAACAACAGCTCTCACTGTACACTATATACACACACATAGCTCCTCACCGTACACTATTACACATATCACCACTACACACACTGCTCCTCACTGTACCTATATACAACACACAGCTCCTCACCGTACACTAATACACACACACTGCTCCTCACCGACCTTAAACTATACACACACACTGTCCTCACTGCTACAATATAACACACACACTGCTCCTCACGTACACTATATACACACCACTGCTCCTCACCGTACACTATATTACACACACACACATGCTCCCACCGTACACTATATACACACACAGCTCCTCACTGTAGACTATATACACACACACAGCTCCTCACCGTACACTCTATACATCCACACTCCCACCGTACATACATACACCACAGCTCTCACCCGTATACTATATACACACACACACACAGCCCTCACCATATACTATATACCACACACACTGCCTCCTCACCGTTACCACTATATACACACAACACAGCTCTCACCGATACACTATATACACACACACACACCACACAGCTCTCACTGTACCACTAGATATACATACACAGCTCCTCACCCGTACACTATATACACACACAGCTCCTCGCTGTACACTATAACACACAACAGCATCCTCGCCGTACAACTATATACACACACAGCTCCTCACCCTGCACTATCACACACAAACACAGCTCCTCACCGTACACTATATACACACACAGCTCCTCGCTGTACACTATATACACACACACAGCTGCTCGCCGTACCTCTATAAACATACACACAGCTCTTCGCCGTACACTATATACACACACACAGCTGTCACCCTACTCTATATACACACACACAGCTTCTCGCCGTACACTATATACACCGGAGGCCAGTCACCGGAGGAGCGTAGTCAGGAACCGAACCGGGGTCAACAACGGGAAATCACAATAACAGCGTAGGGCATCAGACAAAAACTTCTCTAAGGCACAAGGCAGAGAGATCCGGCAGGTGTGCGGGGAGAGGCAGATCTATATATAGAATTCTGGGAAATGGCCAGCACCAATTAACGGAGCACTGGCCCCTTATTTTCCTGAATCGCGTGCCTAGGAGACTGGGACACGTGCAGGGGCTGGCGGCAATTACTGTGGGCGCCACGCTAGCATTTTCAGAGGGGCATGGGTGAGTTTGCGACCCGAAAATAGGGCTGCAGGAGCACCTGGGACAGTCCCCCCCCCCTTCAGTCTACCCCTCTTTCTGGGTGAAGAAATCTCCAAGGAGATTACTGGTCCAGGATATTGTTCAGGCTCCCAGGACTCTCCTCTTGAACCGAATACACTCCAGTTGAGCCTCAGGGCGCGGGAGTAGGTACCTGTCGAGAGAAGTGTTCAAGGACGACTGGCTCAGGAGGGAGACATGGAAGGAGTTGGGAATATGCAGAATAGGAGGAAGGCGCAGCTTGTATGCCATGGGATCGATGCGCTTAAACACCTCAAAGGGGACCCAGGAAAAATGGCCCAAGTTTATAGCTGGAATCTTCATCCTGACATCTGGAGGAGAGCCACACTTATCCCTAGAGAAAAAACTGGGGCAGGTCTGCATTTCTTATCCGCCTGAGTTGTAGGCGGGCAGATGCCCAAAGTAGGGATTGACAAAGTGTGTTCCAAGTGGTATAAGGTCTTCACCAACTCTGTAACAACAGGAACATACGACAACAGAGAAAGAGGTTTAGTAGGAGGGGGGACGGAGACATAAAAAACAAAGAAAGGAGTGGCACAGGAGACTCAGACTCAGAGAGTTGTAGGAGAAAGTGTCCAGGCTGGGTCAGGCAGAGAAAAAATGGGGGACGATAGCATCCCAGGGGTTGATTAACCCTCTCAAGTGCCCCTTTGGACTGCAGATGGTACGCAGATGTGAGAAGTCCAAGCTTCATTGAAGTTGACCGCACAGGATCCCAAAAATGGAAAAGGAATGGACCCCACGGTCCGAGACAATGTAAAGGGAGATGTACAGGAAGAACAGACTGGCAGGTTGGGGCTGACAGCAGACCTGGCAGAGGAACAAAATGGGACATTTTGTAAAAACCGATCCGTACCAAGTGACTGTATTACCGGAAGAATGGGAGATCAGTAACTCCATGGGCTATGTGAGGCCACTGGCAAGTGGGTATTGGGCAACGGCAGAAGCAGACCTGCAGGTTGAGACGTGATGAATATACGGGCACAGAAACTCACAAATCTCGAACGTCCTTCATCAGATCTGGTAATCAGTAATAGCAAGATATGAGAACAACATATCTCTGCACCCCAGGGTGCCCAGCCACATGAGAGCAATGCCCCCAAGTAAATTTCTCTTCTGAAGAGCTGGTCGGACATTGGTCTTGCCAGGAGGAAGCTGCCGTAGGGCCACAGGAGCAGCAACACCACTAGTCCTACAGGGGAACGATTGACTAGGAGCTGGTTCTTCACCCCAAACAACATCAGAGGACACAAGAATGAGCATTCGTCTTGATGGTGCTTCTCGGCTGGATGGAAGTGGATCAAGAAGTTGAACCAAGAAAAGAAGAGAGAGACCAGTGAGCATGTTGAGGATTAAGTCTTGTGGTCAGTATAGTATGGACAAGGATGACAAGCTCCTTCCAGAAGATAGCGCCACTCTCCAGAGCAAGTTTCTGCAATAGCTTTGGTCCACTACTGAATAATTCCTCTCTGGGAAGAAGGTTTTAGAGAAGAACCCACAAGTGAGAGTTTGACCCTTGGGCCTTTTCTGGGTGAGCACTGTTCAGCTCCTAATGAGTAGGCGTCAATTTTCCAGCTAAATAGGTCGCCGGGGGGCCAGAGTTGGGATTGGCATTCTTCTTGGACAGCACACAATAAAAGACATAAGAGAGGAGAAGTGTGGAATATAAACTGCCGGTTAGTAATTGGCAAAGCCCAATTTATTTTCAAGGTAGACTACGACAACAGATTATAGCAAGTCTCTGAAAATGTCGTTGGCGAACTTCTGAAAAAACAGCTGGTGCGTTGCAGGAGTCCAACGGCATGACCTGTACTCGATAGTGCCCATCATGAGTATTGACGGCGGTCTTCCACTCATGGTCTTCATGGATCCGAATGAGATTATATGCCTCACCGATGTCTAGTTGGTGAAGACCTTGACTACACATAGGCGGTCAAAAAGTTCCGAGATAACGGCAAAGGATAATGGTTCTTTTTGTTATCTTGTTTAGGCGTCATGGAGACAGGGACCGCGGAATGGCCCAAAGACTGGGATCAGGACCGGAGGCTGGAAAGAAGCTGAACGCTGCATGGTGTTTAGAGAGGGGCAGTGGTGAGCCTGCGACCCGAATTATGAGAACAGAGGCAGCAGAGAGGGGCTGTGTCTCACATTTACATTCTCGCTCTGGACTCAGCCCAGTGTGGACAGAGGTAGCAAGATTTGGGTAACTAATAATTGCAGAAGGGCTTAAAATGGCTGCCCTAAAACAAAGTGTTTTTTTTAAATGATGGTTACTATTTTAATATAAGGACAGTTGTCTATCAAAAAATCTAACTACTTATCTAAATATAACTGTCACGGGCACCCCGCGATCAATACCACGGATCGAGGGTGCACCCGGCGCTCCGTTGCGGGCACCCCGCGATCCATACACGGATCGCGGGTGCAACCGGCCTCCATCGTTGCCCCGGTACCCGCTCGTGCACTCCCTCTCCTGCTCCCGCTCCCGTCGGACTAGGTCTCGCGCGCAGCCCCGCTCCATAGGCGCGCGCCCGGCATGTCTCAAGATTTAAAGGGCCAGCGCACAGGTGGATAGTATTGGTCATTCCTGTTTTGTATATACCCTTTGTTCCCATCATTCCCGACGGATCTTTGTGCCTCTTGCCTAGAGAAAGCTTCCTAGCGAGTATTGCTGTGTTCCTGCGTATTACTGTATTCCTGAGTATTCTGTATTCCTGCGTTCCAGTGTATTCCTGTGTGTTCCCGTTCCTGAGTCTGTGTTGACGTGTTACTGTGTTCCTCCCTGTTGCTGTGTGCATGTGTTCCGTTCCCTCCTGCATGGACCTCCTGTTGCTGACACCCGGACTGGAACCGACGTTGCATCTTGACGCCTGCCTGACCTGTTGCCTGGACCGACTACGAGTTTGTCATCCGCTAAGGCTACTCGACCGGCGTGGCCCAAACCGGGGCTAGTCACACCTGGGAACGACCTAGTGGATCCTGCCCGCAGCAAGTCCAACCCGCTTGGCGGCGGGCTCTGGGAAAACCAGGTGCCGCTAGGCTCCGGTTCGGGTGTTGGCTAGTTACATCTCCCGCGTGGCCAGAGGATCCACTGATCCTAACAGTAAGATCCGGCCATGGAATCCCGCCGAGGCTCCTTCTCCAGTCAGCCTATCTCGCCACATCGTGAGCCACCCAGTCCCGGCAGATTGCAGCACAGCGGTATCAGCTAGAGCAAGTCACCGCCATGCTCAACAAAACTACTTGCTACCCAAACATCAAGCAACAGTCTCCTGAAGCGGCGCTGCGACCCCGGGCTACCGCGGCTATCTTCCTGCTGCTGAACCCAGGCTACGCCTCTCTTTGCCCGGAAGTATGATGGAGATCCAAAGATGTGCAGGGGCTCATAACCCAGTGCCCTTGCACATAGAACTCATGCCGTCGCAATTGCCAGAGCGGTCCAAGGTGGCATTTGTCCTCAGCCTTCTTTCCGGGAAAGCCCTGGCGGGCTTTGGGACAGAGATGACCGGTTGTGTCTAGCCTCACTGCGTTTCTGTCAGAGTTCCGGTCAGTCTTCGAGGAACCAGCACAAAGCTCCTCTGCGGGGTCTGCATTGTGAACTTGCATCAGGGCAACTCATCGGGGGAGAGTACGCAGTTCAATTCCGCCTGGCTTCTGAACTGGCGAGTGGAACGATTGCAGCCCTCATCGCTACATTTAAGAAAGGGCTCTCTGCGCAGGTGAAGGACGCACTGGCAAGCTGGGATCTTCATCTACATCTGAGTGACCTCATCACCTTGGCACTCGAATTGATGTTCGGTTTAAGGAGCGGCTGAGGAACTACGCCGAGTATCCCCAAGGCCGTGTTAGACGCATTCTCGCCTGGCGCCAGTCTTCCAAGGCCGCTCCAGGGGCCGCCTGAATCTTCTGCTGAGGAACCCATGCAGGTTGACCGAACCCGGCTCATCTACAAGAGCGTTCAAGACGCCGACAGGAGAACCTCTGTCTGTACTGTGCCAGCCCAGAGCATTTATGTCGTCCATCCTCAACGGTCCGGGAAACGCCCGCACCTAGGTTCTTGGGAGAAGCGTCCCTAGGTGTAAGTACAGCTTCATCCACGTCTGACTCTTCCCATGCTCCTCAGCGTTGGCACCGGTACCCAGATCCAGGTTACTGCCTTCCTGGATCGGGCTCTTACAGCGAATTCGTGGATGCAGCCTGGTCTCTCGGCATCACTTCCCGGTGGTTTGTCTCGAGAAGCCATTGTCTATGCCTCGGTCAATGGTCAGATTCTCTCCGTTGCCCATCTGGTTTCGCACGGAGCCCCCTGCTTCTGCAAGTTGGTGCCCTACATCAAGAGAGACTTTCGTTTTTTGTGCTGCCCCAGAGCACATCTGCTCTACTGCGGTCTCCTGGTTGCAGTATTCATGCCCCTGTACTGGACTGGTCTCCCGGGCATATCCTCCGTTGGGGACCGAACTGTGCTACGTTGTTGCAGATTCCCCGTCGCTACCTGTGGGACTTCGACTCTGGCTCCAAGTCTCTGGAGGGTCTGGCCAGCTGTTATCGGGACTTTTCTGACGTTTCTCCAAGAAGCAGGCGGAGATTCTACCACCACACGTCCTATGATTGCCCTGTGGATCTTCTTCCTGGCGCCACTCTCCAGAGGTCGTGTCTATCCTCTTCTGTACTGGGTCTCTAGCCATGTCCGACTACATCAAGGAGAATCTGCAGAGGGGTTTTATACGCAAGTATCTTCCGGTGGCGCCGGGGTTTCTTCTTCGTTACCAAGAAGGACGGGTCCCTACGCCTGTATAGGACTATGTGGGCTGAATAGATCACGGATAAAAAAAACGTTACCCCTGCGTGATTACAGAATCTCTTGATCGCCTACGTGGTTCCAAGGTGTGTCTCCAAGTGGACCTCCGTGGTGCTTACAATCTGATCCGGACGCAAAGGTGATGAGTGGAAGACGGCGTTTTTAACACCCGTGACGGGCACTTTGAGTATCTGGTGATGCCCTTTGGACTGTGTAATGCCACTGCTGTTTTTCAGGAGTTTGTGAACAGACCATTTTTCGGGACCCTTCTTTATATTGTGTCGTGGTCTACCTCGATGACATCTTGGGGTACTTCCAGACCTTGAGTCCCACCAGGCACACGGACAACAAGTTCTAGGTCGAACTCGTGCCAATCACCTCTATGCCAAGTTAGAAAAAATGCCTGTTTCACCAGCATGCCTTCCCTTCCTTTGTTAATAATTTCGACAGAGGCCTCCAGATGGACCCCGCGAAGCTGTCTGCAGTTTTCAGTGGCCACGTTCCAGAGGGTCTCCGAGCCATACAGAGGTCTGGGGGTTGCGAACTATTACCGTCAGTTTATTCCCCATTTCTCCACTTGGTGTCCCCCATCATGGTGCACCAAGAGGGTGCCAATCCAGTGCCTGGTCTCCAGCTGCTGAAATGGCCTTCTCCAAGTTAAAGTTCTGCTTTCTCCTCGGCTCCCGTACTCTCTAGGCCAGATAGGACAAAACCCTTTCTTCTGGAGGTGGACGCATCCTCCATAGGAGCTGGAGCGGTGCTCACTCAGAAAGGGCCATGGGCGAACTTTGACTTGCGGTTTCTTTCCAAGACTTTTTCCCCAGCTGAGAAGAAATTATTCCATTGGAGACGAGGAAGACAGAGAACACAGAGACAACACGAGGGTCCAGTTTGTCTCTAAATTCTGGCGTTCTTTATGTAACCAACTGCAGGCATCCTTGACTTTCTTCTGCTTACCACCCTCAGTCGAATGGTCAAGTAGAGAGGGGGAACCAGACTTTGGCTGCTCACTTGCGCCACTTCGTCTCAGCCGTCAGACATGGAATGACCTGACCTTGGGCTGAGTTCTCTTACAATTCTCTGGACTCGGGATCTACTGGTTCGGCTCCGTTTCGTGATCTATGGACGTATTCCGCGCCACTCTCCCGCTGTCTACTCCCTCTGTTGTCCTGCGGTGGAGGATCTGGTGCAGGAAATCTGGTGCAGGATCTCAAGGCGTTTGGGACCAGACCGCCAGTCCCTTCTACGAGCTTCAGACCGTACCAAGACCCAGGCTGATAAAGAACGTCGAGCTCCTCCTGTCTTCTCCTGGTGACAAAGTATGGCTATCCTCCAGATACGTCCGGCTTAAGATACCCAGCTATAAAACTTGGGCCCGGTTCCTTGGCCCCTTGAGGTATACAAGGATTAATCAAGTGGCATGAAACAAGCTCCGCCTTCCTCCATCTATGCGCATCCCGAAACTCCTTTCATGTATCCCTCCTGAAGCCGTCGTCTTGAACCGCTTCCACCAGCAATCCTCCTACACGTGCCTGAGGCTGATTCTCCAGATGTATATGAAGTCAAGGAGGTTCTGGACATGAAGTTGTAGGGGTAAGCGGTTCTTCTGTAGATTGGAAGGGGTTCGGGCCAGGAGAGATCCTGGAGCCTGAAGAGAATATTTTTGATCGGACTCTCCCAGAGGTTTCTTGGGACCAAGAAGAAGGGGGGAGCCGAAGGGGGGGGGGGGGTTACTGTCACGGGCACCCCCCGCGATCCATACCACGGATCGCGGGTGCACCCATGCCTCCGTTGCGGGCACCCGCGATCCATATCGCGGATCGCGGGTGCACCCGTGCCTCCCTCCGCTGCCCCGGTCCCCCTCGGTGCACTCTCTCCGGCTCCCGCTCCCGTCCGGATCAGGTCTCGCGCGCGGCCCGCTCCCTAGGGCGGCGCGCGGCATGTTCAAGATTTAAAGGGCCAGCGCACAGGTGATTAGTATGGTCATTTCGTTGTGATATAACCCTTTGTATACCATGGACCATTCGCTCCATGGGGCGCAGGATTTTCCTTTATCAGTGTTTCTTTACCTTTCTTCCCCTACGGATCTTTGTGCCTTTCGCCTTAGAGAAAGCTTCATAGCGAGTATTGCTGTGTCCTGCGTATTCCTGTATTCCTGCGTATTCCTGCGTTCCAGTGTATTCATGTGTGTTCCCGTTCCTGATACTGTGTTGCCGGTCTACTGTGTTCCTCCCTGTTGCTGTGTGCCGTGTTCCCGTTCCTCCTGCCTGGACCTCGTTGCTGACCCCGGACTTGAACTGACGTTGCATCTTGCCGCCTGCCCTGACCCTGTGCTGGACCCGACTACGAGTTTGTCATCCGCTAAGGTACCTCGAACTCGGGCTGCCACCGTGGGCTAGTCCACACTGGGAACGACCTAGGGTATCCTGCCGCAGCAAAGTCCAACCCGCTTTGCGGCGGGCTTGGTGAAAACCAGGTGCGCTAGGTCCGGTTCCGGGTGTTGGCTAGTTACATCTCCCGCGGTGGTCCAGAGGATCCACTGATCCTAACAATAACTGATTACAACATTAGAGTAAATAGAGCACTTTATTATAAATTCGTACAAAAAATGAGCCACGGAACATGATGAGATCTACACCTCTAGGCTGAATACATGAAGAGATACAAACACTAGCACTGGATACAGATGAGATACAGCTTACTCTGAACATGGATATACAGGTTCTGTATCCTGAAGCATTTGTCTACTGGGCCGTAAATATTAAAAACTCACAGTTTGGGAGTTTGTGATAACTGATCCCATAAATGTGGGATTGGTGATAAATCTGGCCCATGAAATGTTGGGGGGAAATAATCTTAAATAATCTTGGGGGAAAAGGTACGTATATACTCGTGTATAAGCCGAGTTTTTCAGCACAAAAAATGTGCTGAAAAACGTTCCCCTCGGCTTATACGAGTTAAAAATACTTAAAAAATAATAAACGTATATATCACCCTCCGGTGGCCCCGATGTGCAGCGTGCTCCCCCGATGTCCACGGCTAGTCTTCAGGCTTCTACGCGCCGTCTTCTTTTCTGCAGGGCGCTGCCATTGTTCTTTCGGGCGGGCCTAGTATGAAGTCAGCAGCGGCGCGTCATACTAGGCGCCGTCCGAGAGAGGAGCAATGGCGGCGCCCGGCAGAAGAAAGAAGACGGGCGCGGAAGCCTGAAGACGAGCCGCGCGGGCATTGGGGGAGCAGCGCTGCACATCGGGGCCACCGGAGGGTGAGTATATACGTTTATTATTTTTTTTAATGCTGGGGCAAGCTGTATACTACTGGGGGCAGGCGTATACTACTGGGGGAAGGCTGGGCTGGGCTGTATACTACTGGGGGCAGGCTTTATACCACATGGGGCAGGCTTAGGGTGCTGTATACTACTGGGGGCAGTGCTGTATACTACTGGGGGCAGTGCTGTATACTATTGGGGGCAGTGCTGTATACTATTGGGGGCAGTGCTGTATACTACTGGGGGCAGGCTGTATACTACTAGGAGCAGTGCTGCATACTACTGGGGGCAGTGCTGCATACTACTAGGGGCAGTGCTGCATACTACTGGGGGCAGGCTGGAATGGCTGTATACTACTGGGGGCAGGCTGGAATGGCTGTATACTACTGGGGGCAGGCTGGAATGGCTGTATACTATAGGGGGCTGGTTGGCTATATACTGGGCTTATACCACCCTCGGCTTATACTCGAGTCAATATGTTTTCCCAGTTTTTGGTGGTAAAATTAGGGGTCTCAGCTTATACTCGGGTCGGCTTATACTCGAGTATATACGGTAAATAAATCTGTCCACTCTATCTACAAGCAGCTGCTAAGTCCAAGCAAGGACGGGCTCATGGTTGGATCACTCTAAATGGGTCAGAGAACACAAGTGCAAAGAACCAGAGCAGATAGTATTCAGAGACGGTCTAAATTCAGGGCAAGTAGCAGACAGACAATTCTAGAGTACAAGCTGTAAGTCAGGGTTAGAAGAGGGCAAACAGAATCCAGAAATGTATAAGCCTGAAATTAAGATGGGAAGAAATGGATCAGATTCAGGTCAAGCAGAGGGATGGAGGACAGGGGCCCACAATATGAGGGGAATGTAGGACAGGAGGCCACCACATGGGGGAGGGAATGAAGGTCAAGGTGCCACAATATGAGTGAGGTAGCAGATCCAAGGCCACAATATGAGCGAGGATGGAGGACAGGAGACCATAATATGAGGTGGATGGAGGACAGGAAGGCACAACATGGGGGAGGATGGAGGACATGAGGACACAATATAAGGTGGATGGAGGACACAATGGGGCACATTTACTTACCCGGTCCTTGCGCGATCCCCGAGGTGCGTTGTCCGACGAGGATGAAGTTGATCAACAGGATTGTGTGCCCGAGATCCTGCATGTGTCGCTGTGTGCATGTCTTGCGACACAATTTGAATTTTAAATCCCGCGCTTAGTCCGAATCAGTCGGGTTGTCCGACGGCCACCCCGCAAAAATCAGATCCTGTGCGCCAAAAACCCCACAACACAAAACAGAATTAGTCGGGAAACCCGACGGAAATGTGGCCCGCGGATCTTTAGTAAATGTGCCCCAACATGAGGAGAGGGTAGGAGTACAGAAAGCGTGGCATTATTAGTATGGGAGATAAATAAAAGTGGGGGAACAATAGTAAACGGAGGATGAAATGGATCACATTCAGTCCAAATTTGTAGTTTCGAAACAGTCTGAGGTCACATAACATCCAGAAATTGTAAACAGAATGTACACTCACCGGCCACTTTATTAGGTACACCTGTACAACTGCTCGTTAACACTTAATTTCTAATCAGCCAATCACATGGCGGCAACTCAGTGCATTTAGGCATGTAGACATGGTCAAGACAATCTCCTGCAGTTCAAACCGAGCATCAGTATGGGGAAGAAAGGTGATTTGAACGTGGCATGGTTGTTGGTGCCAGAAGGGCTGGTCTGAGTATTTCAGAAACTGCTGATCTACTGGGATTTTCACGCACAACCATCTCTAGGGTTTGCAGAGAATGGTCCGAAAAAGAAAAAACATCCACTGAGGGGCAGTTCTGTGGGCGGAAATGCCTTGTTGATGCCAGAGGTCAGAGGAGAATGGGCAGACTGGTTCGAACTGATAGAAAGCAACAGTGACTCAAATCGCCACCTGTTACAACCAAGGTAGGCAGCAGAGCATCTCTGAACGCACAGTACGTCGAACTTTGAGGCAGATGGGCTACAGCAGCAGAAGACCACACCGGATGCCACTCCTTTCAGCTAAGAACAGGAAACTGAGGCTACAATTTGCACAAGCTCATCGAAATTGGACAGTAGAAGATTGGAAAAACGTTGCCTGGTCTGATGAGTCTCGATTTCTGCTGCGACATTCGGATGGTAGGGTCATAATTTGGCGTCAACAACATGAAAGCATGGATCCATCCTGCCTTGTATCAACGGTTCAGGCTGGTGGTGGTGGTGTCATGGTGTGGGGAATATTTTCTTGGCACTCTTTGGGCCCCTTGGTACCAATTGAGCATCATTGCAACGCCACAGCCTACCTGAGTATTGTTGCTGACCATGTCCATCCCTTTATGACCACAATGTACCCAACATCTGATGGCTACTTTCAGCAGGATAATGCGCCATAAAGCTGGAATCATCTCAGACTGGTTTCTTGAACATGACAATGAGGTCACTGGACACAAATGGCCCCCACAGTCACCAGATCTCAATCCAATAGAGCATCTTTGGGATGTGGTGGAACGGGAGATTCGCATCATGGATGTGCAGCCGACAAATCTGCGGCAACTGTATGATGCCATCATGTCAATATGGACCAAAATCTCTGAGGAATGCTTCCAGCACCTTGTTGAATCTATGCCACGAAGAATTGAAGCAGTTCTGAAGGCAAAAGGGGTCCAACCCGTTACTAGCATGGTGTACCTAATAAAGTGGCCGGTGAGTGTATACCTTCCCATGGAACACAAAACATAGCTCCCAACCATCCCATATTTAGCAGGACATTCCGGGGTTTTTGGCATGTCCTGCTATCCCAGGCGGTTTGGAGAATGCCCGGAGTGTCCCACATTTTGTCCCACACATTACAACTGCAGAGCAATTGAGCCTTTCTGCTCTCAATCAGAGACGTGGGGAGCTTCTCCCCGTTGGATGACCCTACCACTTCCTACGAGTTATCTCAGAGCCCAACAAAGGAGAAGAAGTAGGGCTACTGCAGGGGAATGAGGGAAAGATAAGTAACAATTTGTTGTTTAATATCCAGGAGGGGAGAGGGGACACAGTATGAGGGCAGTGGACGACAGGGAGCCACAATATGAGGGAGAGTGGAGGACAGAAGGCCATAATATGAGGGGGATGGAGGACAGG
Organism: Engystomops pustulosus; assembly: GCA_019512145.1. Lineage (NCBI taxonomy): Eukaryota > Metazoa > Chordata > Amphibia > Anura > Leptodactylidae > Engystomops > Engystomops pustulosus. The sequence goes on from WNYA01000013.1 coordinate 3,384,136, forward strand.
AGGACATAATATGTGGGGGATGGAGGACAAAAGGCCACAAAACTGGGTGGTGAAGGATGAGAGGACTTTACAGATGTCTGATGAGAGTTTGAAGCAAAACTTTTTCCACTTTTTGAAGGTGATAATTTATTCCATCGTGGCTTCTCTCAAGATCAGAAATATTTGTTTTAAAAGTAAAACATTCTGCAAACTCCCAATATGACAATTGCTTCTGCCTACTGATTCACTCAGATTTACTCTAACATGATCTAATTTCTAAACATCTCCCACGTTCTGACGACAAAATGAGCTTTTCTGTGTCCAACAAGTTCCGATATTTGAATGAAATGATTTTCACATTTCAACATAAAACAGCTTTTCATCTATGTGATTCCTCTGATGTCTAACACAAGCTGATTACCAGTTAAAACATTTTCCACATTCTGAACATAAATATGGCTTCTACCCCGTGTGAATGATTTGATGTCTTACGAGCTCCGATTTAGAATTTAAACATTTCCCACATTTCGGACAGGAAAATCGCTTCATTTCTTCATGATTCCTCTGATGCCTAACGAGAGCTGATTTCCAGTTAAAACATTTACCACACTTTGAACATGAATATGGCTTCTCCCCTGTGTGACTTCTCTGATGCGTCAGAAGATCTGAAGTCTGGTTAAAACATTTCCCACATTCCAAACATGAAAATGGCTTCTCCCCGGTGTGACCTCTCTCATGTCTGACAAGGCCTGATTTCCAGTTAAAAGATTTCCCACAATATGAACATGAATATGGCCTCTCTCCTGTGTGACTTCTCTGATGGGTAAGAAAATCTCCTTTCTGATTAAAACATTTTCCACATTCTGTGCATGAAAATGGTTTCTCTTCAAAGTGGAATTTCCGATGCCTAACGAGAGATTGCTTGAGGGAAAAACCTTTCCCACATTCTGGACAGGAAAATGGTTTTACCCCTGTGTGAATCCTTGTACGTACAGAACCGCCTTTGTGACTTCTATTTTTCTGCCCAATCTTTGATAAGCAATCAGAAGTTAGGACCCATTTAATAGGATAGGATGAGTGAGTGCTGCTGCGGAGGCCTGAAGATGCATCTAGGATATTGTCCTGTTCTTCAGATGTATCTTGGGTGATATAGAAATCCTCTTCTTTAATGTTAGAAATTATTACCTGTCTTTCAGAATTTTTGGTACACTCATCTGCCAAAAATAAAATTCAGTTAATCATTTTTGAATAGCAAAAACTTATTATACAGATTACAGATATATTGATGTTTTCAAACTTTTCATTCAGATAGGAAGTCGTTGAGCCAAATCAAACAATTAATTATCTAAAACATTGAGGACAAAATTTGTTGAGATCTGGATTTAGTCTTGTCTATTACCTGCTGATGTGAGGGGCTGGTGGTCCTCCATCATGACGTCCTTGTACACATCTTTGTGTCCTTCTAAATACTCCCACTCCTCCATGGAGAAATAGACAGCCACATCCTGACACCTTATAGGACACCGACACACACAATGATCCGTCATCACCCAGATCCTTCATAGCGTTACTGTATATGTCCCAGCATTCCAGCGTGTCACCTCTCAGTCAGCAGCTCCATCATCTTGTGGGTGACTTCTAGATCTTTGCTCATTGATGTCATCATGTATCAGGGGGTGAGGTGGAGGAGCCGGGATTGGGCTCAGGGTCTCCCCGTCCTTCATACACAGGGGCCTGACAGCGCCCATAGAGGTCTTCTTCACTACTGTGTAATCCTGGTTATGGAGAGACACATTGATAAATCTCCTTCCATACATTTCCAGAATCTCTCACCTCTCCAGTCCTATCATCTGTTATTCCCATAGATAATGATGTCATGTGACCTCATCACAATCTCTCACCTCTCCAGTAATATAGAAGAGAATCTCTAGGGTGAGCTGGAAGATTCTCTCTGCAATCTTGTCCCTCTTGCTCTCCATCCTTAGCTGATGATTAAACAGAAAAATATTATTTTAAAAGCAAAGTATACACCAAGACCGGAACCTGAATAGAAATAGATTTAAAAAAAAAAAATAATAGCCAACAAAACTCAAAACAGTAAAAATGACAAATTACAATTTTACAATATTATTCCTGAGTATTAATGAATGTATAGATGTTACTATCTCACTTCTGAACAGGTGTTGAATATCTTGTCAGGCCAGTTTCTCCACTTTAGTAGTAAAAGTGTATCGTAACCTTCACACAATTACTGTGGGACATCATAAGTGACAGAGGACGCCGGTATATAGCAGTGATTGTATCGATATGGAAACAATGCTACAAGTCACTTATTGATATGAAATCAGGGACAACATCTACAAGGCCGCCCCGTCAGGACATAATATTGTATAATAGACGCAGCTCACAATGTATTGAGGATCCTACATTGACGAACTTGGTTTGGACAGAGTCATTACCACGACCATAAGCGGTGGCCTCATGTTTCCTGTTTGGCCTCATATAAAACCCTATAAATACAGTATATACACAAACATATACCGTATACACTGTGCCTTCCCATCATCCCCCGCACATCACTTACTCCGGGCTCCAGCAGAACAGCTCCAGGATCTGAACCTCCAACGTCCTGAGCTGTTCCCACCCCTCACTGCCTGGTCTCCGGAGGAAGACAACTTCTGATTGGCTGCTCCTAGCTGAGTGAAACACAGAATGGCCAATGAAGAAGGACTAAATCCCTGAACCGACTATAAGAACAGCACCAGGACCTATAATGATGTCATGATCATGTGATCAGCCCCTATTTGTGGGTGGAGTTAGGCCATTGCCTGTGTTGCTGGAGGGGAGGTAGGACCTGTGATGATGTCACTGTCATGTGATCAGTATGTGGGAGGAGCCAGGCTCCAAGATGTTTTGCTGGAAGAGATTCACCTTTTACTCTTCTAAATCTGAAACCAAAGAAATAATAATAGTGCTCGTACAAAGGTGCAGCCATCTTTTATAAGACAAGGCAACACAAGTTATAAATGATCTGTCAGCAGCCAACTACACTGGAGATAAAAATTAGAGGACACCACATTTCCTAAATGTTCAGGTCATAAACCAAGGAACTGGCAACATGTAAGAACGCGCTTCTGGAAGTGGACGATGACGTAAGCCGACACCTGGGACTGGAATCTAAGTGGCACCCGGTTTTCACCAGAGCCGCCGCAAAGCGGGTTGGACTGCGGCGTGGTACCACCAGGTCGTTCCACAGGCACGACTTTGTCCGAGGTGGTGGCCAAGGCGAGGTACACAGACATTAGGCAGAATCGTAGTCGGGGACAGGCAGGAGGTCAGGATGGGCAGCACAGGACCTGAGTCAGGGGCGTAGCAAAAGGTCAAGGTCAGCAGAGGAGCGTAGTCGGAAACAGAACCGGGGTCACAACAGGAAATCATAATAACAGCACAGGGCATGAGACAAAGCTTTTTCTAAGGTACAAGGCACGAAGATCCGTCAGGGAACACAGGAAGGGGCTGTGAATTTATCAGAATTGGCAACGGGCCAATGCCAATTATTGGCGTGCTGGTCCTTTAAATCTCCGGAAGCCGGTGTACACGCGGAGGCCGTCGGAGCCAGTGCGGGATCGCGGAGAGTTGAGAGCACAGACAGTGGTCTGAGGGGCACAGACATTGTAAAAGACACCGATCAAAATCAGAGAACACTTTCAGATACCAGCAAGTTATTGGTGATAATCTGCACCTGGTGTTAATTTCCTTATTTACCTGACAAATATTGTGCTGTTCCAAAGTGACTGAAACCTTCCGGCAGAAGGTTGTCCAGATGAAGACCAAAGGGGGGACCTTATTAACTATAGCAGGAGAAGTTGGTTGTTACAAGCCTAACATTTCTAGAATATTCCATCTTTACAACATCACAAATTCATTCAAGTCCCCCAAGAAGGCTGGTCGCCCCGGAAAGATAAATGCAAGAGTGGACAGGATAATGCGGAGAGTCTCCATGGGTAATTGTTTCAACACAGCAGCAGGAATTGCTGCCAGTTCAGCACTGAACAGTGTAATGATCTGTCTTGTCATACAACGTCTGTACTACGTTGTTTAAGAACATTTAAACTGAAAACCCAAATGCAGAGACTAGACTCACCTTTGCTGAGGAGCATGTGGCGTGGACAAGTGTCCACGGTTCCTTTTAGTAATTAAATCAATTTTAATTTATTTGAATCTGATGGGAAACATTGGACCGAATCATTATTTTGGCTGCGCCAGTTTTCTGTCTGACTTTGCACTGAAAAGCTCTTTGGAGCTTGCACGTGTATTTAACGGCACATATGGCACATGTGCCAATTTTATGTCTCAGCTGCAACATCTCTGACAAGCTACTGCTTAAGTCTGATTTCGCAACACTTTTAACACAGTGAGGCACATTTACTTACCCGGTCCAGTCGCGATCCCGTGGCGTGTTGTCGGGTCTGCCGGGATTCACTAAGGTCCGTGCGCCCAATATCCAGCAGGTGTCATACTGTGCCGAGGTTCGCCGGAGTTCACCATCTTCGTCCCGGTGCATGTGAGTGCATGATCATGAGACACAAATCGTTTTTTAAATTCTGTGTATTTTCCGTATCCGTCGGGTTGTCTGACGTCTACGCCCCCCCCCCCTGATTTCTGTTGCGTGAAAGACGGTGCCGATGCGCCACAATCCGATCGCGTGCACCTAAATCCCGGGGCAATTCAGTGCAAAACGGAAATATCCGACGAAAGCGCGCCATTTGGAGCCCCAGTGACTTGTGTTGCATGCTATATGTTAAAGATGCACCTAAAAAAGTTGGTGCACTTGGGTAAAGCAGTTCCTTGAAAGAGAAAACATCGAAACAATGAAATGGCCACAGCCCAGAGTCCTGATCTGAACCCAATAGAAATTTCCTGGGAAATCCTTGAAGTTATGACCAGGAAACAGTCACAAATCGTTGGCGGAACTGGAAGAAGAGTGGAGCTGATCTAAGCAGAGCCGGATGAGAGACTAGCGATGTGCACTCCCTACTGATTGGTGACCGGTGGGACCTGCAGAAAATGTATTTATAATCTTTCTCTGTGCTACAGTCATTGCTCTTCTCTAATAATCAGCATCATGTTGTCTGTAAAATAAAGGTTTTGATACTTTGCTAATTGTATAAAACATCAGGCTTCACCAGCCGCCATCTATATGTACAGATTTGCGTACTTTTTAGCAGTTACCATGACCCCTTTCATTTGATTATGGTTTGTCAAGTCAAAGATGGTCGGTTTCCTGGTCCCCCTTCGATTTTCCCTTCCTCTTGTATTCTGCCTTGTCTTATTGTATGTTCTTAGACCAGTGATGGGCAACCTTTTGAGCTTGGTGTGTCAAAATTTGCCAAAAAACCGAGCATAACTCGGGTGGTGTGTCACCTTGACAAAAAAACATAATTTTATGATATTTATAGTTTAAATAACAAATATGTATGTAATATGTGTAATTATTTAACTTCTAGGGTACTTTAACCGTAGGTTGTCTGATTGATCCAACCATGTACTGCCATACTACAGTATGCCAGTATATGGGGATTTTCCACATCATCTATTATTATATGCAATTCGCACATTGTAATAGATTGGTTACAATCAGACAGGTGTGGAAAAGATTAGTAACCTGCAAACTTTCAGTCATGAAAAATCACAGGTTATAGTGAGGGTGCAGGCGCCGCTGTTCGCATCTCTCTCATGCCCTCTTGGCATGGAGAAGGCGTGAGGAGCAAAATAATCGCAATGTCTGGTGATTTGCAAGGCGTTGCGATTATTTCAGGGCTTGTACATCACAAAACTGACACACAAGCCTTGATGACTGTCTTCTATCATACAGTCACTGACATTACTCACTGTATGATGGGAGTTGTTGTCCTCCCTGGTCCCTGCTGTGGAGCTGGTCAGTGTAGAGGTGGCAGAGGTACACTGACCTTACACCATGTATGATGGGAGTGGTTGTCCTCCCTGGTCCCTGCTGTGGAGATGATCATTGTAGAGCTGGCAGCTGCTGGCACATCACACAGGGCAGCAGCGATGTGGCCTCTGACTGTGCTGCCACCCTCCCCCCACCACAACTATCAGGAGCTGCAGAGGAGTCTCCCTCTGCATTGACACGCGTATCATAGGTTAGCCATCACTGTCTTAGACTGTATTGACGTCTTTGGTTGTTGTTTTAGAGGGATTGCATGAAACGTGGGGGAAGAGGGACCCTAAAAGATATGAGATGAGAAGTGACGGCTGGGTTGAAGGACCATTCACGGTGTCAAGGGAGAGGGACTGTACGAGATGTGAGGGGATGGGGTCGCTGATGCACATAGTGGGGCAAGCAGAGTAAAGAAGCTTTTCCTTCTTTCTCTGTAAATGGCACAAAGGAAGAGAGTGAACAGGATGATGAACCAGAGGGAAAAGGATCCATGTGGCGTGTACATCGTAGTCCTTTCCAGGCATAACTGCAGCCCATTTCTGTACAACATTTCTATCCGTGTAAGACAGTTTTAGGCCTTTCAACAATGTAATGGTCTCAGCCAAATGGAGAATTCAGTCATACATGAGAGTCCAAAACTCTTGATAAAAACTGTACTGGATAAACAGATTTTTTAAACAATGGTTTATTATACCTGGAAGTTTATAGGTAGGGATGAGAAGATCAAATGTGATCTGTCTCAACTTCGAAAAAACTACCCAAAAAGAACTTGAATGCTGCCTGCAAACCGCTGGCGGAGAGTTGTCCCAACTGTGGTGCCAGAGGAAGACTCTAAGCTTGCATCAGGGCCTACTGAAAAGGAGAACTCTGGATCCCGTTACCTATGACTGACTGTAACAAATTGTGATCTTCAGGAGGGATGCCAAGATAGTGCTGGATATGTCTCATGACCAGTCCGTACGCTTTGGCATTCAAAAGACTGATGCTAAGCTCCGGAGGCGGTTCTACTGGGTGAACATGCACAACATCGAAGGTTGGTGTCGTGTGTGTCGGTCCTCCGCTTGCGGAGAGTGACATAATCAAAGGGCTCCCTTATACCCCATCGTGAGCCAACGCCCCCTGGAGATTGTGGCCCTGAAGCATGTGAAGTTGGAGTCCAGTAGGTCCGCTTGTTGTATCTGTAGCAGAATGTTTTATATATTAGATGTATATATTTTTATTAAGGATATCATATATCTTAACTTGTCATTTGATGAATGGACAAAATGGAAGCTAAAGTGTGGTCAAGATGACACGTAACTTCTTCACCACAGGCTTATCTCACTGTGAGAAAGTCCTCACACACATCGGCTACAACTTGAAAACCTAGACACGTATAGGTATATGGTTGCATTCAAGTTCTTTGAACCATTTTATGGCCAATAGCGCTGTGTGGATTTCTCTGTTAGTTTTCTGGCGTCAAAGAACAATTTAACTAACCTAATTAGGGCCACCAGCGTCTTTCATTTCCTATACTTTTTAGAAGTTACCCTGACCCCACTTCATTTGATAATGCTTCTATTTTTCCTTCTTCTTGTATGCTGTCTTGTCTTATGAATAGCTTCTCTTGTCTGCACCCTCTGCCCCTCGCATTACAAGACTAGCTCAGACACAGGCACTTCCTGCCAGCAAGCAGCAGTGTGTAGACACTTACTCTACAAGCTACAGATTAAGTAGGTGAGGGAGCAGTGCTAAGAGTGTCATTGTGTCTTATATCCATCTCATCTCTGATCTGTTTCATCTCTCTTATTCTATTTGTCAGCTATTAGTACAATGTTCAGAAGGTAAATTAACGTGTAGATAAACCCTGTGCCCAGATAATCTAAGCACATTGTCAGCACACAGCATCTCATAGCACAGAGGGATCATGAAGTGTCTGGTTGTAGAGTCCAAGCTCACACTCTTGGATTTTACACTGACCATCACTGAGTGATAGGAGCGAAAACAACAACAACACTGAGTAGATTTGTAAAGTAAGGGGTTGAAAATTATCTTTATTGTGTAAACATCACTTAGAGGGTTTAAAATTTGAGAACTTTCTTTAATGGGAAAACCCCTTTAATCCTGCGTCGTGTCATTAGGCTTCTCTGAAAGTCATGCTTGATGTTAAGGGGGCTGCATTACAAGCTAGTCTAGAGGTAATTTTTTTCCTTATCCCATCCTGGAATATGAATTTGTATATTTACTTTCCCCAAATCCCCCAGTAGAAAATCAATAACTTTTAGGTCTCCACAAAGCTGCAGAAGCATCCATTGATGAAAAATTATACTTGGGGAGTTTTCCTCCCTTATAAAGGATGACGTAGTCAGATGGCTAGTAATGCACTTCCTTCCCTACCCTCCACCTTTATACTCTATATGTCAGTCTTATTGAATTTTAGACAGGACTGTGTAGACACAAAGGGGGTCATTTAACATTGTTTTTCCTTGCCGTTGGTGTTTTTGCACCTTTTTGCTGCGTAATGGCTGTTTTGCGCCTATTTTGCGCGCTTTTGGGATGTTACGCCTCAAATAGGGCGGCATGGTGGCTGAGTGAGTAGCACTTGTAGCTCTGGGGTCCTGGGTTCCCACCCAGGTCAACATTTGCAAAGAGTTTGTATGTTCTCTCCGTGTTTGCGTGGGTTTTCTCCGGGTATTCCGGTTTCCTCCCACACGCCATAACATACTGTTAGGTTGTTTAGATTGGGAGCCCCATTGGGGACAGGGACCAATTTGACATGCTTTGTACAGCGCTGCGTAATCTGTGTGCGCTATACAAATAAAGAATTATTATTATTTCGCCGTGTGTTGTCATTACATTGCTCCTCTTTACGGATGTTGACATCCAATTTAATATACTATTGCGCCTATATGGGCGCGAATAACACACCAGTCCCAACCATTTGGCCTTAGGAAAGGCATTGGTGTGATTTGCACAATAAATTGCGCCTGCATATGACATAGAGCCGAAACATCAAAGACAAATGAGGTACAAAAAATAGACTCGCAATAAAGAGCAGAGTGAAGGGGGAAATAAGAAAAAAGGCCCCCATAAACTCAACACCAAAAGCAATAGAGAGGGATTACCAAAATAACACGACACGAATGAGCAAAGCTCCGACACAGATTAATGCACAACGCAGTTATCGCAGTTCAGAAACGGTTGCCCTTATTCGAGGTTTTCTTCCAAGATTAGTCAAGCTTTGGATTTGGATGATAGAGAAACTGGTCAAAGCTAAGATGGTCACCAAGGGCACCAAGGATTTTGGGAATCTCTGTCACGCATCTTTCAAAACAAGGGATTTTAAAGAATATTTGTTTTCTTGTACCAAGTTCTTTGAAGTTTCTAAAAAGGCAATTTGTGACTTGTCAGAACATATTTGTGGCATTATCATCGTGTGAATATCCCTCAAGGTTGACAAGGTTTGATTTCCAAGTAAAACATTTCCCAACTTTTCGTCATGAAAACGGCTTTTCCCCTGTGTGACATCTCTGATGTCTAACAAGAGCTGATTTTTGGTTAAAACAACTTCCACATTGTGAACATGAAAACGGCTTCTCCCCCGTGTGAATTATCTGATGTTTAACAAGATTAGCTTTTTCTAGAAAGCATTTCCCACAATCAGGACATGAAAATGGCTTCTTCCCCGTGTGAATTCTCTGATGCCTAACAAGAGCCGATTTAGCAAAATAACATTTGTCACATTCTGAACATGAAAACGACTTCACCACTGCGTGATTTCTCTGATGTCTAATGAGAGCAGAGTTTTGTCTAAAACATTTCCCACATGCTGAACATGTAAATGGCTTCTCCCCCGTGTGAATTCTCTGATGTTTAACAAGACTCGATTTAACGCCAAAACATTTGCCACATAGCGAACATGAAAAAGGCTTCTCCCCCGTGTGACTTCTCTCATGCTGAACAAGATTGGATTTAATTGTAAAACATCTTCCACACACTGAGCACGAAAATGGTTTCACCCCTGTGTGAATTCTCAGATGTTTAACAAGATCAGTTTTCTGATTAAAACATTTGCCACATTCCGAACATACAAACGGCTTCTCTCCCGTGTGAGTTCTCAGATGGGTAGCAATAGTGTGTTTAAAAGAAAAGCATTTCCCACATTCTGAACAGGAAAAAGGCTTCTCCTCTTTTCGAGTTTTTTGATGTTCATCTTCTGCTCTGATTTTATCATTTTGCTTCCCAGTCTGTGATAAATCAGAAGATGGGATCTGTATAATAGGATCAAATGATTGAACTTTACAGTGAAGGGCTGAGGGTAGATCTTGGCTATTGTTACACTCTTCAAAATTATTTGGGTGACCTCATCATCTTCCGTTTTAAATTCTGAAGGTTCCAGATGTTCCTCTAGGCTCCTGGTACTGTCATCTATAGAATAAATGTATTAATCTATATTACTTACTTATAACTTAAAATGATATCATGTTTTAATTTCAGAGATAATCACAATCTACATTGTAGATGAATGGTAACAATTGGTCTATTGTGAGTAGGTCCAGACCAGGCTGTAGTTAACACTTTATGTGTTGAACCAAGTATCCGTGTAGGTCGACCACTATATGTCACAATAATGTTAGTAGAAATTTCATAGATAATTGTAAAGCAATTTGGATCTTTATTGGGAAAAAAATCAGTCAGAACCATTTAGAAAAACCAGCAATACTACTCCTGGAAGTTTACCTGTAGGAATCTCCTCCCTTACATCGCTCATCGCCCCTCACATATGTCTCTGTAACAATAATATTCTATCACATCTTCATCCTGATACACAAACTGGGAACAGATAAAATTATAGTCACCAAATGGATATAGATGGAATCAAGAGATTTTTTTAAATAAATCTGATCACAGAAGAGGATCCAAAGAGTTTCCCTTGAATTGTATTGCACAATACCAATAGGAATACAGGGATCTACCTGATGATCCTGTGGGACATATTTCTCCTCTGAACAATCCTTGGTAGAAGAAAGGACTGGAATCTCTCCGTGATGTTCTCTTATGGATCTACCTGTAGGAACATCCAGAGACTGAATTCCTTCTTTCCATACAGATAATGAAAGGACGTGTGGATTTAGTCCTGTCTATTACCTGCCTGTGTGAGGGGCTGGTGGTCCTCCATCATGACGTCCTTGTACACATCTTTGTGTCCTTCTAAATACTCCCACTCCTCCATGGAGAAATAGACAGCACAATCCTGACACCTTATAGGAACCTGACACACACAATGATCCGTCATCACCAAGATCCCTTCATAAGCGTTACGTATAATGTCCCAGCATTCCAGCAGTGTCAACTCATCCAGTCAGAGCTCCATAATCTTGTGGGTGCTTCTAGGATCTCTGCTCATTTGATGTCATCATGTATCAGGGGGTGAGGTGGAGGAGCCGGGATTGGGCTACAGGGTTCTCCCCCGCCCTTCATACACAGGGGCCTGATGACGCCCACTAGAGGTCTTCTTCACTACTGTGTATCCTGGTTATGGAGAGACACATTGATAAATTCCCTCCATACATTTCCAGAATACTCTCACCTCTCCAGTCCATCATCTGTTATTCCCATAGATAATGATGTCAGTGACCTCATCACAATCTCTCACCTCTCCAGTGATATAGAGAGAATCTCTAGGGTGAGGTTTAATATTCGTTCCGCCATCATGTTGTCATATAATTGTAATGAAGACATTCGGATTAATGTGGGATCTAAATATCAAGAACTAATAAACAGTTTAATTGGTAGAATCACAGCTAAATGGATTCCGAGGGTCAGAGGCCAGGAAAAAAAAACAGACTATATGGAGGATGGGGGTCGATGCCTAAAAAAATTTCAGTTCCATGTGTGGTCCCTCCCGGTTTCCCTCACTGGCTGTCTACTGCGGGCATGCCCGCTTTGTCAGGGGCAGACGAAAGGTAGCACACGAAGACCAGCTCCGGCCAGTCAAACACCCCACTCCGTCCCCATATCTGCAGATTCAGCCTCGAGATCACAACGAACTCTGAATCTGTAATATAAGTAATGGTATGTTTTCTTGTCTTGTTGAAGCGCGTGGATCACGATCGGAGAAGCACAGTGTCCACAGAACTCTTTGTGCCACCCTGAACGGCGAAGGTTTCGGCATGCGTTCGGACGACTGACCAGTGCCCATAGGCTGTACCTTCCCAACCTGGCACGAAGAACCACATAGTAAGTTATTTGTTTTAAGCAAAGCACCCCCCCCCCACCACCAATGTGTTTCCTTTTTGGATTTTCCTAGTACATGCTTAGTACACATTGTTGTTGAGTAAGTTGCCAGCATATTGCAAAATTCCGGGTAACTTCTCTTGATAAGTGGGTCGCCGCAGTATCTCTGCCTAAAGACATTTGCCGCTCCTGTCCTATGAAGCAGGTGACATTCAAACATGGTAAACCCCTCTAATATACATGTTACCCCTCATCCTCCTCAGATGCAACAGCCGCGGCTCCACATAACGACTTGTATGATTCATAGTCATGTACCAGCCGGGTGTGTGGGGGGAGGAGTATGGGTCACATGTCAGGTCTGACCAGGCTTCTTGCTCGCGGGTTCGCCGTCCCTAGGATGTTCGAGAGTCTGCAGAGAGGCGTGTGTGTATCGGTGTGTATAGCGGAGCTGTGTGGGTGTGATAAGTGTGATAAGCGGAGCTGTGTGGTAGAGGTGTTATAGCGGAGGGTGTGTGTATAAGTGGGTAAGCAGCGTGTGTGTATAGAAATGTGTGTTTACGCGGAGCTGGTGGTGTTGGATATGTGTGTTATACGGCGCTGTGTGTGTTAATGTGTGTACGAGCGGAGCTGGGTGTGTATAATGTGGTCTAGCGGAGCTCTGGTGGTATAATGGTGACTTAGATTTTATCATTTTGCTTCCCAGTCTGTGATAAATCAGAAGATGGGATAATAGGATCAAATGATTGAACTTTACAGTGAAGGGCTGAGGGTAGATCTTGGCTATTGTTACACTCTTCAAATATTATTTGGGTGACCTCATCATCTTCAGTTTTAAATTCTGAAGGTTCCAGATGTTCCTCTAGGCTCCTGGTACAGTCATCTATTAAGAATAAATGTATTGATCTATATTACTTACTTATAACTTTAAATTGATATCAATGTTTTACGTTTCAGAGATAAATCACAATCTACATGTAGATAGAATGGTAACGATTGGTCTATTGTGATGTAGGTCCAGACCAGGCTGTAGTTTTACACTTTATGTGTTGAACCAAGTATCCGTGTAGGTCGACCACTATATGGTCACAATAATGTTTAGTAGAAATTTCAGTAGATAATTGTAAAGCAATTTGGATCTTTATTGGGAATCAAAATCAGTCAGAACCATTTAGAAAAACCAGCAATACTACTCACCTGGACAGTTACCTGTAGGAATCTCCTCCTTACATCGCTCATCGCCCCTCACATATGTCTCTGTAACAATAATATTCTTCACATCTTCATCCTGATACACAAACTGAGGAACAGATAAAATTATAGTCACCAAATGGATATAGATGGAATCAAGGAGATTTTAATTTAAATATCTGATCACAGAAGAGGATCCAAAGAGTTTCCCTTGAATTTGTATTGCACAATACCAATTAGGAATACAGGGATCTACCTGATGATCCTGTGGGACATATTTCTCCTCTGAACAATCCTGTGGTAGAAGAAGAGGACTGGGACATCTCTCCGGTGATGTTCTCTTACTGGATCTACCTGTAGGAAACATCCAGAGAACTGAATTCCTTCTTTCCATACAGATAATGAAAGGACGTGTGGATTTAGTCCTGTCTATTACCTCTCTGTGTGAGGGGCTGGTGGTCCTCCATCATGACGTCCTTGTACACATCTTTTGTGTCCTTACTAAATACTCCCACTCCTCCATGGAGAAATAGACAGCAAACATCCTGACACCTTATAGGAACCTGACACACACAATGATCCCGTCATCACCCAGATCCCTTCATAGCGTTACTGTATAATGTCCCAGCATTCCCAGCAGTGTCACCTCTCCAGTCAGTAGCTCCATCATCTTGTGGGTGACTTCTAGGATCTTCTGCTCATTGATGTCCTTTTCCCCAAAATGTATCAGGTGGTGATGTGGAGGAGCCGATTGGGCTCAGGGTTTCTCCCCCTCCTTCATACACAAGGGGGGCCGCTGACAGGCACTGAAGGTCTTCATTTCTTTCTCCTACTAGTGTAATCCTGGTTATGGAGAAGACACATTGATAATCTCCTTCCAAACATTTCCAGAATCCTCACCTCTCCAGTCCTATCAATCTGGTTTCCCTAGATAATGTTTCATTGACCTCATCACAATCGCTCACCTCTCCGTATATAGAAGAGAATCCTAGGGTGAGCGGAAGATTCTCTCTGCAATCTTGTCCCTCTTGCTCTCCCTCCTTAGCTGATGATTAAACCGAAAAGATGATTGTTAAAAAACAAAGTATACACCAAGACCCGGAACCGAAATAGAATAGATTTAAAAAAAAAATTATAGCAACAAAACTCAAAACTAAAAATGCAAATGACAATTTTACAATATTATTCCTGATATTAATGAATGTAATCGATGTTACTCATCTCCACATTTTACATGTTTGAATAGCTTGTCAGGGCCAGTAATCTCCCCTTTAGAGTAGTAAAAGTGTATCGTAACCTTCACTCACAATTCCGTGGGACAAATCATAGTGACATAGGACGCCCGTATATAGCGCCATGATTAGTACGATCTGGAAACAATGCTACACGGCACTTATTGTATATCAGGGACAACAATCTACAATGCCGCCCCGCAGGAATAATATTGTATAATAGACACATACAACGCTCACAATGTATTGAGGATACTAACATTGACGAACTTGGTTTGGACAGGGCTTCATTGACCACGACCTAAGCGGTGGCCCTCATTTTTCTGTTGGGCCTCATATCCCACCCTATAATACAGTTATACACAAAATTACCGGATACACGGGCCTTTCCTCATCATCCCCCGCACATCACGTACGCCGGGCCCAGCAGAACAGCTCCAGGATCTAACCTCCCCACGTCCTGAGTCTGTTCCCACCCTCACTGCCTGGTCTCCGAGGAAGACAACTTATGATTGCGGCGCCTCTGAGTGAAAACACAGAGGGCCAATGAGAAGACTAAATCCCGAACCGACTATACAACAGCCAGGACCTTAAGGAGGGCAAGGATCATGTGAGCACCCCATTTGTGGGTGGAGTTAGGCCATTGCCTGGGGTGCTGAGGGGAGGTTATTACCTTTGATGAGGGTCACTGTCATTGAGCATATGTAGGGAGAGCCAGTCTCCAAGATGTTTGGCGGAAAGGAATCACCTTTACTATTCTAAATCTGAAACAAAAAGAAAAGAAGAGTGCTCGTACAAGGTGCAGCAGCCATCTTTGTATAAGTACAAGGCACACCAGTTTAAATGATCTGTCGCAGCCACTACACTGGATATAAAACTTGCGACAACACATTCCTAAATGTTTCAGGTCATAAACCAATAGGAACTGGCAACATGTAAGAACGCGCTTTCTGGAAGTGGACGATGACGTACGCCGACACCTGGGACTGAACTCTAAGTGGGCACCCGGTTTGCACCAGAGCCGCCGCAACGCGGGTTGGACTGCGGCGTGGACCACCAGGTCGTTCCACATGCAACGACTTGTGTCCGAGGTGGGTGGCCAAGTGCTAGTTACACAGACGTTAGGCAGAATCGTAGTCGGGGACTCAGGAGGTCATGATGGGCAGCGACATGAACCTTAGTCTGGTCGTATCATATGTCAAGGTCCAGCAGAGGAGCTCGTCGGAAACAGAACCCGGTGTTACAACAGGAAAATCATAATACCAACAGCAACAGGGGGCATGAGACAAAGCTTTTTCTAAGGTACAAGTCCACGAATCCGTCAGGAACACAGTAGGTGCTGTGCATTTATCAGAATTGGCAACGGCCAATTGCCAATTAATTGGCGTGCTGGTCCTTTAAATCTCCGAGAAAGCGGTGGTAAGCGCGGAGGCCTCGGAGCCAGTGCGGGATCGCGAAGATTGAGAGCACAGGCAGTGGTCTGAAGGGGCACAGCGTGTAAAAGACACGATCAAAATCATCTGAACACTTCAATCCAGCCAAGTTATTGGTGTAATCTGCCCCTGGTGTAATTTCCTTATTTAACCTGACCAATTTGTGCTGTTCCAAAGTGCCTGAAACCTCCGGCCAGAAGTTTCAAAAAGGACAAAGGGGGGACCTTATTATCTTAGCAGGAGAAGTTGGTTGGTCAAGCCTAACATTCCTAGAAGATTCCCATCTTTACACATCACAAATTCAATTCAGTCCCCAAAGGCTTGGTCTCCCCGGAAAGATAAATGCAAAGTAGGACAGGCTAATTCTGAGAGTCTCCATGGTGTAATTGTTTCAACACAGCAGCAAGTATATTGCTGTCCAGTTCGCACTGAACAGGGTAAATCCTGTCTTTTCAATACCACACTCTGTACACTGTGGGGTTTAAGAACATTTAACTTGAGAACCCCAGCAAACAGACTCACCTTGCTTAGAGTCAGGTGCGTGGACACGTGTCCACGGTTCCTTTTAGTAATTAAAACAATTTTAATTTATTTGAATCTGATGGGAAACATTGGACCGAATCCTTAATTTTGGCTGCGCCAGTTTTCTGCTGGACTTTTGACACGAAAGCTCTTTGGAGTCTGCACTTGTATTTAACGGCCACATATGGGGCACATGTGCCAAGTTGATGTCGCATCTGCCAACATCCTGACAGCGACGGCTTAGTCTTATTTTCGCAACACTTTTAAAACTTAGGCACAGTACTACCCGTTTCCAGTCCGCGATCCCCGGGCGGGTTGTCTGTGTCTGTGCCGGATTACTACGGTCCGGCCCAATTCCAGCAGTGTCATCTGTGCCGAGTTCGCCGAGTTTCACCATCTTCGTCCGGGTGCATGTGAGTGGCAGATCAATGAGACACAAATGTTTTTTTAAATTCTGTTAGTTTCCGTATCCCGTTCGGGTTGTCCTGACTTCTAACGCCCCTCCCCCCCCCCACCCGATGTCTGTGTGCGTTAAGACGGTGCCGATGCGCCACCTCCGATCGCGTAGCACCTACAATCCCGGTGCAATTCATTCAAAACGGAAATATCCTACCTAAAGCGCGCCATTGGGAGCCCCAGTGACTTGTGTTGCCTGCTATATGTTAAAGATGCACCTAAAAGTTGTGCACTTGGGTAAAGCTTCCTTTAAGAGAAAACACGCAACAATGAAAATGGCCACAAGGCCCAGATTCCTGATCTGACCCCAATAGAATGTTCTGGGAAATCCTTGAAGTTATGACGCAGGAAACAGTCACAATCGTTGGCGGAACTGGAAGCAGAGTGGAGCTGATCTAAGCAGAGCGTACTGAGAGACCTACTATGTGCTTTTCCCTACGGATTGGTGACCGGATGGGACCGTTAACAGAAAATGGTAGTTAAATCTTTCTCTCTGTGCTTACAGTCATTGCTCTTCTCGAAAGTAATCAGCTCAATGTTGTCTGTAAATAAAGGTTTTTGAATACTTTGGCTAAGTGTATAAACACGCAGAGGCTTCCACCAGCCGCCATCCATATAGTATTAAGTCAATGAAAAAAATGTGGGACAGTAATGCGGCAAGTTAATTAACGACAGGTAATCCCAAGGAATATCACACTATAGGAAGGGAAAGAGAGAAGGGATCCTCAGTGTAAGACTAGTCTGCTTCAACTGGGCCCAAATGTCAAGTCATAGACTTGTGAGCAGAGACATATTCGGTCCGCCAGTAGATGTGTGCGAACAGTGCGCTCTATGATATTCTTCGCTAATGTCATGTACTTGTATGTTCTTAGACAGTGATGGGCAACCTTTTTGAGAGCTTGCGTGTGTCAGACAATTTATCCTCTAATAAACTGATCTATAGACTGCGGGGGCTGTGTGTATAGCCTCCCTCATGACAAAAACATAATTTTATGATATTTAGTAGTTGAAATGAAACAGTATGATATAAGGGACTGGGGGAATTATTAAGCTTAGCTAGGTACTTTAAACAACTATGGGTGGCATAATTGGGGCCAACGCCGGTACTGCCATGACTTGACCAGTATGTGACCAGTAGAGGAGTAGGATTACATCCACATCAGGCTATATATAGTCGGCAATTCCGCACATTGTAATAGATTGTGATTACAATCAGACGGGTGGAAAAGACGTAGGACACTGCAAACACTTGTCGTCATAAAATCACACAGGTTAAGTGAGGGGTGCAGCGCCGCTTGTTTCGGCATCTCTCTTCATGCACCTCATTGGCTGAGAAAGGCGTGAGTGAGCAGAAATATAAATCGCATATGTCGGTGATTTGCAAGGCTTTGGCCATATGTAGTGGCGAACGGACGATAACAGCACAAATGACACACAAGCCTTGATGAAGGTCTCCTCTCATCACTGACTTACATTTACTCCACTGGTATGAGAGGGAGGGTGATGGTCCTCCCGGGTACACCTGCTGTAGGAGCTGGTCAGATGTAGACATCGTGGCAGAGGGACACTGCGATTACACCGATAGTATGAGTAGGTCGTACGGAGTTGTCATCAGCCGGGGCCCCGGATGTAGAGAGGCTCGTGTGAGAGCGGCATCTGCCTGGCACAGCTCACAGGGCAGCATGCGAAGGATCACGGCCAATCTGGCCAGTGCTCCACCCTCCCCCACCACGACGGACACATTAGCAGAGGCGGTAAGCTCCTCGTGTCATTAGGACGACGCGTATATAGGTTTTAGACCATCACTGCGCTAGCACTGTATTGCGGACTTTGGGATGGGGGGGTTTTAGAGGGTTGCATGAACGCTTGGGGAGAGGGACTCCTAAAAGATATGAATGTGAAGTGACGGCTGGGTTGAAGGACCATCCAGGTGTCAAGGGGGGACGGTACGAGATGTTGAGGGGGATGGGTCGCTGAGGCACATAGTGGGGCAAGCAATAGTAAAGAAGCTTTTCCTGCTTTCTGGTTCAAAGAATGGCACAAAGAAATATGGTTAAACGAGTGTGAGGGACCAGATGGGAAAGGAGCCATGTTGGCGAGGTAACAATCTGGGAAGTCCTTTTATGTCCAGGCTTAACTGCAGCCCATTTCTTTATCAAACATTTCTGAATCCTGTAAGCATGGGAGTCCTGGCAAAAAGGGTGGAATGGGCTCAGCCAAATTGAGAATTCAGTCATACATGAGAGTCCAAATCTGCCGGGTGAAACTGGAATGGGAAACAGATTTTTTAAAACAGTTATGGGTGTTTATTACCTGGAGTTTATAGTAGGCGGTGAGACAATATCAGATGTGATCTTCTCAACTCTGACGTATCTACCTAACAGAGAAGAGGGGGGAAAGGAGGCCGGCAACACCGCTAGGCGGCGAGTGTGTCTCCTGCTTGTGGTGTACCCAAGGGACAGAAACGCACTCTTAGCTTGCATCAGGCTACTGATAGGTGCAGATACTCTTATGAGATCCCTGTATACGCTATGACAGGGCAGCGTGTCCGCGGCCCAAGATGCTGTAACACCTGTCGGGCTGATCTTCAGGTGGGGGCACTGAGAGAGTGGCTGGCTCTGTATCGTGCACTGCCACCCTCTGTGATGCCTCTTGGCATAGTCAAAACTGATTATGTGTGCTACGACGACTCGGATCTGGGAGGCGCGAGCGTCGATGCGTGAACATGCTACTATACATCGACGTTGGCGTGTCGCTAACGATGATGTCGATTCCATGTTGGTGCCGTCTGTGGTGCGTTAGACATGCGCTGACATACACCAACGAGGGCTCCGGATTATACGGACCCATCACTCGATGAGACCAACTGTCCGCCCAGGGAGAAGTGATGGCGCATTGCGTGAACTGCATGATCAAGTGGTTCACGAGTCACATCACCGGGACTCCGCTTGTTGTAACTTTAAAGCCTGAATGTTTAATAGATACGCGAAGGGTAGATATATATTCCTTCATGTGCACAGGATTTGGACATCCATACTCAACGGCTGTGCGATTGGTGCAGCTGACACGTGGACACGGGAATATGGAAGTGCTTAAGCCTGTGTGCTCAAGATGACACGTAACTTCTTCACACATGCTTACTGCTGGATAGAATCTCACGACAGCTCGGCTGACATGCTGGCGAAACCCGTGCACGGATAGGCATATGTCATCACGTGTTAAAAGGGTTGTGGTTGCATTGCAGTTCTTTTGCAAGCACATTTTATGGGCCAATAGCGCTGGTGGAATGTGCCTACTGGTTATTTTCGTTGGCTCACGAAGAACACATGTTAACGTACGAAGTAAGGCAAGACCTGCTGGCACATCGTCCAGAATCCGTGCCGTTAAATACACCCCCGCTGCAGATAAAAGAGCGTCTTTCATGTTCCATATACTTAGTTTATAACAGATAGACCCGAGCCCGCACTCCTACATTATGAATAGATGCTTCTATTGGTTTCCTATCTTCGCTGATCCATCGCATGATCATTCTCATATAAGAATCTGCAAATTACTTGCATATGTCCTAATGCACCAAATCAAAAGGGCCACCTACAGCATTGACATGGAGACTAGATCACACAGGTGTCCTATCCTGCCAGCAAGCTGCTCAGTGTGTACGAGCAAACATGTAGCTCTGAGAGTCTACGATCATCTGAAGTAGGTGCATTGTGTAGTGCTATGGTCAGTAAGGAGTGACTCATGTGGTGTCTTAGAAACAATCCGATGCTACACACTACTGCACATGTATGCTGATTTCATACTCTAGACAGATCATCTTACTTCGGTTGGGCACAGCGGGCTGTGAGAGCACGAATGCATTCATCAGTACGCGTTAGCTGCCTGTAACGTGGGGAGAGACTAATTACCCATGTGCCCAGACCTCAATCTACGAAGCAACTGGTCAGCATCACGAGCTCTCATCGGGGCAAGCGCGATCATTTATCCCGGGGCACGAGCAGGCGAATCACGTAGTCTTGGGGGGGACTGTGATTGTAATGATTCAAAGCTGTACACTCCTCTTTAAAGATGGAATATTCTAGCTGAACTGCATCTACGTGAGTCTATGAGCGGAGAAACCAAAAACAAAACAAAACCAACTACCGCGATCACGGCCAAACTAAGGTCAACACTGGTTCGGTGTAGAGGGAAGTATCTTTATTGATGTGAAACTCACCCGTAGAAGGTCCTGATAAGTTGTGTCAGCAAGCTTTCATTCTAGGATGGCTAGACGCTAATACGTCCGCTCTGTAAGGATGTGCTGCAGTCGCACTGTTTGGCAACAGGAGGCACATATACTTCTGTAAGCCTGCGCATGGTGATGTTGACGGGAGTGTGGGCTTGCAATTACAAGCTAGCGGGGTAGAGTAAGTAATAAGTGACTACTTAATCCCAGTGTGCCAAGATTATCACCATACACTTGCGACTTGTGATATCTGAAATGGTATTCTTTCCTCGGATTTCTGCATCCGCCATGAATCTCCTTAGCTAATTCGTGAGTAGAAGAACACCTCAACCTTTTAAAGGTGCCGTGTGCGGCATCAACAGGCGCCAGAAGACGCGAATCCATTGCATGAACAAATTCTAGTGACTGTGGGGCAGTTTGTACGGCACCGCCCTTATAACGGATTACGCGTTATAGTCGAACAAAAGAGAAAGGGCATTCGTACTCGCACTCGCATGGGCACTCTATAAGGGCCTAGCCACACTGTTCACTAACTACATATGGCATTGTCGCCCTTATGGAATTTTAGACGGACTGTGAGACACAAGGTGGTCATGTATGTTTCGTCTTGCCGTCTAGGTGTTTTCTTATGCACTTTTTGCTGCGAGCCTTGGCAGGTGTGTGGGCGGTAGCCTAATGGGTGGTTGCGTGCTTTGATAGGGGATTTTACTGGAAAGCTCAAAAGATAGGGAAGTGCGGGCGATTGGGTGTGGACATGAGTGAGTAGCCTGGTAGCGTCTAGGGGTCCTGGGATGACCCACCACAGGTCCGCATTTGCAAGAGGGAGGTTTATGTTCGCGGGGGATCCGGTGATTTGCCTTGAGGATATATGCTCCGGGTGATTCCGGTTCCCGCACACGCCGAGTAACATCTGTGTAGGGGGGGTGGGGGGAGTCGCCCATTTGGGGACAGGGACCAGAGTTGACATGGCTTTGATAAAGCGCTGCCGGTAAGTCTTGTTGATGACGCTATACAAAGACAAAAAATTCTGAGGATTTCGCCGTGTGTTGTCATTACAGATTGGGGCTCCCTACTTTAACGTGATTTTGCATCCATTTAATATACTATTGCCCTATATGGAGGGAGAATAAAACACAACCAGGTCCCACCATTTGTGGCCTAGAAGCAATTGGTTGAATTGTGTACAGACGACAGAAAAAAATTTCGCGCTGGCATGATGACATAAAGCGAACTCAAGACAGGGTTAACAGTTCACACAAAAATCTACTCTGCAGTCAAAGATCAAGTGAAAGGGGGGAATAGAAAAAGAGGACCTCCGATAGACGTGCAACACCAACCACAATAAGAGTGATTACCAAAATACACACGACCGAATAGCAAAAAAGGAGCCCAGGACAAACGGAGAATAGCCAGACGACAGTATCTCGCATTTCAAGAAACGTATTGGCCTTATTCGAGGGATGTTCTTCTCAAGATATTCAAGCTTTTGATTATGGGTGAATGGAGAACTGGGTCCAGAAAGCTACGATGGTCACCAAGGGCACCATGATTTGATTAAGGGAGGTTCTCGGGTCACGCAAATCTGTCAAACAAGTGATATATTAAAAGAATTTTTGTTTTCTTGTACCAAGTGTCAGGGTGTTGAATTTCTAAAATGGCAATTTGTGGACTTATCATGGGAAGCAATATTTGATGGGCATTCATCGTGTGAAGGTGATACCGTCAGGTTAGACAGAAGGTTGTGAGTTACCAAGTAAACATTATCCGACAAACTTAATTACTATCATGAAAGCGGCTTTGTTGGTCCCCGGGGATACCCTACTCGTGATGTCCGTAACAAGAGCTAAGTTTTTGGTTAAAACACCTCCACATGTGACATAAAAACGGCTGGCTACCCCGTGGCAGTATCTGGCTTTTAACAGATTAAATAGAACGGTGTTTCTAGAACTAACATTTCCCACAGTTCGAAGACAGGGTTAAAGAAAGGGCTGTCATTACACCCGTGTGAGGGATTACACTCTAAGATGCATAAAAGACACGAGTTAGCAAAGACTTACCCGTTTATTCACTTCGGGGAACCTGAAGCCGACTTCACCACTGCTGATGCTCTTGGATGGAGTAACTAAAGGAGGAGCATAGTTTTGTGCTAAAATCATTTCCCACAATGCTGAACAGTGCTACAGATGGGCTTCTCCCACCGTGTTAATTCTCTATGTTTGACAAGACTCGATTTAACGCCAAACAGTTTGGCGCCATCGTCGAACATAAAAGAGAGCTTGCATAGGGCCGGGCCCTGTGTACGGGCTATCGAGGCTGAAAGACAGATTGATTCTAATGTGGAAACATCTTCACCACTGAAACACTAAAGGGTTTCTCACCACTGTGTGAATTGTTCGAGCGAGTTTGACAAATCACGTTTTCTGTATTAAAAACATATAGTGTCCACTTCCTGAACATACGCTACGGCTTCTCAATCCCGGTGTGGTGTCTCAGATGGGTAGCGTCAATAAGGGTGTTGTGTTAAAAGAAAAAGCATGGGCTAACGCACAGTGCGGGCTGCAGGAAAAGGCTTCTCCTCGTGTTTCTGCAGTTTTTTGAGGGTTCATCTTCTGCGTCTGAATATTTGTATCGATTATTGTGGGACCTTCCCAGGCTGTGATAAGCGGAAGAGGGGATAAGGGTAGGATCAATGATTGAACTGGTGTACAGTGTAAAGGATCTAGGGGTAGATAAGGTAAGGCTATTGTTACAACCTTCAAATATAATTGGTGGGGACCGTCCTCATCTTTCCGGTTGTTTAAATTCTAAGGGGTCCAAATTTCTCTAGGCGATCCTGTACTGGTCATCTAATTAAGATAAATGTATTAATCTCTATTAACTTACTTAGAACATTAAAGAGTCAGATGTATATAATACATGGTTACATAAGCTAAAATCACAATCTACATGTAGATAGAAGGGTAAACAGGTGTCTCATGGATGATGTGGTCAGACACACATACTGTAACATATATTTGCCACTTTTATGTGTTGAACCAGGAAGCCGTGTAGGTCGACCACTAGTTTGGTCACAATCATGGTTTAGTGAATTGCAGATGAGATAGATGTGTAAGCATTTTGACTAATTAGTGGGACTCAAAGCAGCGAAAAACACGGGAGTTAGAAAAAACCAGCAAAATACTACTGCACCTGGACGTTTTGTACCATAAAGTAGGAAGGTCTCCGTCCAATTACAGAGCGCGAAGTGCAGTGACGCCCCTCAGCATTGTGTCGAATCGTGTAACGATATATTCTTCACGGTGCGGGTCACCTGGAATAAAACTACAAGACTGATGAACAGATGGAAAGATGGTAAGTGATTAAACACTCGACAATTGGATACGTGGATAGGATGAGATAGAAAAAGGGAGGATTGGTGTGTAATAAAAAGAGTCTTGAGATAAACGACAAAGAAGAGGAGTCCAAGAGTTTCCCGTAGGTGAATTTGGGATGCGACCATAGGCATGTGAGGAATAACAAGGAGGGTGCTACCTTGATGGGGGGGGAAGGTCGCTGGTGGACATAGTGGCGGTACTCCTGCGTGTACAATCGCTGTAGTAAAGAAAAGAGACTGGACCAAGGGGGGAGGGGTGCGATCCGGTGATGTGGAAATCTACTGGGATAACTAATAAGAGTCACGCTGGTGAGAAACGTCAACAGGGAAAGGGACGTGAATTGACCTCTTTCGCATACAGGATAAGGCATAGAGCGTGGAGAGTGGGGAGTTTAGTCCTGTCAGGTACCGGCTGAGTGGTGAGGTGCATGGGGGGAGTGAATGGTTGGGAAAGTTCGCTGCGATCAAAAAGGACGTCCGGTGGTGACAGCACATGTTGTGTCGCTAGGGTGAACTGCATACAAGTGCCACAGCGGGGAAAGGAAGAGAATATGGAGAATGAGACAGAGGGGAGAGAGGGCCGTCACATAATATGAGGCTAGGGCGAATGGCGGGAACAAAGAGCGCAAAGGGGAAAAATCTACAGTAATGGCACGGGGAGGAGGGAGAACACGGAAAAGTTTATGAAATTCAAACACTGGGGACCATCAAAAAGGGGAGTGGACACGACAGATAAGATAATGGAAAGACGCGGAAGCCAGTCCATTTATACGGGGGGGGTCAACGGGGTAATTTGCGTCAGATAATGTCTGTATGCGTTTGGGGGAGAATCTGCTTAATTTTTCAGGTGCAGGTAGAAACAATTTACAAGTGAAGTTACCGGACTCTTGCGTGGAATCCTTTGCTTTTAACAAATAGTCATTGTATACTGTTTTAAATTCATCACCTCTAGCGTGTGAGAGCAGAGGGACATATGAAGGCATAGAATCTTCCAGCCCCCGTCACAGGAAAAGATAGGGATGTTTATTCCGGAGAATAGTGGAAGAAGTCCGGCGACCTGAGACATGGATTGCCTCATTGGGCAAAACGCACCGTATCCAGTCTAGGTCCACCCGAAAAGAAGAGAAGGAAGAGGGAGATTAGGAAGTTGGAAGGGGATTTTATCAAGTTCCTCAGAAAGATGAGAAACATGAGTGGGCTCTCCTTCGTAGCTCCATCATCTTGTTGGTGACTTCTATGATCTTGCTCATTGATGTCATCCTGTAATCCGGGGTGAGGGGAGGAGGCCGGATTGGGCTCATGGGTTCTCCCCCGCCCTTCATACACAGGGGCCTGATAGCGCCCACTAGAGGTCTTCTTCACTACTGTGTAATCCTGGTTAGGAGAGACACATGAAAATCTCCCTCCATACATTTCCAGAATCTCTCACCTCTCCAGTCGCTATCATCTGTTATTCCCATAGATAATGATGTCATGTGACCTCATCACAATCTCTCACCTCTCCAGTGATATAGAAGAGAATCTCTAGGGTGAGGTTTAATATTCTTTCCGCCATCATGTTGTCATATAAATTGTCATGAAGACGATCTGATAATGCTGGAATCTAAATATAAAGAACATAAAACAGTTTAAGATGGTAAGAAACATCATCCTTAAATGGATTCCGAGGGTCAGAGATCTAGGAAAAAAACAGATATATGGAGGGTGGGGGAGGTCGATGCCTAAAAAAATTAAGTTCCATGTGTGGTCCCTCCCGGTGTCCCTCACTGCTGTCTCTCCGGGCCATGCCCCTCTTTGTCCAGGGGCACGAAAGGTGCACAGAGAACAGCTTCCGGCCAGTCACACCCACCTGTCCCCATATCTCAGAGCCTGATACAACGCTGGGAATGGTGTTGGGTCAGTGCGGCCGGCTGGAAGCCGTTCCCAGTGCAACTTTTGTGCCCCTGAACAAAGAGCGGCATGGCCCGGAGAGACGCCAGTGTGGGACACTGAGAAGAACCACACTGGTAAGTTATTTTTTTTAAGCAACTACCCCTCCCCCCACCACCATATGTGTTTCTTTCATAGGACAATTGCTTTAACACTTTTGTTGAGAAGTTGCCAGCAATTATTGCAAAATTCCCGGGTAACTTCTCTTGATAAGTGGAGGTCGCAGCAGTTACATCTCCTAAAGATCAGTTTGCCGTCTCCTGTCCTATGGAAAGCAGGTGACATTCAAACATGGTACAACCCCTCTAATATTACATGTACCCCCTCACCTCCTCCTGCACAGCCGCCTCCACATACAGGACCTGTGATGATGTCATAGTCATGTGACCAGCCCCGGGTGTGGGAGGAGTCATGGGGTCACATGACCAGGTCTGACAGGATTCTCTGCTCAGAGGGTTCAGCGGTACCTCAGGCTGTACAGAGAGTCTGCAGCAGAGCTGTGTGTGTATAATGTGTGTATAGCGGAGCTGTGTGTGTATAATGTGTGTATAGCGGAGCTGTGTGTGTGTATAATGTGTGTATAGCGGAGCTGTGTGTGTATAATGTGTGTATAGCAGAGCTGTGTGTATAGAATGTGTGTATAGCGGAGCTGTGTGTGTGTATAATGTGTGTATAGCGGAGCTGTGTGTGTATAATGTGTGTATAGCGGAGCTGTGTGTGTATAATGTGTGTATAGCGGAGCTGTGTGTGTATAATGTGTGTTTGGTTCAGTGCAAGCAATAATTATATGCAAGTTCCCCCACCGGGGCCTAGCATTTCTTGGGGCCTGGATGCAGCCGGGGCCCAGAATACCGGAGTGGCTGGCGGTTGCGGCCTAGGCACACTAGTGTCACGGTGCTTGGTATAGGGACTGGAGGGCTGTCTTACAGCCTGGCAGGTCTCCAGCAGGTGGTGTGTGCAAGAAAATATATGAGGGAAAGACTGAGGAATTGGTTCTCCCTGGGACAACCCCTTAGTGTCCGTATTATATGTCCCTGGATAATTGATAGGGAGCCTGTGGTGGTGATACAGCCGTATCCATGGAACAGATGGAGGCAACGTTGTGCAAAATAACTCATGGTTCTTTACTGGACCAACTGCAGGCAACGGGCCAAAACAATCTCAGAACAGATGCCGGATTGTTGGAGGTTCCGGATTACTGGAGTGGTCATGGAGAGTTATCCTCAGGAGTAGATTCACCAGCCTGGAAGTAGATACAGGCTGGAATGGGGCTGTGTCCAGACGTAGATGCTGCAGCCCTTGTCCTGGAAGTAGCTGGGTGTCTGTGCTAGTGGTGCACAGACACTGTCTCCTTCTCTAAGTGGGTGTTCTGGAAGATGTGCTCTCTAGGAGAGCTGAGGCCTCGGAGGCCTGTAGTAAGAGCATGTGCTCTCAGTGGTCTCTGGAACTCAAGAGCTCTACAGACCCTTTGGAACTGACCTGAACTTCTCACCTGCCCCTCCCTGTCCATGGGTTTTTTATTACCCTGGTCAGGTGGTGGCTCACTCTCCAATCACACTCGAGTTTTACATAAAGTAATACAATTGGTTGTCCTGGAGCACTGTTATATCCTCCTCCAACTTCCAGGAGGTGTACTGCATCCCACTCACACTCCATCCAGAAAAGGCGATGCAAGTTTTGGGATTGGCGCGGCTCTTCCACAACTCCTATTAAACTCCAACTCCTTGTCCTGTCTTCATCCCTACAGCCTCCATAGCTGTCATGATGTCCTTGTCTCCTGCACCTGTTTGTGAGGTCACCTGCTTGCAGGCCTAGGGGTCTTTGTCTTAGTCTGCATTTTTGGGTCTTGTAGTTCATCTTTGGAGATTTTCCTAATTACACTGCTGTTAACATCAGCCACCACATTAAATCCTAGATGGATGTAGGTTTTAATGTGTAGAAATAATGCCACCCATTAAATTCTTGGAGACATTTTTTGGCCAACCTCGTTGTGTGACCTCGATCAGGTGGAGGTCGCTAAACCAGGCCGATACATGGTCTATGTTTCATACATTGCCTCGCTGATTGTAAACACAATGTTAATACGTTGCATTTTGTAAACGCAAATGTGAACAGCAATGTAATAAGGCAAATTTCCTCCCCTCGGCTTTTGTATTTTGTTTCAAAACGCAATGTAAACGCCTCATGTGAACGCAAGCCCGCTGTAAGAAGCCATCATTTCTGCTCAGGGTGAACAGCACTGAAACCACTGGTCCCTCATCCAGCATATGCTCTGTGGCTCATCAAAGACGATAACGTCTGTACCTCGTGGTGCCATCAGGTACCTTGCAGGTCATCTAGAAAGCAGACCACATTGTTTTGAATGGTCTGATGTGACACTTAATGCCTCTTACCTCCCTTACATGTGCCTAGAGTTGTGATCCATTCATTTTCTGATTCCTCAGGGAATTTTTCGCAATGAAGTGATTATCAGTGTAAGATGTGGCCAAAGGACGTCCACTTCTCTGCCTCTTGTTGACTTCCAGTCTCTCTGCATCTCTGGTACAACCTGCTGGTGACTTCTGTGACTCTCTAAGCTAAGTGGCCACTTCTGTCTGAGAACATCCTGCCTGAAGCCTCACAATGTTTAGGGACTGCTAATCAGTTATTAGGTGATGTCATAATGACAATATATTCACGTGAACAGCATGATAAGGAGGACTGTCTAAATACCAATTCTAATTGAAACATGACATTTACTGGTTGATACAGTCTATAGATCCAAACCTGTTATAAATTTTGCCTTTAAGCTTCTTGTTAGATACAAGCAAGTTGTGCAAAAAGTACCGAAACACTGAACAGTTGGACTTAGGGCTACAATAACGTTCTACTTTTTTTATTTTAATTTGCATCTAGTACCATTTTGTGAGGAATTAGCAGGGGGACTTGCTACCGTTGTGTTTAGCTCTTAGTGGCACACATATCCATAGCAAAGACCGAAGTGGGAAAATTCAGTAGGGGTTGGATTTCAATTAGGCACTAACTCAGTGTCATCTCATCTGGCATAGTAGTGTGCTTTGATACTTGGCTAGAAAATAGCCATAGGAGAATACAAAGAGCTTACTTACGCGTACAGTAGCGTTCTATATATTTGATTTCTGGTTGATCTGCTGGTGGCGTACTTTCCCATGCATTAACTTGCCACTTCTGAGCATTTGTAGTGAGACTTGCGACCTCGCTGTGTTCTGCGCTTTAGTGGCGCACCATAGCCATAGCAAAGACCGAATGGGAAATTTAGTAGGTTTGGATTTCAATTAGGCACTCACTCATGTCATCTCATCTTGGCATAGTAGTGTGCTTTGATACTTGGCAGAACTAGGCCATAGCAAAGGATAGCATTGTTGGTTTAAAACTCAAAAAAAACAAAAAACACAAAAAAACCAAAAAACCAACAAAAACACAAAAAAAAGTTAAAAAAAAATAAAGTTATAACATCTCATTTTAATAAAAATGTTAACCTAGGGCTAGGGGTAGAGGACGAGGGCGTGGAGTGGGCTCAACGACTGCAGGTGTCGCGGCCGTTGTCTGGCGGAGGCAGGGGTTCCACCTACTACTTGAACTACCAACCACGTATGCGCAGGCATATGAATGCTAAACACCCCACTCAGTGGCACACAGCCCGTTCACCGCTCGCGCCGTGCACACCACTGCTCCTCCCCTGTTCAGCCTGATAGTCAAGCGCCTGCCTGCCCGGACCCTGTCCCCCACAAAAACCTCCATCGGTCGCCTCGCACGATCTCCACAGCATCCACCAGCGTTCAGCTCCTCCTACCCCAGACGCTGAAGCGGAAACGCAAATATAGTGCAACCCACCCCGCACCCCCAAGCCCTTAATGTGCACATCTCCAGATTGCTTAGCCTGGAGATGCTGCCCTCTAGGCTAGTAGAGACGAGGCCCTTTCGCAACCTCATGCCGGCGGCCGCCCCTCGGTATTCGGTCCCCATCCGCCACTACTTTTCCCGATGTGCCGTCCCAGCCCTGCACCAGCACGTGTCAGACAACATCACGTGCCCTGACCAACCCGTTTCTGACAAGGTCCACCTGACACCACGGACACGTGGACGAGTGCTGCCGGGCAGGGCCACTATATATCGCTGACGGCACATTGGGTTAACTGTTGTGAGGCTGGGACCCGAGTCTGACCCTGGGCTGGTCACTATACTGCCGACGCCGATGATTGCGGGCCTCCTACCTCGGTCCAGGTGTTTCAGGCCTACTATGCCTCCTCCTCCTCCTCCCACCCCTCCTCCACCTCCTCCTCCGAACTACCATCCGTGGCACGGCGCCATCAGTCGGTAGCTTAGCACAGCATCAGTGCCGTCGCTAGCGACAGCAGGCGTGCTCAAACTGCTGACAAGGCCTATAAAAGCCCACCGCCCAAGAGCTATTACAAGGTCATCACGGCGCAAACTGATCTGTGGCTTGCACCGCTGAACCTAAGCCAGGCATGGTTGTGTGTGACAACGGCCGTAACCTGGTGGCGGCTCTGCAAACTCGCAGACTGACACATGTGCCATGCCTGGCCAATGTGTGTACATCTGATAGTTCCAGCGTTTCCTCTCAAGACTACCCCATCTGTCTGATTTGCTCACGAAGGTGCGCCGCATCTGTGCGCATTTCAGGAAGTCCAGCTCCGATGCTGCCGAGCCACTCTCAGGGCAGCGCAGCGCCGCCTCCAACTGCCCACTCACCGACTGTTGTGCGACGTGCCCACGAGGTGGAATTCAACACTGGCCATGTTATCCAGTTTACCACCGCGCGAGCCATTGTAGACTGCCAGATGTCACTTCCACCCAAGCATGGTAGTCAGTGTCAGTCAGCTTCCTCAGTCTACAATGAGGAGTGATTGTATGTCTGATATCTGTCCGGTGCTGAGTAACTTTGAGGAGTCAACACGATAATCAGTGCGATGCCGCATCATCAGCCTCACCACCCGCTGCTTTGGCCTGTTGAAAATCTCTGATCAGCATGAAGTCGGAAGCTTTGCGCTCGTCACAAGAGACGGGGAAGAGATCTTGTTGAATAGCCAAAGCACCCTCAGGTCTGTTTCTTCAGCGCATATCGGAGGAGGTGGAGGTGGAGGAGGATGAGGAGTAAGAGGAGTGAGAATGTTGGCGAGACCAGAGGAGGACGCATTGTTGAGTCCTTTCCACTGTTCAGCGTGTATGGGCAGAAGAAGAGGAGTTGGAGGAGTTGGAGGAGGAGGAAATGGACATCGCAGGCCAGTGAGGGGGTGAATTCTTACGCGTTGTACTCTGGCGCATTGGCAGATTTTCATGCTAGGCTCCCTATCCCTTGACCCTCGCGTTCAAGAGTTTTTCCAGCACCCGAGAGGGTGTTCACTCTCCTGGACCACGGTACAAGCAAAATCTTTCCACTCTCATCCCTGCAGGAAAGGATGTGAGAATTGCAGATGATACCAGCAGGCCCTGGTGCACAGCTGAAACAGTATTCCCTTCTGACAAGCGCTACGGCAGAGTGCGTAGTTCTGCGGAACAAGTAGCGAGGAGATAGGCGAGCAGGCAGCTTGTCCAGCACTGCAAGGGTACTCTTTTACAAGGCTTTTGCCAGCTTTATGTCACCCCAGCAAGACACTGTCACCTGTCCTTCCCCAGTCTGGCTAGAGTAGGGCTGATCTTTACAGAAAGATGGTGAGGGATACGTAGCATACCATACCATCGTCCTAAATGATCACAACAGCTCCCTACAACTACTGGGTTTCAAAGCTGGACATGTTGCCACAACTGGCGCTGTACGCCTTGGAGGTTCTGCCTTCCCTGCCGCTAGGTCTTGTCCAGCGGTTTTCAGTGCAGGCTGGTGGCAATGGCCAGGTTTCATGCACATCCCCGCTTTTCAATTCATATAAAACATTGTTCACAGGGATGTGAGGCTTATTAGTCCATTTTCTATTAGAAAATCAGCGCCAAATGTGTCAACTAGTGAAGCTCCCGTGGCGAGGGCTCTTGCGGCGAGGGCTAGATCTTCAGAAGTCTGGAGGTTCTTTAAGGAAACACCGGATGACCGACGGACTGTGGTGTGCAACATTTGCCAAACCAGGCTCAGCAGGGGTTCCACCACTACTAGCTTAACTACCACCAGTATGCGCAGGCATATGAATGCTAAACACCCCACTCAGTGGCAACAAGCCCGTTCACCTCCGGCCGTGCACACCACTGCTCCTTCCCCTGTGTCAGCTGCTAGTCAGCCCCCTGCCCAGGACCCTGCCACAAAAACCCCATCGTCGCCTCCACGATCCTCCACAGCATCCACCAGCGTTCAGCTCTCCATACCCCAGACGCTGGAGCGGAAACGCAAATATAGTGCAACCCACCCGCACGCCCAAGCCCTTAATGTGCACATCTCCAGATTGCTTAGCCTGGAGATGCTGCCCTACAGGCTAGTAGAGACCGAGGCCTTTCGCAACCTCATGGCGGCGGCCGCCCCTCGGTATTCGGTCCCCAGCCGCCACTACTTTTCCCGATGTGCCGTCCCAGCCCTGCACCAGCACGTGTCAGACAACATCATCCGTGCCCTGACCAACGCCGTTTCTGACAAGGTCCACCTGACCACGGACACGTGGACGAGTGCTGCCGGGCAGGGCCACTATATATCGCTGACGGCACATTGGGTTAACTTGGTGGAGGCTGGGACCGAGTCTGACCCTGGGGCTGGTCATATACTGCCGACGCCGAGGATTGCGGGGCCTACCTCGGTCCAGGTGTTTCAGGCCTACTATGCCTCCTCCTCCTCCCACCCCTCCTCCACCTCCTCCTCCGAACTACCATCCGTGGGCACGGCGCCATCAGTCGGTAGCTCTAGGCACAGCAGCAGTGCCGTCGCTAAGCGACAGCAGGCGGTGCTCAAACTGCTGAGCCTAGGCGACAAAAGGCACACCGCCCAAGAGCTATTACAGGGCATCACGGCGCAGACTGATCTGTGGCTGGCACCGCTGAACCTCAAGCCGGGAATGGTTGTGTGTGACAACGGCCGTAACCTGGTGGCGGCTCTGCAACTCGGCAGACTGACACATGTGCCATGCCTGGCCCATGTGTTAAATCTGATAGTGCAGCGTTTCCTCAAGACATACCCCAATCTGTCTGATTTGCTCACGAAGGTGCGCCGCATCTGTGCGCATTTCAGGAAGTCCAGCCCAGATGCTGCCACTCTCAGGGCAGCGCAGCGCCGCCTCCAACTGCCCGCTCACCGACTGTTGTGCGACGTGCCCACGAGGTGGAATTCAACACTGACCATGTTATCCAGAGTTTACCAGCAGCGCAGAGCGATTGTAGACTGCCAGATGTCAACTTCCACCAGAACTGGTAGTCAGGTCAGTCAGCTTCCTCAAGTCTACAATGAGGAGTGGACGTGGATGTCTGATATCTGTCAGGTGCTGAGTAACTTTGAGGAGTCAACACAGATGGTCAGTGGCGATGCCGCCATCATCAGCCTCACCATCCCGCTGCTTGGCCTGTTGAAAAACTCTCTGGTCAGCATGAAGTCGGAAGCTTTGCGCTCGTCACAAGAGATGGGGGAAGAATATTCCCTTGTTGATAGCCAAAGCACCCTGAGGTCTGTTTCTCAGCGCATATCGGAGGAGGTGGAGGTGGAGGAGGATGAGGAGGAAGAGGAGGAGAATGTTGGCGAGACACAAGAGAGGACCATTGTTGAGTCCTTCACTGTTCAGCGTGTATGGGCAGAAGAAGAGGAGTTGGAGGAGTTGGAGGAGGAGGAAATGGACAGTCAGGCCAGTGAGGGGAGTGAATTCTTACGCGTTGGTACTCTGGCGCATATGGCAGATTTCATGCTAGGCTGCCTATCCCGTGACCCTCGCGTTCAAAGAATTTATTCCAGCACCGATTACTGGGTGTTCACTCTCCTGGACCCACGGTACAAGCAAAATCTTTCCACTCTCATCCCTGCAGAGGAAAGGAGTGTGAGAATGCATGAATACCAGCAGGCCCTGGTGCACAAGCTGAAACAGTATTTCCCTTCTGACAGCGCTAGCGGCAGAGTGCGTAGTTCTGCGGGACAAGTAGCGAGGGAGAGTAGGCGAGCAGGCAGCTTGTCCAGCACTGGCAAGGGTACGCTTTACAAGGCTTTTGCCAGCTTTATGTCACCCCAGCAAGACACTGTCACCTGTCCCCAGTCTCGGCAGAGTAGGGCTGATCTTTACAGAAAGATGGTGAGGGAGTACGTAACTGACCATACCATCGTCCTAAATGATCACACAGCTCCCTACAACTACTGGGTTTCAAAGCTGGACATGTGGCACGAACTGGCGCTGTACGCCTTGGAGGTTCTTGCCTGCCCTGCCGCTAGCGTCTTGTCCGAGCGGGTTTTCAGTGCAGCTGGTGGCATCATCACCGATAAGCGTACACGCCTGTCGACTGACAGCGCTGACAGGCTGACGCTTATTAAAATGAATAAAGGCTGGATTTCTCAGAATTTCCAATCTCCACCAGGTGAAGGAAGCTCAACCTGAATAATTGATCCACTCCTCCTCCTCCTCCTCATTTTCCTCCTTCTCCTCCTCTTTGTACAGTAAAGCAGAGGAAAATGGCTATTTTTTGACAGGGCCCACTGGCTCTTGCTATAGTACTTCATGCATTTAATTTTTCTGGAGGGCCACCTACCCGGTCCTCTGTTTGAAACAATTTTTGTGAGTGCCACATACAGGCACTCAATCTATTCCATTTTTCTGGAGGGCCACCTACCCGGTCCTCTGTTTTAAAAAATTTTTGGGACTGCCACATACAGGCACTCAATCTATTCCATTTTACTGGAGGGCCACCTACCTGCTCCTCTGGTTTGAAACATTTTTGGGACTGCCACATACAGGCACTCAATCTATTCCATTTTTCTGGAGGGCCACCTACCTGCTCCTCTGGTTTGAAAACTTTTTGGGACTGCCACATACAGGCACTATCCAAATTAAATTGTCTCCATAGCAGCCTCCACACGTTGTCTCCATTGCTACCTCCAAAAGTCGTCCATATAGCTGCCTCCATACATCGTCCCTTTATCAAACGAGGTGTGTCAGGCAGAAATTTGGGTTGTTTTCATGGATTCCACATCAAAGTTGTTAACTTTGTCGCCACCCTGCTGTGTTATCCACAAAATATACTGGCAAACTTTTACCATTTAGGGATATTATTTCAGCGCTTCTTGCGCATCTGTTTACATTCCCCTCACCCGGCATATCCTAAACTTATAAGAACGCTACTACACTTGATCTTATACAAAAGGTTCTTAGAAGTGCTGTTTGGGGAGTAGCCTAGAGACAGGGGCTTGGATTGGCAAAAGCTCGCCTGGCAGCGGAGCGCCAGCTCCATGCCAAGATCCAACTAACATAGTTTTAACTGCAGCACCTTTAATCTACTACTAGTTCACTGCCTCCATACATGGTCCCCTTATCAAACGAGCTGTGTCAGGCAGAATTTTGGGTTGTTTTAATGGCTTCCATGTTAACTTTGTCGCCACCCTGCTGTGTAATCCACAAAATATACTGGCAAACTTTTATCATGTACCGATATTATTTGAGCGCTTCTTGCTCACCTCCTTTGGTTCCTCTCTGCCACCCATTGGTTTGAAGCCTGAGTCCATTTAGGGTATGTCGCCATGACACTCTCTAGCCTGCTGCCGCTGCCTCTGCATGCCGTCCCCTATAGTGTCAGGGTCAATTATTGCATGTTTTAGATGCTATCTAGCTTCATTCTGTCACTCTGTCATGGCCATGCTGTTGCCCATAATTTTGGCATAATGGTGCGTTTAAGCAGCCTCAGAGGCATCCATGCATGCTGCCCCTGCTGTTTCCTGTCCATTTCCGTGGTGTTTCCATCCTTTTCTGAGGTTCCCAGGTGTTTGGCCAAGCTTCCCTGTGCAGAGCCTTGGTCCCCTTGAAAAATGCTCGAGTCTCCCATTGACTTCAATAGGCAGCGGCAGCAGGCAGAGAGTGGCATGGCGACATACCCTAAATGGACTCAGGCTTCAAACCAATGTGGCAGAGAGAACCAGGAGGTGAGCAAGAAGCGCTCAAATAATATCGGTACATGAAAAAGTTTGCCAGTATATTTTGTGGATTACACAGCAGGGTGGCGACAAAGTTAACATGGAAGCCATGAAAACAACCCAAAATCTGCCTGACACAGCTCGTTTGATAAGGGACCATGTATGGAGCATGACTAGTAGTAGATTAAAGGTGCTGCAGTTAAACTATGTTAGTTGGATCTTGGCATGGAGCTGGCGCTCCGCTGCCAGGCGAGCTTTCGCCAATCCAAGCCCCTGTCTTAGGCTACTCCCCAAACAGCACTTCTAAGAACCTTTTGTATAAGATCAAGTGTAGTAGCGTCTTATAAGTTTAGGATATGGCGGGTGAGGGGAATGTAAACAGTGCGCAAGAAGCGCTGAAATAATATCCTAAAGGTAAAAGTTTGCCAGTATATTTTGTGGATAACACAGCAGGGTGGCGACAAAGTTAACAACTTTGATGTGGAATCCATGAAAACAACCCAAATTTCTGCCTGACACACCTCGTTTGATAAGGGACGATGTATGGAGGCAGCTATAGGGACGACTTTTGAGGTAGCAATGGAGACAAACGTTGGAGGCTGCTATGAGACAATTTAATTTGGATAGTGCCTGTATGTGGCAGTCCCAAACTTTTCAAACCAGAGGATCAGGTAGGTGGCCCCCGTAAAATGGAATAGATTGAGTGCCTGTAGTGGCAGTCCCAAAATTTTTTCAAACCGAGGAGCAGGTAGGTGGCCCTCCATTAAAGGAATAGATGAGTGCCTGTTGTGGCAGTCAAAAATTTCAAACCAGAGAGCAGGTAGGTGGCCCTCCAGTAAAATGGAATAGATTGAGTGCCTGTATGTGGCAGTCCCAAAATTGTTCAACCAGAGGAGCAGTAGGTGGCCCTCCAGTAAAATGGAATAGATTGAGTGCCTGTATGTGCAGTCCCAAAATGTTTCAAACCAGAGGAGCAGGTAGGTGGCCCTGCAGTAAATGGAATAGATTGAGTGCCTGTATGTGGCAGTCCAAACATTTTCAAACCAAGGAGCAGGTAGGTGGCCTCCAGTAAAATGGAATAGATTGAGTGCCTGTATGTGGCAGTCCACAAAATGTTTTAAAACAGAGGACGGTAGGTGGCCTCCAGAAAAATGGAATAGATTGAGTGCCTGATGTGGCACTCACAAAATTGTTTCAAACAGAGACCGGGTAGGTGGCCCTCCAGAAAAATTAAATGCATGAGTACTATAGCAAGAGCCAGTGGGCCCTGTCAAAAATAGCCATTTACTGCTCTAAAGGACAATGTCCTCCATTGTGACAGTCAATGCCATACAATCTAAGTTATGTGGATCTTCTTTTTGGTCTGAATAGGCACAATTTGTACAGGTTATCGGTCTCTGCAGTATTGAGAAATAACTGGTCTATTAAAGGAAGAAGGCATCTTACCCTTGGTTTATTGGCTGAAAGTGTGACACCAGTCAAGGAGAACTATAGAGTAAAGGTCATCAATCTTCTTTATGTCATTCCATATGAGGAAGAGATGTTTTGTTTTGACGGTCACAATTTATCATCCTCATTTATAGGGGTTTATGTGCAGCTCTGTTCAGATGAATAAAGAAATAGGCGTTCTCAGGATACCCAAAAAAACAAGGAAAAAGCATATCCGTGAGCATGAATATTGAGCTGCAATTGCACGAAGGGATGGATAAGGGTAGTTCTTCTTTATAAAAAAGCGTCTAACAGTGTAGAGAGATTCTCAAAGGATGATATTTCTTACTGAGGATTTGTGTATAGACTTATTTTTAGGCAATGCGTTATCAGAGACAAAAAAAGTATGTAAATACGGTATGCTAATTAGCTTAATTCATAGAGTCCCACTTGTTTTCTGTAGACAGTTGTCGGTTCTGACTCTATCAATACAGAGTTACGGTTTGCGGGCAGGATTGACAGGGGTCGATCCCTAAATTATGCTGCCTAGGCGAACCGATAACGGTGCACCTCTACGTATTTTTAACTGTCAGATCATGATGAGCATGTGACGGTGCCTTTGATGCGCCCAAACCTACTTGACAGTTGTGCTGCTGAGGCGAGAGGATCATATCGCTCATATTGGTGCACCTTGGTGAGATGTACTAGATGGAGCAGAGAGGTGGTACTTGTCTGCCATTGAAGATACAGATTTCTGCCAAGCTTTGTGGGAAAAACGTGTGAAAAATTAACCATACTGTTATCCAGAGAATCCCATCTGATACCATAACTGGTAGGATTTTTGGTTGTCATCAATTATAGAAACAGCTAACTTGATGGCGGATGGAAATTTCTTAGATGGCGCGAGGAATGTTTCTACTGAAAAGACATAATAGTTCTAATTAACATTTCCTACAGCCAGCGCATGTCGCGCACTCGGCAGCCAGCTGGGGAGGAAGGAGGCTACAGGGGAGGTAAGGCCAGACGGAGGGCAGCAGCGGGAAAACATGGGTGCGCCCGACGGTCCAAGAAAGGGAGAGGGAGCACCCGCGACAGTCTGTGCTGGATCTATGGGTCAGTGCCTTGTTTGATCATGATGGATTCTTGATGAGTCTTTGAATTCCTTGCTCCATACAAATTGTTCATTTGCTTGCTAAGTTTTTGATTGACCTCGGGGCCTTGTTGTGTCGAGCCTGGACCAACTGCAGTAGAACCTTATAATTTGTTTTTAATTGAGTAGTATGCTCCCTTTGATTCACTTCTTATGAAATTATATCCCCCCCCCCCAAAAAAAAAATGGGAACCGTCCTCATATAATATATTTAAGGCATCTAGTTCTCATTTCAGATCATTTAGTAGAAGTAATGGCCCTTGCGGACTGCCTTCACATATGGGCATTTCTATGCGTTGTACAACAGCTGAGGGGAGGGGATCTGTTAACATTGGATCCGATTTATTACCGGTCCAGTTGCGATCCAGCAGGAGAGTTCTCCGACGCTGTCGGGTCTGCCGGGATTCATAAGGTCCGTGCAACGATATCCACCAAGTGTCGTGGAGTTCCGCCGGAGTTCACCTTCTTCTTCCGGTCCATTGATTGCTTGATCTTGGACACAATTCCTTTAAAATTCCGAGTTTTTGCCGCATCCATCGGGTTGTCCGCGGCCACGCCCCCAATTCCCGTCGCGTGAAAGTCGGCGGCGATGTGCCACAATCCGATCGGTGTGCGCCAAAATCACGGGGCAATTCAGGGCAAAGCGCAAATGTCGGGAAACCCGATGAGAGGCGGATTTCGGCTGCTTAGTAACTTGAGCCCAATATGTTTTGTAGATGCCAAACCGTTATCAGCAATGTAATAGCAAGTCTTTCTCTCCATGTGCATTGTGTTTTTCAAACCAATATGAATGCCAGTGTGAACGCAGCCTTAGAGGTGTGATAATGTTGGAAATTGCACATGACTCCAACCCTTTGGAAAAACGAATGCTATTGATTTTCGTGTTTTTTCCAGATAGTAAAACACCGTGATTTGCACTTGAGAGTCTCGGAGATCTTTATCTTTGTCGCTCCGCGGCCCCGGCGCGGGCATCTCATTAGACTAAGACCTCGGGGGAATCGGTTGGTGTATTATAGCCGGGATATTTTTTCTAAACAATCATTCGGCGTCCGTCTAAACAAATTCCTGTTCAATGACATTCACATAATGTTTGTCATCACGAGGCAGACGCCGTCATTAGATTAGCGCAGGCCTTATATGACAGTTCTCGCTCTTTTCACAACTCGATGCCTCATTCGAATGAAAATCAAGTTTTCTATCTTCCATCCTTGGGTACTCTTAAGCTCAGTAACCAAACATTTAGAAGTGCATTACAAGGACTCATAAGAGGCTTAGCACGAACGAAATTGCGCCACACAGTTTACATTATGATCGTGGTCTGTCCATGTTGCACGGATGAGAACAAGCTTTCGGAGATACAACTATTCTCTCATAATGGGCTTATTTGCAACCCGACGATCAACAATGTAGTCATAAGAGAAGTATTTGGATTGCAAAGCACGGCCTGCTCTGCAGACTGTGATATATGAGCCTGTAACCCGGGGAGGATTACTACACTAATAAAATATCACGGCGATTGAGAACTGGGATAGGGCCTAATGGGCGTCTGGGGAATTAAAAGAGAAGTTATAGTTCCATTAAACATATGTGGGGTCCTGTATGGAGGCAGCGAAGCGTAAGCAGATTTACACAGTGGGCACATTACTTACCCGTCCAGAGGGTTCACGAAAGTGCATTTTGTATAATGCATGTGTGCCCGATCACTAAGATCGTGCGCCAATATCCTGCATGTGCGCTTCCCTCTCAGGTGCGGAAGAGTTCACCTCTTCTTCCTGGTGCATGTAAGTGGCTTGATCCTTGCCAATGCAAATTTTTGAATTAAATCGGCGCCTCAGCCGAATCGTTGGATCGTCATGGCGCGGCCCCGATCTTCTGATGCATGAAATCAATGGAAATCAGCTGGAAATATGACGAAGTAGGTCAGTGCAACCCTTAGTAAATAAGCACAGTGCTGATCTGCAGGAGCTGAGAAGATGGTACCATTAGTTACATATCGAAGGAGCATGTTATAGGCAGGAGGAGCTGGTGTAGCGCGATTGTACATAGGGGTCCATATGTAGATAGACAGACTTATAGACCTAAGATAAATTGGCAGGTTGACATAGTGTCTATCTGAAGGCGCATGTTATAGAGAAGGAGGATCTGACAAATACTTTACTGTTCCTATCTGCCGAAAAAAATGTTATAGAGCAAGGCAGCTAGCAGATTGATACAATGGCATATTGCAGGCGCATGTTATAGAGCAGGCTGGGGTGAGCAGATTGTCACAAGGTCTATTGCAGGGCAGCATGTTATAGAGGAGGAGGAGCGGAGCAGATTGTATATAGTGTCCTATCTGAAGGGCATGCATGGTATAGGGGAGAGGAGCTGAGCAGATTGTACATAGTGTCCTCTCTGAGGCAGCATGTTTAGAGGAGGAGGAGCTGAGCAGCTTGTACATAATGTCCTATCTGCAGGCACGCATGTATAGAGCAGGGAGGAGCTGAGCAGATTGACATAGTGTCCTATCTGCAGGCAGCATGTTTATAGAGGAGGAGGAGTGAGCAGATTTATCATAGTGTCCTATCGGCAGGCAGCATGTTATAAAGCAGGAGGAGCTGAGCAGAGGGTACATCGTGTCCTATTGCAGGCAGCATGTATAGAGAAGGAGGAGATAGCAGATGTTTACATAGTGTCCATCTGCAGGCAGCATGTTATAGAGGAGGAGCGGAGCCTGAGAGATGGATAGAGGTACTATCTGAAGGCAGAATGTTATAGGAGCGAGGAGCTGCGCAGATTGTACATAGTGTCCTATCTGCAGAGGCAGCCGTTATAGAGCAGGAGGAGATGAGCAGATGTACATAGTGTCCTATCTGCAGGAGACCACCCGATCACACAGAGGAGGAGGAGTGAGCAGATTGTACATAACGCCCCAACTGCTGTCGAAGCACCCCCCCAAGAAACTGTACCTGAGTCAGAATCGCCATCAGCTCCATAGCGATGTGAAGCAGAACGGACAATTGTGTGGAAGTTCGCCTCCGCTCATATCGCGACAGCAGCAAAGGGTCCGGAAGAGGTACCTCAGACCCCCATTTGACCCCCCATTTTCATGATCTGTGGGGGCCTCCTAGCATAGACCCCACAGATCAGCAGTTGGGCCTTATCCTGTGATGGGCCTTACTTGTTTAGTGGTAAAACCCCATTAATCACCATACACAGTAGAAAGATCTGTTATCTATAACTATTCCTCTTAGCTTTGAGCAAAACTTCCAGCATAAAAGTCTCTTTAAATTGATGAACTTTATGGATGAAATTTCCAATTCAATAGGCATGCAAGTAATTTGGGAAGTCAATACCATCGAGTTTTCAAAAAAGCAATTCTATCAGGAAAACAACAGAGATGAGAATGCTCTCTTCTGATTAAAGCAGCAGAAAAACTTCCACCATGTCTCAGTGCAGGGGACCTGTGCAAGCTACCGGAGAGAGGCCCGACCAAAAATGCCCTTGACAGTTCTTCCATGATATATGAAGATCTATCACACTTTGCCCACTTTTTGTAGCTGTCTAATCCCACTGATCAGCATTAAATCTCCACCACCGCATCAGAGCATCTCCAGGGCAGGGCATTCATGGCGTGACACCATCTGCCCGTTCTAGGATTTATTTACATCTCAGTTTTCGAGATAAAATTAAGTCCAGGATTTTATAAAGATTTATTGTTGAAAATATGACATTTTTCGATTTAAGCACAACGATCCACGCTGAATTTGGACGCATGCCTCCGTGTATCAACATTGACCCTTCATTATAATGTTTTAGGGGACTTCACACCGGACCAAATAATCATATAATTCTCTAACTATATAAAGTCCCAACCAAGGTAGAACCTATGCACTGGACAGGGGACTTAAATTGGTGGCGCAATGGTGTGTTTCCTGATGGGTCAACGCTTCCCAAGACCGGGGGGCACACAGATGAATGGAACAGCAAGGCGCGAATGTGCGGTGGCTTCTGTGTTCATTAGGTACAAAAAGGGGTACATGGACCTTAATATGGTGATGAATGGTAGTGTTACCATGAGGACCCCTGTCCAGTGGAAGGACCAACCGCTGTGTAACGTCGTGCGAAAAACGTCGCTCTATCCGCAGTTGGCAGAATAGTGGATTAATTGTGTGTGAATTGGGTTTAGTGTTTGTTTGGATTAACGGAGCAACCTGCTCCTTGCATTTCAGCCCGACCAAGCAAGGGTTACTTAGCCTGATTGCAGTTACCGTGTGCTGCTGGAGGGTGTCAAGGAAGGCCTATATACCGCCCATTCCATCATAACTGGCTGGTTTAGTCTTCAAGTCTTACCTGTGTATTATGACTTGCGATCTTGTTTGGAATTCTGTGCTGTATCCGATCTGTACCTTGCAGCCATCTTGGTTTTTTGCCCGGTTTGTTTGTCTATCTGTCTGTCTGTATCTGTGTTTGTAACTCGTATCGGTTACTCTGTGGGTTCTCCTGCTTTCCCTGGTCTGCAGTCATGTGTTTGTATTTCTGATGCCCAGTGTGAACAAGGTCTATTCCTGATTTCAAGTTTCCTGTTCAGGTCCTGGGTGTTTTATGTGACCAGCGTGAAACATGGTATATTCCTGTTTTAGTACCTGTCGCTCCACAAACAGCAGCTGCCGAGAAGTATTCTTCCTTGTAATCTTGTTGGGGCGCTCAGGGCCTAAGTTAGGTTCTGATAGTGGGTGTTCCCTTGTCCAGGGCGGTGAATCTGCTTAGGAGGCCTTAGCCGCAGGGACGTCGGCCCCAGGGGGTGAGTTCGCCACATACCTAGTCGGAAA
The DNA here is from genome assembly GCA_019512145.1 of Engystomops pustulosus. Classification (NCBI taxonomy): domain Eukaryota; kingdom Metazoa; phylum Chordata; class Amphibia; order Anura; family Leptodactylidae; genus Engystomops; species Engystomops pustulosus. The sequence goes on from WNYA01000013.1 coordinate 3,428,088, forward strand.
GCTAGCGCAAGCTGGGTGGGGTTGTGCGGTTTGGGAACAGGTGCATGACAGCATGTTTTTGTAGGATTTATGAGTAATACAGTGCCATGTTTGCTATGGAGTTTTAGTTGGTTTCCCTGTCTCATGAATGGCTGATGGATCGTGGCCCCCACAGGAAAATCCCAAGCTGAAAAAATACCTAAAACTCTTTGGGCCACACAATAAAAATGTGATTGAATGAATGCGTGTTAGTAAGTTGTTGGAAGTAAGTGCCTCCCTTCTGGGAGGTCTCTTTGGCCACCGTGCAGCCCCCTGACGATCAAGAAACTCAGGAAACACAAATACATAATGTGTGTTTTGTGTCTTAGCATTCTATCAGTAAGTGTAGGGCACTAGTTTAGCTAGTGAGAGGCTTTGACTAGGGTCGGGAAGTAGGGCTTTACTTATGAAGATTGTGCCAATACGTCCTTGATTACATATGTCTATGGAAGGAAGAAGGATTAACTAGTACCCGACACATCATCATGATGTCTCTTGCTCGCCACCATAGACTGAGGGACAGAGGTTAACAATTACGGAAATCTCCCCAAAAACTGTCCTCAGCTAATTCTTGTCAAATCTATCTCATACTTGACCTGATCAGTGAGGGGGGGGGGGGGGGGGTTGGTTATGTATAGTTTCCAGGTTCCCTTATCGCTAAGTCTTTACCCTTTGTTTTGATATCTATTATGGTCTTCACTTATTGGATGACTTGTGTTTTGATTAGTGAGTGGACTGGATTTGTTTGACCTTCTATTTCCTACCTGGTAGTGGTCCTTTTGCCTATTTCTTGCACCTTACTTAGTAGAGGGATGTTGCCCAAGGAAGGCATCAAATAGCAGGGGCAGTTTGTGGGTCCATGCCCAGGACAATTAATTATTAGAGATGAGCGAGCACTAAAATGCTCGGGTACCGTTATCAGGAGACGAACTTTTCCCGATGGTCGAGTGCTCGTCTCGATAAGAGCCCCCCTGCATGCCGTCCCCTATAGTGTCAGGGTCAATTATTGGATGTTTTAGATGCTATCTAGCTTCATTCTGTCACTCTGTCATGGCCATGCTGTTACCCATAATTTTGGCATAATGGTGCGATTAAGCAGCCTCAGAGGCATCCATGCATGCTGCCCCTGCTGTTTCCTGTCCATTTCCGTGGTGTTTCCATCCTTTTCTGAGGTTCCCAGGTGTTTGGCCAAGCTTCCCTGTGCAGAGCCTTGGTCCCCTTGAAAAATGCTCAAGTCTCCCATTGACTTCAATGGGGTTCGTTATTCGAGACGAGCACTCGAGCATCGGGAAAAGTTCGTCTCGAATAACGAGTACCCGAGCATTTTAGTGTTCGCTCATCTCTAATCTTAACTCATCATTTGATTTGCAGACAAAATAGAAGCTAAAATTTGGTCATCCTCTCACCTGACTTCACCACAGGTTTATCTCACAACGAGAAAGTCCTCACACACATCAGCCACAACATTAAAACATATAGGGTGTAGGTCCTTTTCATACCACCAGTTATTTTTAACCATTCCATGGCCAACATCGCTGTGTGAACTCGATCAGGACAAGCTTGGGAAACTTCCCTTACTTGTCGAAGAGTAGACCTTGCGGGACATCGGTGGTATAATCTGGGATTTTCTCAGTGGGGCCTCTATGGATCGCAGTCATTCACCAGCACATCCCACAGATTCTGAATCTGATTTGGGGAGTATAGAGATTGTCTTCTCTGATGCTGTTAGTGACTGCCTCCTCCTGGATATTGATATAGATGACCAGGAGTTCAGGAGCAGTGTTTATGTCGGCACATCGAGATTTTTGGGCCTGAAATCAATGTGTGTAAGGGCCTTGTTCTATAATATCCCTCAAGTCCTCGGTAGCGTTGAGCGGGTCTAAACCCTGACACAAACTTTAGTCATTTCATGTTTGGGTCAGGCTCAGCTACGCTGCTAATAACACCCACGATTGGTGCTTGATCACCGATCACAGATGTTATCTTTATAAATCCCGCTGGCACCTACCAGTTCTTACCAGCCGCGGCACATGCACATCGCTGTACTGGGGGAGGATCAGGGAGCAACAATCATTACAAAATGGTGACGCGCATGTTCTGCGACTGGTGCAGCCCCCCACGTTAATTTAACTATCACCAGTGGCATTTCAATAGATAACATGTTCATCAATGCCACAACCAATTGCGGATGTTACCATTTGGGCTTCAGGTCCAGCACCCGAATCCATACAGATTTTAAAATTTTAACTTCGGACAATTTAGTAGGGTCCGCTTATCCCCAGTCCTCAGAAGCCCGACTTTTTGCGACATGGAACTGCACCATAGGCATCAGAGAGAAGTTCATGCCCCCCTGAGATCTATTATAATCTTTACATAGTAAGACTCAAAAACTGTTCACCCATTGCAAAAATATTACACAGAATAGTCACGTCTAGGTCACATTAGTATCTTAATGGGGTCTAAGAACCAAACATAATTTCGAACAATAAAACCAGTGTCGGTAGGATTTCACAGGGGCCACGACTTCCCTAGTTTCACGCTTAAGAGCAGCACTGAACAGTAGATCATGATTCTATATCACTATGATGCTCGGAGTCTTGTCCCCTGCACAGTGGTTGGTCCTCCGAGTTTGGCCAGCACATGGTCTGTTTTCATTGTTCCACCAGCGTTGGACTATGTCTACACAACGACCGGTCATGGGTGAAAAGAAATCTTAGAATCAAAGAATTACCCCGGCATAAATTGAGCCCCTTTTTCACATTGGGTATAGGCACAACCATGAAAAAAGATCCTACATTCCGTATTTTGAGGTGGTCAGAAAGACTTTATTTCTCAGAATTTAGAATTGGCTTGACCTCATTGTGAATTCTTTGATGTCTCACAAGCCCCAATGTATCGCTATACTGCTTCCCACATTCCAAACATGAAAATGGCTTCTCTCCTGTGTGAATTCTCTGGTGGCTAAGAAAATCTGATTTTTGATGAAAACATTCCCCACAAACTGAACATGAAAACCTCTCTGCGGTGTGAATTTTCTGATGTCTAACAAGAGCTGATTTAGCGCTATAACATTTTCCACATTGAGAACATGAAAATGGACTTGTCCGTGCGTGAATTCTCTCATGTTCAAGAAGATCTGATTTGAGGTCATAACATTCCCCACATTCTGAACAGCTAAATGGTTTCTTCCCGGCATGAATTCTCTGATGTTTCAAAAATGCAGATTCCTGAACAAAACATTTCCCACATTCGGGACATGAATAGGACTTCTTTCGCTTATGGGTTTTTTGATGCTCAACAAGATCCGATTCAACGCTAAACCAATTATCACATTCTAAACATGAAAATGGCTTCTCCCCCGAGTGACTTTTCTCATGTTTAACAAGGTTAGATTTATCCGTAAAACATTTCCCACACTCAGAGCATGAAAATGGCTTCTCCCCCGTGTGAATTCTGTGATGTCTTAAAAGATCGGATTTCTGATTAAAAGACTTCCCACATTCTGAACATGGGAACGGCTTCTTCCCTGTGTGAAACCGTTCATGTTTACCAAGATTGGATTTATCGGCAAAACATTTTCCACACTGCGAACATAAAAATGGCTTCACTCCTGTGTGGATTCTCTGATGTCTAACGAGATCGGATTTCTGGTTGAAACATTTGAAACACTCTAAACACGGGAATGGCTTCTCCCCTGTGTGGCATCTCTCGTGCTTAATAAGATTGGATCTAACCGTAAAACTTCTGCCGCATTCTACGCAGGTATATAATTTCCGCCCTATGTGGCTTCTCTCATGTTGAACAAGATGTGATTTACCTGTAAAACATCTCCCACACACTGAACATGAGAATGGCCTCTCCTTGGCGTGATTCCTTTGGTGCTCCGCACCCCTCCTACGACTTTTTTTTTGCTTTCCAGTCAATAAATCAGAAGGTGGGATCTGTATGATAGGATCAGATGATAGATCTTCACTGCAAAGGGCTGAGGGCATATCTGGGATATGAACATACGCTTCATATGTATCGTGTGTGACACAAAGATCATCTGCTTGGAAGTTTGAGGATCTGCTTTGAAGTTTGAGGATGTCACGCTTTGACTTCTTCACACTCTTACCTGCCAAAAATAGAACCAATTTTAGATGTTTCTATGTCTTGCCTTTCTCCCTGCTCCCTCAGCACCTACGGGAAGGGGTGAAGGAAGCAAGGAACAGTCACTGTACCTGGATCTACGAGTAAGTGCCCCTGGTTTATCAGGATGGATTTTGATGGTAGATTTCGTTGAAAGAGGACCTGTCCCCCCCCCCCCAAAAGACCCCCACCAAATATGTCCCCCATAATCCTCCCCTAGTCCCTTCCTAGCAATGAGATTTTCTTTTTTAATTTAGGTTGAAGTTAGTTTTAATCGATCCAACCTCTTACCACATAAGAGGTCGTATCCTCATATCCTGTCCCCCGGCAGTAGGCTGTATTCAAGAGGGTGCCGGCTGACACACCCCTCCACACCCGTCAGCGGGGGGACCTATAAGAATATCCGGCAGCAATGCATATATTGTGCAATCGCTGCAGGCTCTCCTCTCTGTCACAGCAGGATGACGCGTCTTATGAGCCTGACACCTCACCTAGGAGTCAGTAGCGCCGGCCTACTGCTCCTACTCTTTTCTGCCCCAGGGATGCCTGTTGGCCACATTAAGGTCTAATTTTCTAAGGCTTGGTCCCTCATTAAGAGTTATTTTTTTACTAAAAAGACTGTGGGGCACATTTACTTACCCGTCCGGAGTTGTTCACCGAAAGTGCATTGTCCGACGAGGATGAAGTCTGCCACGATCTACTAAGATTGTGCACCCGATATCCTGCATGTGTCGCTTTCCCGCTCAGGTCCCCGGAGTTCACCTTCTTCTTCCTGGTGTATGTAAGTGCATTGTCTTGTGACACAATTTGAAACTTAAATCCGGCGCTCAGTCCGAATCCGTTGGATCTTCCGACGACCCACCCTGCCCCCCCAATTTCTGTAGCATGAAAGCAGCGCAGCTGCACCACAATCCGATCGCGTGCGACACAATCCCAGCACCTGTTAAATACCTGTCAAAGCTGCGCAAACCCGAAAACAGAGCACAGTCTGAAGAAAGTGCAATCCGCGACCCTTAGTAAATAAGATGTTTTACCTCCATCTACTTATCATTAAGGGAACATCCCAGAGCTTAGGGAACAGGGGAGGGAAAATGAAAATATTGGTCAAATCTAGGTTTTATACACCAATTTCAATGACAATTGGAGCAACATCTCTTCAGAATTTCAACATAGAATATTCAACAGTGATTGCCTAAAATTCATGACTGTTTTCATCCTTATCTAGTGGTTACTACTCACCTGGGCAGTTACCTGTAGGAATCTCCTCCTTACATCGCTCATCGCCCCTCACATATGTCTCTGGGGCAGGAATATTCTTCACAGCTTCATCCTGATACACAAACTGAGAGACAAATATTGTAAGAAGTCACCAGACAATGGATATAGATGGAATCAAGGGGATTTTTACATAAATATCTGATCACAGAAGAGGATCCAAAGAGTTTCCCTTGAACTTATATTGCACAATACCAATTAGGATTACAGGGATCTACCTGATGATCCTGTGGGACATATTTCTCCTCTGAATCCCACCAAACATGTCCCCCATAACCCTCCCCTAGCCCCTTTCTAGCAATGACATTTTTTTTCTAAATTTATGTTGGCAAAATTAGTTTTAATCGATCCAACCTCTTACCACATAAGAGGTCGGATCCTCGTATCCTGTCCCCCGGAAGTTGGCTGTATTCAAGAGGGTGCCAGCTGACACACCCCCTCCACGCCCGTCAGTGGGGGGACCTATAAGAATATCCGGCAGCAATGCATATATTGTGCAATCGCTGCCGGCTCTCCTCTCTGGATGACGCGTCTTATGAGCCTGACACCTCACCTAGGAGTCAGAAGCGCGGACCTACTGCTCCTACTCTTTTCTGGCCCAGGGATGCCTGTTGGCCACATTAAGGTCTAATTTTCTAAGGCTTGGTCCCTCATCAAGAGTTATTTTTTTTAACTAATAACACTGTGGGGCACATTTACTTACCCGTCCGGAGTTGCTCACTGAAAGTGCATTGTCCAATGAGGATGAAGTCTGCCACGATCTACTAAAATCGTGCATCTGTTATCCTGCATGTGTCGCTTCCCCGCTCAGGTCCCCGGAGTTCACCTTCTTCTTCCTGGTGCATGTAAGTGCATTGTCTTGCCACACAATTTGAAACTTAAATCGGGCTCTCAGTCCGAATCAGTTGGATCGTCCGACGACCCCCCCACCCCCCCCCCGATTTCTGTTGCATGAAAGAGCAGAGCAGCTGCTCCACAATCCCAGCACCTGTTAAAGCCATTCAAAACCCGAAAACAGCACACAGTCCGACGAAAGTGCTCTCTGCGACCCTTAGTAAATAAGATGTTTTACCTCCATCTACTTATCAATAAGGAAACATTTTCAGAAGTTTTGAAATAGGGAAAAGCATAAGACTTGTCATGGCCTTTAAACATGCCAAATATGTGTGTCAGGGTCACTTGTCACGGTCTACTGCTGTCATTCATCCCAGAGCTTAGGGAACAGGGGAGGGAAAATGAAAAGATTTCTAAAATCTGGGGTTTATACATCAATTTCCATGACAATTGGAGCAACATCTATCCAGAATTTCAACCAAGAATATTCAACAGTGATTGCCTAAAATTCATGACCTGGAGTGAGGGCCCTGCTCACAAGAGCTTACAATCTATAAGGATCTCTGCTTGTTTGTGAATAACATAATATGCATGACACTATATACGGAGAGAGAATGGGGCACATTTACTTACCCGGTCCCTCAGAGTTCCCAAAAGTGGCTTCTCCTTGTATAATGCACATCTGCCGCGAGTCACTAAGATCCTGCGCCCGATATCCTGCATGTGTCGCTTCCCGCTTTTAAATACCTGTCAAAGCCATGAACAGCCCGCCTAAAGTGCAGACCCCACTGTGTGGTCTGACCAGTGATTTCTAGAAAGGAAAAACCATCTCCATTAACATTTATGTCTCTTTATCATATGTAAAAGATAGTTATCTAGGGCTGTAAGGGGACTTTCGAATTAACCCCTTTTTTTGCACGGAGCTGTGGGTGGTGTCAATTTTTGCGATTTTTATGTTGTTTAATGAAATTTTTTAAATATAATTTTAGATTTATTTTTTTATAAGCACCTATTTAGAAATTAGGCCAATTTACACATAAAAATAGAGTAACAAAATCTTTATTAGAATTTTACATAACCATTACTTTTTACATTTTTTACTTTTTACATTTTTACATTTTACATAACCATTATTTTTTTATACTATTTTTCAGCCTCCCTAGGGTACTTTAACTCTAGGTTGTCCGATTGATCCTACTGCCATACTACAGTGGGGATTTTGCATATCATCTATTACAATGTGCAAATCGCACATTGTAATAGATAGCCTATTTGTGTGACCCGAGGCTGTCATGACAACAGATCGCCGCTCCCCAATGAAGTCACGGGGAGCGACGATCGAAGCAAGATGGCGGCGACCACGCGCTCTTTAATGCCGGCGGCGATCAAAAGGGTTAACACCCTCTTAACACCCGTGATCGGTGTTATGAAGCAAACGCCCAGTGAGTATGAAGAGGGCTCAGCCTGTGAGCCCTCTTCATACTCCCCCATGCGCAACAAGACGTAAGGGTATGTCTTATTGCGCTATGGGGTTAATGGTATATTATCGTCCTCTGTAACAATTACTTTACAGAGCTTAGTCTCATCTGCAAATATAGATATTCCACTGCAGGGTTAGACGGTGGTGCCTGGGGCCCCATCAGTGAAATTGATTGTGGGGGCCCACCTACTGCTAAATAGAATTATTACCTATATCACGAGTCCAATATAAGGAAATTTTTATGTACTGGCGGGGAGGCAATTACCATATATACTCAAGTATAAGCCTAGTTTTTCAGCACAAAAAAATGTGCTGAAACCCCAAACTCTGCTTATAGTCGAGTCAAAAAATATCAAAACTCACCTTTCTGGCTACCCCGCTGTTGGCTATATACTGGGGCAGGGGGCTGGCTATATACAGGGGCAGGGGGCTGGCTATATACTGGGACAGGCGGCTGGCTATATACTGGGACAGGGGGCTGGCTATATACTGGGGGATATGGGCTGGCAGGCTATATACTGAGGGGCAGGTGCTGGCTATATACTATGGGGCAGGGTCCGGCAGGCTATATACTGGGGAGGCTGAGACCAATGCATTTCCCACCCTCGGCTTATACCCGAGTCAATAGGTTTTCCCAGGTTTTTGTGGTAAAATTAGGGGCCTCGGCTTATACTTGGGTCGGCTTATACTCGAGTATATATGGGTAAATAAATAATAAAGAAATTATTCTTTCCTTTCTTCCAGTTCAGAGAGAAGGGTAACACAGCGTGATAACTATGTTAGTACATAGAACGAAATTCCATAAGTTGCAGTACTAGGTAACTACGTGTAGCTGCAACATCTCCTGGAGTCCAACGCATCATTAGGACGTTATATGTGAAGACGTGATTGTAAAATTCCAGGTATATACAGATGCGCTGGTTAGTGTTTATTAGGTTGTTTCAGTGGACAACACGTTTCGGTTACAATTATAGGGGGCTTTATATAGTTATAATAGGGGGCTGTATATAGTTATAATAGGAGGGCTGCCACCGGCCCTGGTTTTACCATAACCAGATTTGTGAGTGTACACCGTGCTGAGAGAGTCACACCCAAACATGATATGATACGTTAATCCAGTGATGGCTAACCTATGGCACTGGTGCCAGAGGTGGCACTCAGAGCCCTTTCTGTGGGCACTCAGGCCATCACCAGAGATGACTCCAGATATCTTCCTGCAGTCCCAGACAGCCCAGGACTTGCTGGGCACAGAGCGATTTTAAAGTGACAGCTGTACCTGGGACTATTTTCTGCTTTATTGGTGTCCTCAGGAGCTGGTATCAATGAAAGCTGTGACAGAGAAGGGAGTATAAACCACAAATTAAATTTTTGTGTTGCCACTTTGCGATAAATAAGCGGGTCTTTGTTGTAGTTTGGGCACTCAGTCTCTAAAAGGTTCGCCATCACTGCGTTAATCTATCAGTCTGGAGTTGTGTGTTTTCAAGGGCATCTCCACTGCTGCCAAAAAGATCTATATGTTCCTATAATGATCCTTAACATGTCTTCTGGGCAGTGAAATTCTTATTGTGCCATTCTATCTAATCTAGACAGCAAATCTGATATCTTAGCTCCCAAGTTTTTTCGATAAGTATTATATGTCCAATCGGTGGAAGGATGGCCCTGTGACTCCTGATGATGTTGGGTCACATTGCACACATCAGCCATGGCTGCAGCTATTGATTGCATATTATATTCTTCTCCTGCATGTAGGAAGCTGAAGGCAATGATCCATTTATGAGCTACAGTAGATGCCAATTGCCTATGAAATTTTAATGAGCTCTAAAATGAGCAATGACTATCCTGAGCCTGCAAAGATACAATCTTTGGTTATATTATTTCATGTATCATTGCTTCTAAGACGGGTTTGCCCGGTAATTTACAGCAAGTGAAGTTCAATAGATTTGCTTCATGCACATGGCGCAGCTCTACAACGTCACTGTAGTTCTGTAGTGACTGTAGACCACGCAGACTGCCTTACTGCGGCACAGTGGCTCGGTGGTTCACACTACAGCCTTGCTGTGCTGGGGACCTGGGTATAAGTCCCAGGGTAAACATCTGCAAAGAGTTGGTATGTTCTCTCCGTGTTTGCGTGGGTTTCCTCCGGATCCTCCGGTTTCCTCCCACAATCCAAAACATACTGGTAGATTGATTAGATTGTGAGCCCCATTGGGGACAGGGACTGATTTGGCAAGCTCTGTGCAGCACTGTATAATCTTTGTGCGCTATATAAAGGAATTAATTTAATTATTAATACTGTACCACTTACTGTAGGTCTGTAAGTGTCTACCGACCACCAGACTCTGCTTATATGATCCCTTTCGGGATGCAGCAGTCACTTTCTGGGTCCTTGTGACTGCTCCACCACTACCACTACAATCTTCCACATGCCCATGTAGTCATCTCCATTGTCCGACCAAATACAGGCCCAGATTTCGGAGCAGTGAATTTTGCATCTCTATTCATAAGGCGTTTTTAACAGAAATAGGTCATATTGGTTTTTTCCATAAGAAGAAAAATTCTCTGGCCAAAAAAGATTTCCTCTCATTGAAAGGGAAGACGGGCAGATTTGGAGGCAGGATTTGCCTCTTAAAAACTCTCCATGAGAACACAAAACCTAGTGTTTAAGCACTTACATGGTGAACATATAAGGGACACATGGGGCAAATGAGGACGAGACAGACACAAGGGGTATACAAGCAAATACACTGTACAGTAATTAGAGTTACCCATAAATAACTTTTGGTTGGTGACAATTTTGTCAACTTCAGTAAAGATAAAACAGAAGCAGCTTGTGCACAGGAAGCCACACTGCCAGAGTCTAAAATCAATAGTATAGGTGTCTTAAAGGGTTTGTCCACTTTCAGCAAATAATTGATCTTGCTTGTGTAAGGAAAAGTTATACAATTTTCCAATATACTTTCTGTATCAATTCCTTATGGTTTTCTAGATTTCTGCTTGCTGTCATTCAATAGAAAGGTTCTATGCTTACCTCCTGTGGATAGAAATCTGTCCCTGGTTATGTGATGTCACACAGGTGCACGAGCCGTTATTATCACAGAGAGAAATCAGAGCTGTGTGTTATAACGAGCCATGCACCTGTGTGACATCACATGACCATGGACAGACTTCTATCCACTGGAAGTAAACATAGAAGCTTTATATAGAGTGACAGCAATCAGAGATCAAGAAAACCATTAGGAATTGATACAGAGTATATAGGAAAATTTTATAACTTTTCATTACACAAACCATATCAATTAATTGCTGAAAGTGGACATCCCCTTTAAAGATACTTATGCCAATGATTAATTCAAGCAACATCTTTGACCACATAATATGCTCCTTAGAGGGGGTTTTCCATGAAAGAAAGTTCTCACATTTTAACCCCCTAGTGATGTTTACACAAAAAAGATAATTTTGAACCCCTTACTTTACAATTTATTTTATTGCTGTTTTAGCTCCCATCACTCAGTAATGGTCAGTGTAAAATTCCAGAGTGTGGACTCTCTAAGCAGACACTTCATGATCCCTCTGTGCTATGAGATGCTGTGAGCTGACAATGTGCTTAGATTATCAGGGTACAAGGTTAATCTACACTTTCGTTTAGCTTCTGAACTTTCTACTAGCATCTGACACATAGAAAGAGAGAGATGAGACAGATCAGAGATGATGAGATCCATGAGATGCATATTACACACAATGACACACTTCAACTCTGCTACAGATATGCTACATCTGAGCTATAACACACACAGTCCCCTGCTATAAAGATGTTATCTTATCTGTAGCTTGTAGATTTAGTCTAATCAGGATGTGGCAGGAAGTCTGTGTGTGTGAGCTCCTCTTGGAATGCAGGGGGCGGGGCATGAGCGCAGAGAGAGACTGTAGCCAGAAGAAAGGAGATTTTTATGAGAAGAACCTGCCATGCCCGACCCTAGACAGAAGAAGATTTACAGTCGGAACCCAGGGCAATCAATTGTGTACACCAGGGCTGATAAGAGACGGGTTGGAATTATATCTGTGAAATACTGTGTTTTTGTTCTTAACTGTGAATTAGAGAATGTGTTATTTTGTTATCCTGAGTATATTTAAGAATCTTATCTTCATGGGAATAACCCTTTAACCTTCTAGTACAATGGTAAGCCTTGCTGATGACAGTATATGTCATTGTTATTTTCTTTTATCACTCTTATTATATATATAAGGCTCGTTTGTCTATCCAACCATGATAACGATACCGGTACCCTGTGCCTTTCACTTCCCAGGTCACCCATTTCAATTTAAAGTGTATCTAAACTTTTAACAAAATGCATCAATGAATGGTGCAGATAACAATAGTAAACTTTCTAATATACATTATTATATAAATCTGTTCCTGTTTTCTTTGTTTCTTCTGCCTTCATTCCATATTTAAGCAGCTTGTGTAAATCAGCTTTTTGTCCCCATACACCACTGACAGCTGAGAGATAGAGGAGCCTGAAAGAGTGTCTAAAAACTGTACTTTCCATGCCTGAATAGTCTAATCTCCTCAGAGAGCTGAACTATCATGGGAAATATCTAGATATGGAAAAATTATAGGGGGCTTTATATAGTTATAATAGGGGGCTGTATATAGTTATAATAGGAGGGCTGCCACCGGCCCTGGTTTTACCATAACCAGATTTGTGAGTGTACACCGTGCTGAGAGAGTCACACCCAAACATGATATGATACGTTAATCCAGTGATGGCTAACCTATGGCACTGGTGCCAGAGGTGGCACTCAGAGCCCTTTCTGTGGGCACTCAGGCCATCACCAGAGATGACTCCAGATATCTTCCTGCAGTCCCAGACAGCCCAGGACTTGCTGGGCACAGAGCGATTTTAAAGTGACAGCTGTACCTGGGACTATTTTCTGCTTTATTGGTGTCCTCAGGAGCTGGTATCAATGAAAGCTGTGACAGAGAAGGGAGTATAAACCACAAATTAAATTTTTGTGTTGCCACTTTGCGATAAATAAGCGGGTCTTTGTTGTAGTTTGGGCACTCAGTCTCTAAAAGGTTCGCCATCACTGCGTTAATCTATCAGTCTGGAGTTGTGTGTTTTCAAGGGCATCTCCACTGCTGCCAAAAAGATCTATATGTTCCTATAATGATCCTTAACATGTCTTCTGGGCAGTGAAATTCTTATTGTGCCATTCTATCTAATCTAGACAGCAAATCTGATATCTTAGCTCCCAAGTTTTTTCGATAAGTATTATATGTCCAATCGGTGGAAGGATGGCCCTGTGACTCCTGATGATGTTGGGTCACATTGCACACATCAGCCATGGCTGCAGCTATTGATTGCATATTATATTCTTCTCCTGCATGTAGGAAGCTGAAGGCAATGATCCATTTATGAGCTACAGTAGATGCCAATTGCCTATGAAATTTTAATGAGCTCTAAAATGAGCAATGACTATCCTGAGCCTGCAAAGATACAATCTTTGGTTATATTATTTCATGTATCATTGCTTCTAAGACGGGTTTGCCCGGTAATTTACAGCAAGTGAAGTTCAATAGATTTGCTTCATGCACATGGCGCAGCTCTACAACGTCACTGTAGTTCTGTAGTGACTGTAGACCACGCAGACTGCCTTACTGCGGCACAGTGGCTCGGTGGTTCACACTACAGCCTTGCTGTGCTGGGGACCTGGGTATAAGTCCCAGGGTAAACATCTGCAAAGAGTTGGTATGTTCTCTCCGTGTTTGCGTGGGTTTCCTCCGGATCCTCCGGTTTCCTCCCACAATCCAAAACATACTGGTAGATTGATTAGATTGTGAGCCCCATTGGGGACAGGGACTGATTTGGCAAGCTCTGTGCAGCACTGTATAATCTTTGTGCGCTATATAAAGGAATTAATTTAATTATTAATACTGTACCACTTACTGTAGGTCTGTAAGTGTCTACCGACCACCAGACTCTGCTTATATGATCCCTTTCGGGATGCAGCAGTCACTTTCTGGGTCCTTGTGACTGCTCCACCACTACCACTACAATCTTCCACATGCCCATGTAGTCATCTCCATTGTCCGACCAAATACAGGCCCAGATTTCGGAGCAGTGAATTTTGCATCTCTATTCATAAGGCGTTTTTAACAGAAATAGGTCATATTGGTTTTTTCCATAAGAAGAAAAATTCTCTGGCCAAAAAAGATTTCCTCTCATTGAAAGGGAAGACGGGCAGATTTGGAGGCAGGATTTGCCTCTTAAAAACTCTCCATGAGAACACAAAACCTAGTGTTTAAGCACTTACATGGTGAACATATAAGGGACACATGGGGCAAATGAGGACGAGACAGACACAAGGGGTATACAAGCAAATACACTGTACAGTAATTAGAGTTACCCATAAATAACTTTTGGTTGGTGACAATTTTGTCAACTTCAGTAAAGATAAAACAGAAGCAGCTTGTGCACAGGAAGCCACACTGCCAGAGTCTAAAATCAATAGTATAGGTGTCTTAAAGGGTTTGTCCACTTTCAGCAAATAATTGATCTTGCTTGTGTAAGGAAAAGTTATACAATTTTCCAATATACTTTCTGTATCAATTCCTTATGGTTTTCTAGATTTCTGCTTGCTGTCATTCAATAGAAAGGTTCTATGCTTACCTCCTGTGGATAGAAATCTGTCCCTGGTTATGTGATGTCACACAGGTGCACGAGCCGTTATTATCACAGAGAGAAATCAGAGCTGTGTGTTATAACGAGCCATGCACCTGTGTGACATCACATGACCATGGACAGACTTCTATCCACTGGAAGTAAACATAGAAGCTTTATATAGAGTGACAGCAATCAGAGATCAAGAAAACCATTAGGAATTGATACAGAGTATATAGGAAAATTTTATAACTTTTCATTACACAAACCATATCAATTAATTGCTGAAAGTGGACATCCCCTTTAAAGATACTTATGCCAATGATTAATTCAAGCAACATCTTTGACCACATAATATGCTCCTTAGAGGGGGTTTTCCATGAAAGAAAGTTCTCACATTTTAACCCCCTAGTGATGTTTACACAAAAAAGATAATTTTGAACCCCTTACTTTACAATTTATTTTATTGCTGTTTTAGCTCCCATCACTCAGTAATGGTCAGTGTAAAATTCCAGAGTGTGGACTCTCTAAGCAGACACTTCATGATCCCTCTGTGCTATGAGATGCTGTGAGCTGACAATGTGCTTAGATTATCAGGGTACAAGGTTAATCTACACTTTCGTTTAGCTTCTGAACTTTCTACTAGCATCTGACACATAGAAAGAGAGAGATGAGACAGATCAGAGATGATGAGATCCATGAGATGCATATTACACACAATGACACACTTCAACTCTGCTACAGATATGCTACATCTGAGCTATAACACACACAGTCCCCTGCTATAAAGATGTTATCTTATCTGTAGCTTGTAGATTTAGTCTAATCAGGATGTGGCAGGAAGTCTGTGTGTGTGAGCTCCTCTTGGAATGCAGGGGGCGGGGCATGAGCGCAGAGAGAGACTGTAGCCAGAAGAAAGGAGATTTTTATGAGAAGAACCTGCCATGCCCGACCCTAGACAGAAGAAGATTTACAGTCGGAACCCAGGGCAATCAATTGTGTACACCAGGGCTGATAAGAGACGGGTTGGAATTATATCTGTGAAATACTGTGTTTTTGTTCTTAACTGTGAATTAGAGAATGTGTTATTTTGTTATCCTGAGTATATTTAAGAATCTTATCTTCATGGGAATAACCCTTTAACCTTCTAGTACAATGGTAAGCCTTGCTGATGACAGTATATGTCATTGTTATTTTCTTTTATCACTCTTATTATATATATAAGGCTCGTTTGTCTATCCAACCATGATAACGATACCGGTACCCTGTGCCTTTCACTTCCCAGGTCACCCATTTCAATTTAAAGTGTATCTAAACTTTTAACAAAATGCATCAATGAATGGTGCAGATAACAATAGTAAACTTTCTAATATACATTATTATATAAATCTGTTCCTGTTTTCTTTGTTTCTTCTGCCTTCATTCCATATTTAAGCAGCTTGTGTAAATCAGCTTTTTGTCCCCATACACCACTGACAGCTGAGAGATAGAGGAGCCTGAAAGAGTGTCTAAAAACTGTACTTTCCATGCCTGAATAGTCTAATCTCCTCAGAGAGCTGAACTATCATGGGAAATATCTAGATATGGAAAGCCCCGATGTCGGGCATGCGCTTACCGATGTCAGCGCGGTCCCGTCTATCTTTCTTCTCGCCGGCTCCTCTTCTCTCTTCCGGCATTGACGCGCCCCATGGTTTCTAGATGCGCCGCGCCATTTATGACGTACAGCAGCCGCCACGGCCGCTTTATAGGTATGCGTCATGCTAGTAAGAAAGCCATTGCCGCATGCATGCTCGGAAGAAAGAAGGGAGCCGCGGAGAAGAAAGAAGAACGGGGCGCGCGGACATCGGCAAGTCGCGACACGACATCGTGTGAGCCCGCTGACATCGGAGGGTGAGTATATAAGTTTATTTTTTTAAGGGCCGGGTGGCCAGTGGCTGGCTTATACTACTTAGGGGGCTGGCAGGCTGTATACACACTGGGGGGCTGGCAGGCTGTATACTACTGGGAGCTGGCGGCGTTGGCTTCGGCGCGCGAGAGCTGTATACTACTGGGGGGTGGCAAGGCTGACTATATCACTACTGGGGGGATGGCAGGCTGTTACTACTGGGGGGCTGGACAGGTGTGTATACTAATGTGGGGGTGGCAGGCTGTATCTACTGGGTGGCGGGCTGGCAGGCTGATACTACTGGGGGCTGGCAGGCTGTACACTATCCTGGGGGGCTGGAGGCTGTATACTACTGGGGGCTGGCAGGACTGTTTATATACTACTAGGGGGGCGGCTAGTGGTACAGGCTGGTCAGAGTAAGGCTGTTATACTGGGGTCGAGCTGTATATTACTAATGTGGTGGGCGTGGGTATTACCATCGGGGCTGGAGCGTATATACTGGGGGCCTGCAGCTGTACTATGGGGCGGCAGTGTATACTACTGGGGGCTTGCAGGCTGTATACTACTGGGGGCTGTGCAGGGCTGTACTTATGGGGCTACGGGGCTGATACACGGGGCTGTAGCTAGGGGGCTGCGCTGTATACCAAGGGGGCTGCGGCAACCGGGCTGATGTATACTTACCGGGGGCTTGGGCAGGCTGTATAATCGGGGTCCTGGCAGGCTGTTAGACTACTGGTGCCTGGCAGGACTGTATACTATACTGGGGGCTGGCAGGCTGTATACTACTGGGGGGGTTTGCACCAATGCATTTCCACCTTGTGCTTTACTCGAGATCTGTAGTTTTTTTCCCAGTTTTGGTGGTAAAATAGGGGTCTCGGCGTATACTCGGGTCGGTTAGGAGTATAAATTAATGAGGGAGATTTCAACCTGCAAAGAGGTCTTAAACTCATGGCAGCTTTCAATGAACCCTCCTACCACTTGATCCTGGAGGCCCACAAGCAGATAAGAGGCAGGCTCATGTGTCCTCGCTCTCATAGTGTTTTTATGTTTTATTGCCATCCTGTTTAAATAAGATGTCCGCTTGTTTTAATATCTGTTGTCTTTTAGAGCGTTTTTTTTTTTATTATCCTTTGATGATCATCTGTTAGTGTGTATAAATGCTGTGAATTTTCTTTTCATGCATAACATCAATGTCTGGCGAAGAGGAACTAGTTTTCTCGAAAGCTCACCATCAAATATACTCAGCCTCAAAAAGGTATCGCCTGATTTACTTTCTTCACTCTCTTCTGCTCCATGGCTTAACAGGTACAAATCTCACTACTATACATACCATTGTTACAGTTCCTCCCAGGGGTACCCTGTCAACTTTTCCATCATTATTTGGGGGGGGGTTTCCGATTTTGGCTTCCTTGTGGCTTCCACACAAAGCAAATGCGTTAAGTGAGCCTGCTCAAGAAAAGTACAGTTATATATAAAATAATAGGATCAACCCAATCTACATATATAGGTGGCTCTGATGGAATGTTTATTATCAGTAGTATATGCTGCTGTCTCTCCATTCCGGAGGTACATGATAAGTCTACAATTGATTGGAAGGGGACTAGCATGATGCCAGAGATAGCCTAAACAGAGTATGATTTTTTTTGCTCTTAAAAATAATCGCTACCATGAAAATATATCAGGCAGGTCCTATGCCTAAACAATTTGTTTACTTTAAAAAAGAAAAAAAAAGTAGAATTAACATTGGACAGTCGTGTGTGTATTGAGGTTGTAAAACACTTAATCATGTCTCCATTTATTTCTGCCACGGTTTTTAAACAATCTTATCCTGCTGGAACTGATAGATCTGAACGCGCCATTACTAACCAGCTCACTTGTGCATTTTAATCTGGGAAATTTTTGTCAGCTCACCTTCTTTGAGATGGCATCGGACTTTGCAAATATCGGTACTAATATTAACCTAGGGGAACAAAAAAAAGATAATTCCTCAGTGCACCCAACAAGATTTTTCAAGATTAAACTTGTTCTCTCCAAATTTTTAGTGTGTACATAGTTTAAAGGTATAACTACTTGATTGTGTGTACTGAACCTATATACTATATGTAAACGGAATCATGTGGAAAACTAACAGAGTTTTACATGGATGTTACTTGCTATCATAAGATTCAGGGGGCAACCAAACCTTACTGTCCAGTTTCGTTTTCTCTCTTCTTCATTGTCCCAAGTCCGAGATTTAGAGTGTCCAGTAGGGGCAGATTAAAGTAAGGCATGCATGTTATACGAGAGTCATGGTGTAATTGGAGAACTCTCTTAATTATCGACTTCTTGTGAGATATGACTCAAAGACGGGAGTCAATTTGAAGTCTACAATGGGTATTTGATTACTTTAAAATAACACTTAGGATATTACTTAAACTATGGGACAAATTACTGACAATTAATACTTGAGATGACGGCTTGAGGGTAGTTAGAACGTTTTTTTACTCCCAGGGTAAATTTTTATCTTAAACCTGTCCTCTTTGTTATCTGTATCCTCCGAAGCTGCAGAGCTGAAATGGTCATTTTCAGGACGACGTTACTTTTGTGCAATAGAGTGCTTGATTTCCGCGCTGAACCTCCCCTGGCTGTGAATGGATTTTTGCACAGCGTTGTCCCCTTCAAACCCTGTATTAAAAATGGTATCCTAAGGGTGGAAATTTGCCAGAGACCCGTCCTCACCCTGAAAATTAAAAAAAAAAAAAAAAATACATTTGTAATTGAGTCCTAAGAAATCACTATCAAGACGTTTTTTAATTAACAGCCTAAAAAAAGAAAAAAAAAAAAAAAAAAAGTCTATCAAGACCAAAGAGAGAACGGCTGCAAACACATAAGCTACAAGGAGATAAATGACCCCGGGGAAAGCAGGCACATTTCTGTGATGGTATTTTAAGAGTAGCAGAGGTCACTGCTCGTAACAGTGTAATGGTCTATCGCCTACTGTGCTAATATCACATGCAGCTCTGATCTGTCTAATTCTATGGCATCAGTACAATGTCAGAAGCCAGATGAGAGTGTATATCAACACCTTGTACCCTGGATAATGAACCCACGAAAACTGTACCCACCCACAGAACTAGATGAAGTTAACAACAAACCTGGGATTTTTTAACACACTGACGCAGCATAGAGTGTGTTGATACGAGCTTTAAAAACAAAATAAAAACTGAGTAATATTTAAAGTAGGTTATAAGTGATCTTTATGTGTTAACATCTACTAAGGATTGAGAGTGGTGGGAATTTTCTTTTGTGGGAAAACCACCTTTAAATCTCATCAGCAAGTCAAGCCACTTAGTGCAACTTATAAATTCCGTTCCACAAGCCACCGAGGGAACTACTTCTGCAACATTTGACTCACCTGGTCAGTTTTGCTGTTAAGAAAGTTTTTAGTTCGCATACACTGTATATTGACTTATACATATTATTTCTCCGTTGTATATTGCGTTACCATCTGCTATGGGATTACACATGTAATACAGTGAAGGAAGTGTTGGCTAAAGAAGACTTACCTCTAACAGACAAATATAGTACAAATGCCCTCAACTTTATTGACTCATGTAAGATACTTGAATTTATTGCATATGTACTCTCTTCTCTGATGTTTCAATAAAACAGTTTAAAAAAAAAATATTGAAGTTTTTCAAACTTCATAATACTGTTAGCGTCAATACCTAAAGGGCGAGTTGAATTATTCGCGGGGGTGGGGGGGAGAAAAAAATGCAAAGCATCTTTTTTCCACAAACAAAATGGAATGCAAGAAGGTACTTTCCATACATAGAAGTCTATGTGGAACGGAACCTTCCCTTTAGAGTGCTTGCACCCTCAGAAAACATGAGGGTATGGAAAAGTCACAACAAATTGGCACATTCCATAGAACAAAAAACGTGGACTTTATAACACTTGGTTGGTATCCATAAGTACCGCACAAGTACTACACAAAATCCATTAGCTTTTGTCAATTTATTCATGAAACTTGTGTAAATATCATTTGGGTTAGCGGAGATGAATAGTTTGTGTACACAGACCGTTTGTACCAACAATTTAAGTCACTATTACCAAATAGAAGATGGAAAGAAACCACATTCCTCTCAGTAGTTAAGACAGATCTGAAAAACATGTGTAAAACAGGGTTAAGGGCAGCAGAAGGCAAAAAAACCCTGGAAAGCACAACTATACCAAAATATCAAAAACTAATTGTTAAGCCATCGCGGTTCCCTTCAAGAATATAACCAGCTTATGAATGGAAACACAAAGTAAAATAGAGAGAAGCATGGGCCGAGAGCTTTCTTATCCTACATTAAATGTCCCATAGCTAGAAAACTCCAAAAATAGCAGAACGCAGAAACAATCAGAACAATTCAATTTCTGTGTATTAATTAAGTTAATCAGATGGCTTTGTTCACATCTGCCCTCACTCATATTGTCAATGTCACTGTTTGGGTACTTCCTAAGTGTTTTATTATTTAATTTTGAGTTTGTAAAGTGCTACGGAAAATATCATGGCATATATAAAACATATTATTATTATCAGATTTACAGAATCGGCAACTGGTTTGTAATGTAGGTATGATCACACAGAGGCCAGTGGGACATCATGGTTTAACAATATTGTCCTAAGGGTTCAGTCTAGGCTTCTGTCAATAGTAGTAAGAGCACCTTTAAAACCAAGCCCTCAGAAAATACATTAACGCAATACAGGCAGAGCTCTCAGAAAGAGAATTGTTAGTGGTAGTTAAATATACTATTATAGTGTCTCATTTATCTATAATTAGTTATTTATGCTAGAATGTATTACAAACGGATTCAATGCGACAACTGAACCCACACCCATTAGTGTTACAAAGCAGAATTCTGGTTAGTGGCTGGCTGGCGGCTTTCTCATAGGTCTTGGTGCTTACTGGTTTCTAAGCAGATGGCCCAGCAAAAAAAAACAACGCTAAACTCCTGCTTGATACGAGAATTATTTTTAAAAAACCAAAACACCAAAACCCTCTCTGTACAGTTTTCCTTCCTTCTTCTTCTTTCTTCGGTTTGCTCAGCGCTCATCTTCCCATCCCTGCCCGGGAAACACTTACTTGACATACAGCTGTAAAATTAGGTAACATTGGCTTATATTTGAGATATATACCGGTATTGGGTTTGTGTTGGTCCATCCAGCGTAACTGTCCAGAGCCTGGACAAATTACCTCAAGCAGGTACAAGTAATGTGTGTGCCTGCACAAACAGTTAGACAACATACATCCTGAGGTATAAGGCCGGTATGTCACAATATGCAGGCGGTGCTCAGACCTACCAACTTGGCAGGATGCTTGGCATTTTGCCACGAGGAGAACACAAGGATTGGCAAATTGGCAACACCCGCCCGGTGCTGTTACAGAAAAAGGGTTACAACTGAGCCCATGTGGGTAGTGGTGGCATTTTTCTTTGGAGGGCCACACAGCCCATGTGCGCGCCAGAGGTAGGCCGACTAACCATTAGGTGCCCAAGATGCTCAGACCCTTGTGTGAGGACCATATGCTGGTGCGGTGGCCCATGGGTTCCTCCTATGCAGGATAAAGACTAGAACCGTATGTGGCGGGAGTGTGTAGAGCGCTGCCTGCAAGATGGAAGAAATTGAAACTATGGACTGACCCGCTCATTCCCCAGATCTGAATCAGATGGAGTACATCTGGGCATTAAGTCTCCTCTCCATCCACACAAACATCCATGTTGCACCACACACTGTACCAGGAGTTGGCAAGATGCTTAAGTTCAGTTCTGGGAGGGAAGCGATCCCTTAGGAGACCATGTGAAAACCGCCATCAGGAGAGCATGCGCGGGATTGTAGGGGGTCCAACAGGCATGTGTGGAGGGCCACACACACATACTGAGCCTCATTTTCTTTCCTTGTTATACGGGACATTCAAAAAACAACGCAAAGTTGGATAAGCCTTGTAGTGTGTTTGTTCCACTTTCATTTGTGGGAGACTCAAATCCAGGCCTCCATTGGACTATAAATTTGAATTTCTATTGATGTTTTGTTGTCAGTACATCCAACTTTATTTTCATTCATTGGATCTAGGATGTGTCATTTGGGAGTGTTTTCCTGTAAAAACAACTGTAACAGCACACAATCCACTATGAAAATCGCTTTGAAAGAATGGCTGTAGAATAACAGCGACCTGAGTTTAGTTGTGCATGCATAAAACAATATTTCAGAAAACATAGACAAACAAACCGATCAATATAACCAATTTGTATTATACTGCAATGGGCCAACTGAAAAGTATTTATATTCTTGACACTTTAATCAGGGATAGTTATTGAATGACATGTATCATTGTAGGAAACAAGGCTAGGACCCGATACTTGCTAACATGCAGGCATGTAGCACTGGCAGTAAACAAGTCTTTAGTACATGACACTGTATCATCTGATCCGGACCATTCTGCTCTCATTTTCAGCGACCGTTACAGACAAGCCTGCCCTCTTTGGCTATTCGTACAAGGGCCCATTGGATCACAGCTGTTTCACTAACAAAGTCTGTAATAACCCTTCACCGCTCGCGTGGCGGATAGATCCGCCACGGAGCGCAGGTGACTTAGCGCTCAGTGGCGGTATATCCGCCACGGCGCTATTGCCGGCTCGGCTCTGAATCAGAGCCGAGAGCCGAACCGGCATCGGGAGACACGGGGTGCCGGCTGTAACTAATAGCCGGCACCCCAGTGTAACACCCGCGATCGGAGTTGTCTCCGATCGCGGGTGCTTAACCCGTTAAATGCCGCGGTCAGCGCGACCGCGGCATCTAACAGGCATCTGGGGGATCTTTCCCCCACGATCGGCCCCCCCGAACCGTTTTCGGGGGGCGCCGATCGTTGCTATAGTAACTCTGGGGTCCGATCTGGACCCCAGAGTTACCTGCAAGAACTGCCAGTAAGATGGCGTCTGTGACGTCATCTTACTGGCACAGTGCCAGCCTATGCAAGTGTATAGGCTGACACTGATAATACTCTGCAATACATGAGTATTGCAGAATATTATCATGAAGAAGCAATCAGATGATTGCTTCTTCATGTCCCATGGTATAAAAGTGAAAAAGTTAAAAAAAAAAAGTTATTCAATAAAAAAATAAAGTCATAAATCACTAAAAATGCCCCAAACCCCCAAAACATATAAAGAGACATATAACTCAAAAAAAAGTCTAAATCATAACACAAACCCCACATATATAGTATCACCGCGTCCGTAACAACCCGTAGAATAAAAGTAAATCATTATTGAACCCCCACGATAAACGCCGTAAAAAAAAACTGCTATAAACCTTCCAAAAATTATGATTTTTACCTTTTCAATCCCACAAAAAATGCTATAAAATGCGATCAAAAAACCATATGTACTCAGACATGATACTGGTGCAAAGTACAACATGTCCCGCAAAAAACAAGCCATCAACCAGCTCCGTAGCCAAAAAAGTAACAATGTTATGCCACTTGGAAGACGGCAATACATAAATGATAGATTTTTCCCCACATTAGGGTTTTGTTTGACAAATTTAGTAAAACGTAAGAAAATATATTCATGTCTGGTATCCCCGTAATCGTATCAACCCATAGAATAAAGATAACATGATTATTAGTCTATACGGTGAACACCAAAAAAAAAAAAGTAAAAAATCCAGTACAGAATTGATGCTTTTCTACTCCTGCCCTCAAAAAAAGTTCCTAAATTTTCAACAATAGGTGATACCAACCCCAAAATGGTAACATTGGAAAAAGCATCTCGTCCCGCAAAAAAAATGGCATCACATGGCCCCAATAACGAAAAAGCGAAAATTTTATAGCCTTCAAAAGGGGCCAATGAGGAAACTAAAATCCTGGCAGCTGCAGCGCCCTCCTTCCCTTCTGCACCTCGCTGTGCCCCCATAACACAAGTCACAGCCACATGTGGGGGGTCTTTGTACTCAGGAGAAATTGCAGAACAAATTGTATGGTGGGTTTTCTCTTTTTATATTTTGGAAATGTGTAAATTTTAGTGCTAAATGAACGTATAAGGGAACAATATGACCATTCTAAATTTCACCTCCATTTTGATTCAATTACTATGAAGATCTCAAGGGGTTAACAATCTTCGTAAAAGCTGTTTCTGATAGTTTGAGGGGTGCAGATTTGAAAATGGGTAGATTACATAGGGGGTTTTGATGCTAAATATGTAAAATTTCATTCAAAACTGTATTTATCCCCAAAATAGTCAATTCTGAAAATCCGGAAAAGCGATATTCTATTTGTAAGCCGCGTGACATCAAAATAAATTATCCAAACATTTCAAAAATTATGAAAATGTAAAGTAGACAAATGGGAAATGTTATTCAGCAACTTATTTAGGTGGTAAATCTATCTGCCTGAAAACGCAATGATTTAGAATTTTGAAAATGGCAAATTTTTCAAAAAATTTATCATATTTTCTTTTTTTTGTAAATAAACGCAAAACTTATCAGCCAAAATTTACCACTAAAATGAAGTACAACATGTGGGGAAAAAACAATCTCAGAATCGCTTTGATAAGTAACAGTGTTCAAAAGTTATAACCGTATAAAGAGACGCAGGTCAGAATCCAAAAAATCGGGCTGAGCCTTAAGCTACAAAATGGCTGCGTCCTTAAGGGGTTAAGCATGTCTGTAAATACTCACCCACACACAGGATATTGAAACAAAACCCATGATTTATTGATTTATTAACCAGTTGATCTGGAAGGCTGTCAAATCCCACATGTCCAGATAGAGGTAGAGAACGGCACCCTTCACCCTAGAAAACAAACAGACATAAGATGTGAATACCCCGGGTTACGTAAAAGATAGGGTCTGTAGGTTTGTTCTTAAGTTGAATTTGTATGCAAGTCGGATCTGTATATTTTATAATTGTAACCCCAGCCAAATTTTTTTTGGTCTCTGTGACAACTGGATTTTAAAAATGTTGGGTTGTCATAAGAACCAGGATTTACAATAAAGCTTAAATACAGTCACATTTAATAAGGTTATAGCTGTTTATTGTAGTCTAGGGCTAAAGTACAGTAAATTTCAATATCCAGAGGTCCGTTTGTAAGTAGGGGTCCTCTGTAAGTCGGGTGTTCTTAAGTAGGGGACCGCCTGTACAGCAAATTCTGAATTATGCGTTGCATATAATATGATATAATTATCACAACAGAAATCTGATATCTACACTGGAGAACAATGTATGAGCACTTGATTATTTTCCAGAAATAATGTAATGTATAATTAATTGTGAATGTATAAGATTGGTTTAACTTCAGGGCAATTACAAACTTTGTTGAAATATGTGGCATCTATTGAAGCATCCAGGCCTCATTTACAACATCCTGGAGATCCTTACAACCTGATAAACTCTGACCTGCAGAATGTTCTGTGGTGACCTCAAAAGCCATTTGGTCACCTCTTCTCTGCACCTACCCCCACCCCTGCATCTAGGGATTTGGAAACAAAGAACTGTTTAATATTCCTGGACTCTCCCCCTCATTAACACTTTACCCAATCGTGAATGACCCTCTGGACTAATTAATGAATGGGAGGTTCTGAAACCTGAACCAAACTGAGAAGATATAAAACAATATGAAATACAGGAAATGGGGTTCACATTTTGGGGGCTGCTTGACAAGCTGAGTGTGTTCCTTATTTCTCCCACCTCCAGGGAATCAGGATTTACTTTAATTTGTAAGTTTCTGTTATTTTTCTCCCTTTTTATTTTATAACTGTTTTGCCGTGTTGTGTGTCATTTTATTTTGTAATTCTTTTGTTTTTAACATTTTTTTTATGCACTGATCAACTTTTTTACACTTTGTTGAATAAAATGACTTTGTGATCCAACATTGATTGAACCTGAAATCAATGTAGCAGCGCACTGAGGAAGCTCTACTTTTTTCCCTTTAATCCACTGATCAACTTTTTGTAATTAAAGCTTTTCACTTTAATTTTGGTCCCTGTATGCTCTGCGAACTCATAGCCTTGTGAAGTGTGGTTAGCTGTGTGACTGCTAGAGTGCTGAGTGTGCATGTCTAGTGGTGTGACAAGGTGACTGCTTGAGAGCAAGAGTTGATATAGAGTGGGATACTTCTTGGTCCCAGTATAAATGCAATAAGTGGTGGCAGCGGGTCTGGGGGGTGCTGGAGCTGTACGAGGTGTGATTTATGCTCAATTTGTGTCTTAAATGAAAGGTGAGCGTAAGTTTGAGTAGGCTAAATTAACCCGTACAGTTGCACCCCACGTCACGTGACGGCGGCGTCCTCATCTGATATCTACACTGGAGAACAATGTATGAGTACTTGATTATTTTCCAGAAATAATGTAATCTCCATTGATGAACATTTGATGTATTTTTTGAAGGGTATACCATGCCACAAGAACAATGTTTTGAAAAAAATACCAAAGCATACAAAACCTAAAATCTTTATATAAAATCTTTTTATAATGACTAGCCCAGAGAAAGAGAACAAAATTTTCTGAAGGCTACAATAGTCACCAATCAGTAAATACCTTATCTTCATATTGCTGTGGTTATGAGCTTGGCACATAGCCTGTCATCCTCAGACTCTCGAACTACTCCACCAAAGTTAAATTATTACCAAAAAAGAAACGGAGTTGTAACGTTCGTTAAAATCAATACATATAAATCTTTATTCTTCAACACAAGACAACACAAAATTGTACTGTCATTTAAGATGATATAATTAACAAGTTTTATGCAAAGGAAATCCAACACAAAAGGTCCAGTGAGACAAAAACCTCATGACCACATACCAGGGTACATTGCTGAATTCTACAGTAAATGCATCAGTAAAAAATAGCAGACAAGTGTCCTACCCATTGTGTGTCGTCTGTGGCTGCCTCCTGGACTCCCCAACGCGCGTTTCGCCCACGCTTCCTCAGGGGGTACGAAACTGACGCTGGGAGGCCGGTTTTTATACATATGGACAGGTGGATTTGGCACACGCGCCGTGATCGGCTTCCGGGTCCGATTCATGCCCCATTTCCGGCGGCACGGCACTGGTGCGCATGCGCCGGGTCCGACAGCGCTATCGGATACCCGGTCATGCGCAGTGCGCCACAATGCCGCCGGCTGGGACAGTAGCGGAGTTCGTTAAAATCAATACATATAAATCTTTATTCTTCAACACAAGACAACACAAGGTTGTATTGTCATTTAAAATGATGTAATTAACAAATTTTGTGCAAAGGAAATCCAACACAAAAGGTCCAGTGAGACAAAAAACCTCATGACCACATGCCCGGGTACATTGCTGAATTCTACAATAAATGCATCAGTAAAAGATAGCAGACAAGTGTTCTACCCATTGTGTGTCGTCTGTGGCTGCCTCCTGGACTCCCCAACGCGCGTTTCGCCCACGCTTCCTCAGGGGGTACGAAACTGACGCTGGGAGGCCGGTTTTTATACATATGGACAGGTGAATTTGGTGTACGCGCCGTGATCGGCTTCCGGGTCCGATCCATGCCCCATTTCCGGCGGCACGGCACTGGTGCGCATGCGCCGGGTCCGACAGCGCTATCGGATACCCGGTCATGCGCAGTGCGCCACAATGCCGCCGGCTGGGACAGTAGCGGAGCCGCGCCACTCAATGCGCGTGCGCGCCTCTGTCCGGGGTGTCTAGATGTATGTCGCTATATTCTGAAGAAGAAAAGAAGAGGTAAGGGAAGATGAGGAGGGCGGAGGAACCAGAGATGGGAAGTGTCGAGGGAGTCTGGAGAGGAAAAACTGGGCCTAAGAGAGAAATAACAAAGGAAAATGGAAGGTAGAATGCGCTGAAAAATGGGCAAAGAGAAAAAGGGGAGAAGGGAGAAAAGGTGTTATATTGTTGGTTATCATTCTTCCATTAGCATATGAGCAGAAATGTGCTTGAGTGAAGCATGTGTACCATGTGATCAGATCATGAGCAAAGTAAAGAAAAGGAAAAGGAGAAAAGAAAAAGCGTGGGCGAAACGCGCGTTGGGGAGTCCAGGAGGCAGCCACAGACGACACACAATGGGTAGGACACTTGTCTGCTATCTTTTACTGATGCATTTATTGTAGAATTCAGCAATGTACCCTGGCATGTGGTCATGAGGTTTTTTGTCTCACTGGACCTTTTGTGTTGGATTTCCTTTGCACAAAATTTGTTAATTACATCATTTTAAATGACAATACAATTTTGTGTTGTCTCGTGTTGAAGAATAATATACCAATATTTGATCCAAAAATTGGATCAGAAAGCTAAGACCCCTAAGTGTTGCGGGATTGGTTTGAGTTCTCTAGGCTTGATCGCACCCTTCGCCTTGTTAATGTCTCGGACGTGTTCTCTTACCCTAGTGCCTAATTCTCTTGCGGTAAGTCCCACATCTATTTTCGGACAGCTGCATGTAGCATAGTACACAACCCCAGTAGTGTGGACGCCCCGGAGGGTCGACGGGATCTTTGTGTATCTTAGGAAGCAGCTAGAACGTTGGAACCTTAGGTTCCTTTACTGTCAACCCATCAGACACTACTGTCAACCCATCAGACACTTTTTTTGAGATGATCCCTTCTTCTACGGCAGAGTCCAAGATGGAAATAATTTGGTTTTTATCCCTTCTTCTACGGCAGAGTCCAAGATGGAAATAATTTGGTTTTTACATCCGAGTCATTAAGGCGGCGGATAAGGGGGGGAACGTCGTGGTCTGGCCTAAAGACAAGTACGAGAGGGAAGCCTTGCGTCAACTCAGGAAGAGAGACACATATGAGAAATTAACTTTCAACCCAATACTCGGATATAAAAAACAAATTATTTCCATCTTGGACTCTGCCGTAGAAGAAGGGATCATCTCAAAAAAAGTGTCTGATGGGTTCACAGTAAAGGAACCTAAGGTTCCAACGTTCTACCTGCTTCCTAAGATACACAAAGATCCCGTCGACCCTCCGGGGCGTCCTATTGTCTCTGGCATCGGTGGCATATGTGACCCAAGTTGTAAATTCATAGATTACTATTTAAAACCACTAGTTGAGGTTCTGCCATCCTATGTCCGGGATAGTATGGACGCCCTACTGAGGATCGACGGGATCTGTATCGAAGCCAACATGCTACTTGTGACAATTGATGTAGAAAGCCTGTATACCTGCATCAGGCACCAGGACGGCTTAGAAGCGACAAAATTCTTCCTTTCAGGAAGTACTCTGGAGACAGAACTACAATCCCTCATACTGCAACTATTGTCTTTTATTTTGACCCACAATTTTTTTACTTTCAAAGACCAGTTCTATGTGCAGAGGCAGGGCACTGCCATGGGGGCCGCCTGTGCGCCGTCATACGCCAACCTCTTCCTAGGATTTTGGGAGAGAACCATCTTTGGCGATGGCGGCGCCGGGCGGTCTTCCCATGTGCAGTGCTGGCTTCGGTACATAGACGACGTCTTGGTAATTTGGCAGGGGACGGAGACTGAGCTGATTCAGTTTATGCAGGAATTAAATAATAATTCATTTAACATCAAATTAACGTATTCATACAGTTCTAAAAGAGTCGACTTTCTGGACATCACAATTGAAACTGATGAGAATGGTTACCTCCAGACGGATATGTTCAGGAAGCCGACTTCTGTAAATGCACTCCTGCATGCCTCGTCAGCCCACCCACCGTCCACCATTAAAGCCATACCTGGGGGACAGCTCCTGAGGGCACGCCGCATTTGCTCTACAAATGCCAAATTCGAATACCAGGCAAGAGATCTCAAGGAGAGATTCTTAAATAGAGAATATAGCGACAGATGTGTAAAGGCAGGGTACCAGAACGCAAAAAAACAAACACGCATAGAACTGTTACAAACTAAAAAGAAAGGAAAGGGGGATTCTAAAATTCGTTTTATTTCGACTTATAACAAACAATGGGAGGAATTACGGGGCGCATTAAACAAACATTGGAGTGTCCTACAGACTGACGTGACTTTAAAAACAATCTTAACAGAAAAACCCCTCCTAACGGCCCGCAGAAGTAAAAACTTGAAGGATATATTGGTACAAAGCCACTATATCCCCAAAATAGAAAACCCCTTTGGACAGAGGACAAAGAAGATCGGCAGTTTCCTGTGTGGTCACTGCATCTCCTGCCCTAATATGCTACGCTCCCACACGTTCAACTCGGCCGACGGACAACGCACATTCACAATCAGAGATTACATCTCGTGTAACACTACTGGGGTTGTGTACTATGCTACATGCAGCTGTCCGAAAATAGATGTGGGCTTACCGCAAGAGAATTAGGCACTAGGGTAAGAGAACACGTCCGAGACATTAACAAGGCGAAGGGTGCGATCAACCCTAGAGAACTCAAACCAATCCCGCAACACTTAGGGGTCTTAGCTTTCTGATCCAATTTTTGGATCAAATATTGGTATATAAATATGAAGTGGAGCAAATCTGCTCCTATTTGTTTGATATTGTGGTTTATTGCACTTTATTGTGCACCTTACACTTTATATATATACAATGTCGTAGGTATACAATGTATCGCAACCTACTGCAATACACTTACTTACCCTTTCCCCTTTTCTTTTCTTTCTTTTCCCTTTGCTTATAATCTGATCACAAGGTACACATGTCTCACTTAAGCACACTCTTGCTCATATGCTAATGGAAGAATGATTACCAGCAATATAACACCTTTCTTCCTTTCTCCTCTTTCTTCTTTTGCCCCTCTGTGGTGCATTCTATTTTCCATTTTCCTTTTTTATATCTTTCTTTCTTAGGCCCAGTTTTTCTTCTTCAGACTCCCTCAGCACTTCCCATCCCTGGCCCCTCCGCCCTCCTCCTTATCTTCTCTTGCCTCTTCTTCTCTTCCTCAGAATACAGTGACATACATCTAGATACCTCGGACAGAGGCGCGCACGCGCATTGATTGGCGCGGCTCCGCTACTGTCCCAGCCGGCGGCATTGTGGCGCACTGCGCATGACCGGGTATCCGATAGCGCTGTCGGACCCGGCGCATGCGCGCCAGTGCCGTGCCGCCGGAAATGGGGCATGAGTCGGACCCGGAAGCCGATCACGGCGCGTGCGCCAAATTCACCTGTCCATATGTATAAAAACCGGCCTCCCAGCGTCTGTTTCGTACCCCCTGAGGAAGCGTGGGCGAAACGCGCGTTGGGGAGTCCAGGAGGCAGCCACAGACGACACACAATGGGTAGGACACTTGTCTGCTATCTTTTACTGATGCATTTACTGTAGAATTCAGCAATGTACCCAATGTAATTTGTTAATTACATCATTTTAAATGACAATACAACCTTGTGTTGTCTTGTGTTGAAGAATAAAGATTTATATGTATTGATTTTAACGAACGTTTCTTTTTTGGTAATAATTTAACTTTGGTGGAGTAGTTCGAGAGTTTGAGGATGACAGGCTATGTGCCAAGCTCATAACCACAGCAATATGAAGATAAGGTATTTACTGTCTTATACGAGAGTAGAGATCCAGCAGAGATGGGGGAGCAGTGTATCTACAATATAGTGAATCAGTAATCCCATAAAATATGATATATAGTGGCCTCAGGGGTGTCCCATCTCCAACTAAGATCAGGGACGAACGGGTTCAGTTTGTGCAAGAGTGCCGGGATGTGGTACCAGTTCAGTATCAGAATCTTTTATTGATTTTCTTTATAAAGAGTAGACAGAGAGCCCTTAGGGGCCTATGACACTCCAAACTGGTTCTGGGAATGTTCGTCCCAAGCAATACTCCCATTTGGACATATATGCATGTCTACTGGATTCCGTATATGTCTGGGCCATGAGCAGATTACTAAGGTTCGATATGAGTCCCGTGGAGGCCGAACCATGAAGGCTAACACATTCAAATTCTGTAAGGGCTGCTACGCCTTAGAAGCCTAATAATGATTGACAGTAATAATATTATCTACACTTTCATTTAGCTTCTAAACATTCCACATCGTAAAAGAGAGATGAGATAGATCGAAGATGATAGACAATTGTCACGGGTGACCCCGCGATCCATGTCTCCGATCGTGGGGGCGCCCGTGTCCCACTGTGCTGCCGCTGCCCAGCTCCTCCGGGTCACTACTTACCTGTCCCGGCTCCTGATGGCTCCGGTCCCGCTCCTGCTCGCGTACTAGGCCGCGCGCGCCCCCTCTTCAAGAATTTGAAGGGCCAGTGTCCTCCTTATTGGCGCAGGAATTCCCAGCTCGGCTATACAGCCTGGTGACTTATGCATCCCCTGCCGGATCTTCAGGTCAGTTTACTGAAGACAAAGCCTCCCAGAGTGTTTCCAGACGCCTCCGAGTTTCCTGAGCGTTTCCAGACGCCTCCGTGTTCCTGTGGTGTTCTTGTGTTCCAATCCTGTGGCAGTCCTGTAGTCTTGTGGCGGTCCTGTATTCCTGTGGCGGTCCTGTAATCCTGTGGCGGTCCTGTAATCCTGTGGTGGTCCGGTAATCCTGTGGCGCTCCGAGGTCCTGCCAGCCATCCATCCGAGGTCCTGCCAGCCGGCCATCCCGAGGTCCTGCCTACCCGTGGTCCTGCCTTCCCATGGTCCTGCCTTCCTGTGTTCCTGCCTTCCCGTGGTCCTACCTGCCCTGTGTCCCTACCTTGGCTGCCACCGTGGGCCCAGTCACACCTGTGGAGCGACCTGGTGGCTCCCCGCCGCAGCAAGACCATCCCGCTTTGCGGCGGGCTCTGGCGAAGACCAGGAGTCCACTTAGACTCCACTCCCGGGTTGCGGCTGGCATCGTTATCTCCCGCGGTGGTCCAGGTAGTCCACAAGACTTTAATTCTGAGGGACTATCCCCATAGACTGTGACAACAATGAGATCCAATAGATGCATATAACACATACTGACATTCTCAGCTCTGCTTATCAGCTATCACTGTGTGTGTGTGTGAACTCGTCTTGGAATGTAGGTAGGAGGGGCCGATGCCGAGACATTGCATGGAGAAGACAGGAGAAGTTTTTCATGAGAAGAATCTGCCCTGTCTGACCCTAAAGTCAGAAGATTAATGGTCGGATCCAGGGGCAGCCGAAATTGTGTACACCAGGACTGATAGAGACAGGTGGGACTTATATCTGTGTAATGCTGTATTTCTGTTAATAACAGTGAATTAGAGAATGTGTTATTTTGTTATCCTGAGTACATATAAGAAACTTGTCTTCATGGGAGGAATACCCCTTCAAGTTTATTGATATCTTTAATGTATAGATTTCAAAAATTATGCAAACTGCAGCTAGAGAAAGAAATCTAACTAACTAAAGAATAAAGATCACAAAAGTCTAACATTACAAAATATATCAAATATGCAGAACTTATTATTAACCCAGTACTTCCAATATCATTGATTCATATTGTACAATGACCTATATTATGACTATATTAAATCTGACACCGACACTGAATGACAGTCACAGCTCGTTACTGTCAATATGTTCGAACAATCATTGTGACTGAAAGTACAGACATTTCCTAAACTACAGGCAATTCATTGACTCCACCGACGTATAACTTGATCTGGGAATCCTGGGAGTGAAAATGGCTTCTCCGCTGGGTGAATTCTCTGATGCCTTACAAAACCTAGTTTATCATTCTACCCTTTTTCCGATTCTGCGCTTGATAAAGACGTCTAAACTTTGTGAATTTTCTGATGTTGAGCAAGAGACGATTTATCTCTACATCTTTTCCCACACTGTGGACATACAAATGGCTTCTCCCTTGTGTGGATTCGATGATGTATAAGAAGATCTGACTTCTGATAAAAACATTTCCCACATTCTAAACATGAAAATGGCTTCTCTCCCGTGTGACTTTTCTGATGTCTAATCAGACCTGATTTATCACTGAAGCTTTTGCCACATTCTAGACACGGAAATGGCTTCTCTCCTGTGAGACTTTTCTGATGTCTAACCAGACCTGATTTATCACTGAAGCTTTTGCCACATTCTAGACACGGAAATGGCTTCTCTCCTGTGTGAGTTCTTTGATGTCTAATAAGAGCCGATTTCTGATTGCAACATCTCCCACATTCTGAACATGAATACGGCATTGTCCCCGAGTGAATTCTCTGATGTTTGACGAGATTACCTTTTATTTTAAAACTTTCCCCACATTCTGAACATAGAAACGGCTTCTCCTCTCTGTGACTTCTCTGATGTCTGACTAGATATGCTTTAACACTAAAACATTTCCCACACAGAGAACAGGAAAATTGTTATGTGTTGAATGACTTCTCTCATGTTTGATGAGATTCGATCTATCTGCAAAACATTTCCCACACTCCGAGGCACGGAAATGGTTTTTCCCCCGTGTGAATTCTAGGAGTCCAATAAGAGCTGATTGAACCTATAACTTTTCCACATTCTGAACATGAAAATGTTTTTCCCCACCTGTGTCTTCTCAGATGGATAAAAGAGATGAGTCTATCCTTGTTGTTTCCACATTCTGTACATGAAAGTGCCTTCCCGAATCGTGATGAGTTTTCTCGTGTTTTAAAAGATTAGATTCGTCGACAAAACATTTTCCACATATGAACATGAATATGGTTTTTCCAATGTGTGAATTCGCTGATGTCTACTGATTTGAAGGACGAGTACCGAACACTTGCCACATACTGAACGACTAGAAAGGTGGGCTCTTCTACTCCCCGTGTGACTTCTCTCATGTTTCGCAAGATTTGATTTGTCTGTAAAACATTTCTCACACCGCGAGCAGGGAAATGGTTTCTCCCCTGTGTGGATTCTCAGATGTTTTACAAGGTCTGATTTCAGTCCAAGACTTTGTTGCCACCATCTGAAACATTGGTGCGGAAAATGGGCGTGGTTTAATTTGTTTAGTTTCGGCGTTCTTGACATGATGTTTGGCTAGTTCCCGTAGTGAATTAGGATCACACATTGGTAGATATTGCAAAGGAAGACTGATTGGTTGCATGGATAGGTGTTGTGCGTCTTCATGTTTGTATCTTACTCCCCTGTGTGGATTCTCAGATGTTTTACAAGGTCTGATTTCAGTCCAAAACTTTTGCCACCAAAAAGAATCTGAACATAAAAATGGCCTGGTTTTAATTTTTTCTAGTTCGGCTTCTTGACATATATTTGGCTCCGTAGGTGAATTAGGATCACTTGGTAGATATTCAAAGTGAAGGACTGTGGTTATGTATGGGATAGTGTTGTGCTCTTCATTTTTATCTTGTGCAATATCACAATCTTCTGCTTTAATGTCTGAAGACGACAGAAGTCCCTCCAAGCTCCTGGTACAGTCATCTGCCAAGATAATGTTCAATCTAAGTTTATAAAAATTTTTTAAATTAAAATAAAATCAACAAAATAAATCATCAAAGTAGGGTCATATAGGAAGTGAAATCTGCCTAAACAAGTTCTAGGTATTTTACAGATACCCTTTTGTTGCGTCAGAGTTCACTGATCTCTTCCTGGTGCATGTAAGTATGGTGCGTGCGACCAATTTTTTTTCTTGTAAATGCGGCGGTTTTTCCGAATCCGTCAGGTTTTCGTTCGGCCACGCCCCCCAGATTTCCGTCGTGTGCATGCCAGCGCCGATGCGCCACAATCTGATCGCGTGCGCCAAATCCCGGGGCAATACAGGGAAAATCGGCGCAAATCGGAAATATTCGGGTAACACGTCGGGAAACCGCGAATCGGGCCCTTAGTAAATGACCCCTAATAAATTAATTATCTGAGAAAATGTTACAGATTTAACCCCCAGACTCCTCTTCAAAATACTCAGATCAGTACAGTAATTGTTTGTAGTGAAGTAAGAAACAAATGATCGGTTGCTCGCTTGAAATTTTGGTGGCTCTGACATGTGACACTGTTGTAGTGCAATCTTTAGAGGTTCCTGCACGGTTTGCTGATTGATACTATCTTTTTAATCAACTATAGGCAACTAGCATCTAGTATCAAATGAATCTAGAACATCTGAACATGCTGTACACTATGATCTATCATCCGTATTATAGCAAAGGGAATGATATTGTATTATGGGGTAAAAATCGTTCCCATCATTGTTCCCACTGAGATGTTCGTCTTAATTTTGACATGATGTTTTCCTTTACATTTAGAAAGGCATGTCTCCGATTTTTGCTTTTTATAAGGTCTCTTATATTTTGACACTGATGGAACATCTCAGTCTCCTCCTCCGAGGTCCTGGTGAGCAGTATTCCTGACCCTCATAGCTCCCACCTTCCAGCTTTTCTTAGTCTATGTCTCCATGTTCTGTATTGTGTTATCACTCGTCTCTGCTTTATCTAGTGGTTACTACTCACCTGGGCAGTTACCTAGAATCTCCTCCTTACATCGCTCATCGCCCCTCACATATGTCTCTGGGGCAGGAATATTCTTCACATCTTCATCCTGATACACAAACTGAGAAACAAATATTGTAAGAAGTCATCAGACTGAGGTTTTAAAATGAAAATAAAACATTAGCTTTAACCCTGTCAGATCATATTTGAACAGGAGTTATCTGAGAAACATAGCTGCAGATCTCCACCATGTTGATACTTTATTCCAAACAGCCGCATCAAGTGCCAGAAAACGGAAGATAAACTGCAGGCACCATCTAATGTCTATGGGTCATCTCTTCATTTACGAAAAAAACAGATCTCTCAGCTAAGACCTTCACAGATCGGAGAGAATATGTCATGAAGTCTTATCTCCATCTACCTGATGATCCTGTGGGACATATTTCTCCTCTGAACAATCCTGTGGTAGAAGAAGAGGACTGGGACATCTCTCCGGTGATGTTCTCTTACTGGATCTACCTGTAGGAAACACATCCAGAGACTGAATTCTTCTTCTTTCCATACAGATAATGAAAGGACGTGTGATTTAGTCCTGTCTATTACCTGCTGATGTGAGGGGCTGTGTGGTCCTCCATCAGGACGTCCTTGTACACATCTTTGTGTCCTTCTAAATACTACCCCTCCTCCATGGACGAAATAGACGCCACATCCTGACACCTTATAGGAACCTGACACACCAATGACCCCGTCATCACCAGATCCCTTCAGAGCGTTACGTGTATAATGTCCCACATTCCCAGCAGTGTCACCTCTCCAGTCAGCAGCTCCATCATCTTGTGGGTGACTTCTAGGATCTTCTGCTCATTGATGTCATCATGTATCAGGGGGTGAGGTGGAGGAGCCGGGATTGGGCTCTGGGTTCTCCCCCGTCCTTCATACACAGGGGCCTAGAGGTCTTCTTCACTACTGTGTAATCCTGGTTATGGAGAGACACATTGATAAATCTCCCTCCATACATTTCCAGAATCTCTCACCTCTCCAGTCCTATCATCTGTTATTCCCATAGATAATGATGTCATGTGACCTCATCACAATCTCTCACCTCTCCAGTAATATAGAAGAGAATCTCTAGGGTGAGCTGGAAGATTCTCTCCACCCTCGTGTCTCTGTCCATCGTTGACGGGCCAGTGTGGAAATTTTTCTGAAATGAAAATAATCAGAACCAGAGCCTTATCACAAATCAGGAGTAACACTGTACCATGGCTCAGCTTAAGCGCTGGTACTTGACAAAAGGGAAGCTACGGGCAATGTCTCTTCTGCCAAACCAGTAGCAGCTGCAGGACACCACTGATTTACCCCAATCACTGTTAGCGCCGCACCGGCACCCCTTCTGTAGTACCCCTTATGCATGTCTGTCGAGATTGTGTCCATTTGTTACTGTCACTATTGTATTTCGTACTGTAATTGTTTCACCTTATGTCATGTAATGTGGTCTCGTTGACCTGCATTGTCCTGTAAACGTTTGTTTGTAACTAAGGAACTAGTAACATGTAAGAACGCGCCTCTCGTAGTGTATGTATGTAACTGTAACATTACGTCTGTCCTGTGTGTAACAACTGCCACAACACTATGTACAAAACTATTTCCCCCCAGGGGATCAATAAGGTACTTTAGTATTGTATCTTATCACAATAATGTACAGTAATACAATTACTATAATCATTTTACCAGATAGATAGAAGGGGTCACAGATAAATGTGCCCCCGGTAACCCTGACAGACGACACCGGTGACTACATACATACCTCCGCCTGCAGAGCTGTGCTCCAGATATATGTGAGAGGGGGAAAGGATCTGTGATGGTGTCATAGTCATGTGATCATCCCTATGTGTGGGAGGAGTCCGGCTTCGGGGGTGGAGAAGCTATAGGAACTGTGATGATGTCATAGTCATGTGATCATCCCTAGGTGTGGGAGTAGTCTGGCTTTGGGGGTGGAGAAGCTATAGGACCTGTGATGATGTCATAGTCATGTGATTAGTCACATGTGTGGGAAGATTCCGACTATCCCTGTTAGAGATTATCCCTGATCCTCATGTGAGGAAAAGTTCCGACCAGCGATTAGACTGAAGGAAGCCCCACATGGTGTAATAATATACACCAATAGAACTATTGATTAAATAGGAAATTAAAGTGTCTTTTCCTATATCGAACACAAAAACCCCAGCGCGCCGCTTCTATTTCTCATCCACATTAGATCTCTCATCCACATTAGAGGGGGGCGACGTGGAGAATACCTGTTCCAACACCTAAGACGGGTTATTGAGAACACTTGGTCATGGTGTTAGACCTCCCACTGCAATACTTCTGCTGTATTTCCAGAATTTGTTAACACAGTTGCCTGAAATCTGTTATTCTGTTTGATGGTGCACCCATGGGCCCTGGGCTGTATGAATATTATAGCTCCCACATGTCTGGAATCACTTCCTACATCTAGTATTTGAATTGAGCTTTTTGGGGAATGCGCCACTTCTGCGGACACTTCAGGACATTTGGAAAACCTTCAAAGGTCCTGAAATGGCTCTTGTGTACATGTGTATTGAGAGCATGAAGAAACGTACAAGGCTTACATGGGTGAAGGTTAGACATTCGTTCAAGCATTAGCGAACTCGCAACTGCTCGGTGCTCGGACGAGTAGTTCGCCTGCCCGAGAAGATGTCATCTCGCAGCGTTTAGATTTTTGGCGGCCAGAAACAGAGCCAATCACAAGCCAGGAGACTCTGCAGTACACCCAGCATCACGTGGTACACTTACATGTCGATAGCAGTGCTTGGCTGGCCTGATCAGGTGACCCTGGAATAGACTAGCCCCTGCCTGCGCTGCTCGGATCATTCTCTGTCTGGATGCCGTTAGGGAGAGAGCAGCTGCTGGTCAGGGATAGCGTTAGGGTGTTCTAGTAGATTACTGTTAGGCAGGAGTGATTCTCCAAGAACCTTACTGTTAGGCAGGAGTGATTCTCCAAGAACCTTACTGTTAGGGCCAGCAGTGACTTCCTCAAACCTTACTTTTAGGCAGGCATGAGTCTCCAAGAACCCAACAGCCCTTGTTAGGGCTTTTCAAAAGTTAAAGTGACACACTCAGTCACAGCACAAAATCCTTTTGTGTGCTGTCAGTGTAGGTTAGAAATTAGCCATAGCAATAATCTTCTGTGGTTACTGCAGGGGTCAGAGGCCGTGGTCCTGGGCGGGGTGAGACACCACCTGCTGATGAGGGAGCAGGGGAACGTCGCAGAGCTACACTCCCTAGCTTCATGTCTCAAGTTCCTGGGAATCGTGGTAGAGCACTGTTGAGGCCAGAACAGTGCAAACAGGTGATGTCGTGGATTGCGGGCAATGCTTCAACTAATTTGTCCACCAGTCAGTCTTTCACGCAGTCCACCCATGTTACCCAAGTGAGCACTCCTCCAGCTCCTCCACCTCAACCTCCTTCAGACAGTCTGCCCCCTCCCAGGAAAATTTGGCATTTGAGCCGATATACTCTGAGGAACTGTTTTCTGGACCCTTCCCAGAGTCACAAACCACTTGTCAGGTTGCTGCTGAGCTCTTTCCCGATGCCCAGGTTTTCCACCGGTTGCAGTCTGTGGGTCATGATGACATTCTTGACGTAGTGGAAGAAGTGTGTAAAGAGGTGTCGGACCATGAGGAGACACGGTTGTCAGACAGTGATGAAGTTGTTGTCAGGGCAGGAAGTCCGAGGGGGAGCAGACTGAGGGATCGGAGGATGATGAGGTGACAGACCCAAGCTGGGTTGATAGGCCGGGTGAACACAGTGCTTCTGAGACGGAGGAGAGTCCTCGATGAGAACAGGTTCGGAAGAGGCAGTGGTGGGGCCAGACGGAGAGGCAGGGCCAGAGCTGGTGCATCAGCGCCAAATGTTTCACGTAGTGAAGCTTCCGTGGCGAGGGCTAGATTTTCTGAAGTCTGGTGGTTCTTTAAAGAAACAGCAGATGACCGACGGACTGTGGTGTGCAACCTATGCCACACCAGGATCAGCAGGGGTTCCACCACTACTAGCTTAACCCCCACCAGTATGCGCAGGCATATGAATGCTAAACACCCCACTCAATGGCACCTCCGGCCGGGCCCACCACTGCTCCTTCCCCTGTGTCATTTGCTACCTCTACTAGTCAGCCTCCTGCCCAGGACCCCGGCACAAACACCTCCAGTGCGAAAACCACACCTTCGCCTCCACGATCCTCCACAGCGTCCACCAATGTCTCCATTTGCAGTGTTCAGCTGTCTATACCCCAGATGCTGGAGCGCAAAAGGAAATACAGTTCCTACCAACCCAAACGCCCAAGCCCTCAACGTCTACATTTCCAAATTACTCAGCCTGGAGATGCTGCCCTATAGGCTGGTAGAGACCGAGGCCTCTCGCAACCTCATGGCGGTGGCCGCCCCTCAGTGTTCAGTCCCCACTACTTTTTCCGATGTGCCGATGTGCCGTCCCAGCCCTGCACCAGCACGTGTCAGACAGCATCATCCGTGCCCTGACCATATACTGCCGACACCGAGGATTGCGGGGCCTACCTCGGTCACGGTCTCTCAGGCCTACTATGACAGAAGAGGGCAGCATTGCTCAGTCCTTCACTGTTCAGCGTGTATGGATAGAAGAAGAGGAGTTGGAGGAGGAAATGGACAGTCAGGCCAGTGAGGGAAGTGAATTCTTGCGCGTTGGGACTCTGGCGCATATGGCAGATTTCATGCTACTTAATCTAACATCAATGATCCTACCAAATCTTGAAAAGAACCTCCGATATTCACAATATTAATATTTTATATTACCCTCAGCACTTTTTAGTTAAAAGGTATGAGCCTCATGTGTAGTTATTGTCACAGTTCAGGATCTGTGGACCCTCTGGACCACCGCAGTTGATGGTACTAGCCGACACCTGGGATCGGAATCTAAGTGCCACCTAGTCTTCACCAGAGTCCGCTGCAAAGCGGTATGGTCTTGCTGCGGCGGAGTGCCCCCAGGTCGTTTCACAGGTGGGTCTGGCCCGCGGTGGCAGCCAAGGTTGAGGTACCTTAGGTGGTGAGGAGGGTCAGCAACAGGAGGTCAGAGCAGAAGGCAACAGGAACACTGAACAGGAACGGAGGTATACGGGAATATTGAAACACAGGAACGCAAGAACACGGGAACAGGACCACAGGAACACAGAAGCAGGCACAGAAACGCAGGAACACAGTGGGGCTTTCACTTCATGGAAAATGGCTGAAGATCCGGTGGGGAATGATGGGAGCCGCCGGTCTTTACGGGAACCCGGAAATAGCCAGAGCCAATTAGTGGTGAGCGGGAATGCGCAGGCTAGCTGGGATGGGAGTTGCAACGTGGAGAGGTAAGTTCAGGCCGGGGGGAAACCTCACTGCAAAGAGGGGCACGGGTGCGCCCGCGATCCGAGACATGGATCGCGGGGACACCCGTGACAGTACCCCCTTCGTCCCCCCCCTTCTTTTTGGACCCCAAGAAACCTCTGGAAGAGGCTTTGATCCAGAATATTCTCCTCTGGCTCCCATGACCTCTCTTCGGGACCTAACCCCTTCCAGTCTACAAGGAAGAATCGCTTACCTCTCACGGTCTTCATGTCCAGCACCTCCTTAACTTCATAGACATCTGGGGAGTCATCCTCAGGAGGAGGAGGTTGCTGAGAGAAGAGGCTCAAGACGACAGTCTTCAGGAGGGAGACCTGGAAGGAAGGCAGAGTTTGTAGGCCACAAGATTGATGCGTTTGATAACTACCAAGGAAGCGGGGGCCAAGCTTGTAGCTTGGTATCTTCAGCTGTACTTATCTGGAAGATAACCACACCTTGTCACCTGGAGAGAAGACAGTGGTATTGACTTCATTATTGTTCCTATGGTGTGTTCTGGGGGGCCCTGCAGCAGGTTGTCTGTCACTATCATATGACATTACCTGCTATGTTTGGATCACGAAGGCAGTTGAGTAGAAAAATTGTGGTTGGCCCCCTTTCACCCTAACTCCTATTTCTGGCCTAAAGAGGCACCCGCGTTACCCAGCTCTCAGCTACGCCCTATTTCATTCACTATAAAATTATGGAGTTGGGGGGACTCTTCAGCACATCTTCTGGACATGTCCATTCATACAGCCTTTTTGGCAGGAGGTGAAGTCTCTCCTCCAGGTGGTGGTAGCGGTGGATATTCCACTCTCTCCTTTATTTTACCTGTTGAATGTCTCCCCTCAGCCCATGGCCAAGACAGCTACTAAACTGAGTTTACACATCCTCACGGCTGCGAGGTGTTTGATAGCGCAGTTCTGGAAAAGGCAAGCCCCTTCCCTCTCGAATGGACCTACTCTCCAGGGTAAGGGAAACTCGCAGTATGGAATCCCTGACTGTCTCCCTAAATAATCGCATTTCATTGTTTGATAGAACATGTGAGCAATGGGATCGCTTCTGGGTAGAAGAGCGGGCGTGAGAGGGAGAGTGATATGGATACCCCCTTTTGAAATGTTATTTGTTGTTATTGTTAAGTATGAATGGCTTCCCTCTGTCTGTTTTTTTTTTTTGTCCTTTTCTACGTCCTCCAGGTCCCTCCAATGTAGGAGAAAGATATCGCAGTTTGAATCTACCCATAAATTTTTAGACAGAGACTTGTAGAAATGAAATATCTTGCGGGACTTGGGCCTGTTGGGTATAATTTTAATGGCTTCTTCTGTAAAGCTTTAATATTATGGGAATATTATACTGTTAGGCTTAGGTTTGAAGGAACTCTTGTTATCCCAATGGAAAGTGCAATTTTTAATATTCCATGGGACAAACTCTGTCTTACTCTCGTATTATTATTGAAAAATATGTACTTGATAATTCTTGTTATGTCTTTAATAATAAAAATACAATTTAAAAAAAAAGAGTGCTATTAGGCCGTCATAGAGAACTTATCATCTGCCACCCAAGCACTAGAACTTCTAGATTATATTAGCAGATCAGTAATAAAGTCCAAGGGAACCAGACAGTTTTTTATTTTGACCCCAAGGTAGAATTTTCTGCCTTTTGGAAGCATGAGCGTACCCAAGCCCTAGAGGCGCGCGC
Source organism: Engystomops pustulosus (assembly GCA_019512145.1). NCBI lineage: Eukaryota > Metazoa > Chordata > Amphibia > Anura > Leptodactylidae > Engystomops > Engystomops pustulosus. The sequence continues at coordinate 3,471,766 of WNYA01000013.1, forward strand.
GCCAGCTTCAAAAGATTTTGAGTTCCTGAGTATTCCTGCATTCCAGTGTGTTCCTGTGTTGCCATGTTCCTGTGTTACCAGAGTCCGTCCGTGTTCCTGTGTTACCAGAGTTCCTTCGTATTGCTGTGTTCCTTATTTCCTGTGTCCCGTGTGCCTGTGTTCCCTTTCCCATCTGCCTGGACCTCCCATTGCTGACCCTGGATTGGACATGACCTTGCATCTCTGCCGCCTGCCCTGAACTTGTGTCTGGACCCGACCACGAGACTGTCTTCCGTTAAGGTACCTTAACCTCGGCTGCCACCGCGGGCTAGTCACACCTGTAGAATGACCTGGTGGTACCCTACCTCAAGACCATCTTGCTTTGCAGCGGGCTCTGGTGAAGACCAGGTGCCACTTAGATTCCGGTCCCAGGTGTCGGCTAGTACCACCTCCTGCGGTGGTCCAGAGGATCCACTCATCCCGAATCCTGACAGTAAGATTCGGGGCCGAGGTTCTGCTTCCCGGTCGGCCCAATCTTGCCACCATTGTGGTTCAGCAATCCCGCCGGTTGTCGCTTAACGCGACCAGCTGGGATAGGTCACCGCCATGCTGCAACAGCTGCTAGCTGCTCAACATCAGCAACAGGTTCCAGAGATTGCTCCCGAAGCTGCTGCTACCCCAACCTGTCTTCCTGACGCTGAACCTAGGCTACGGCTGTCTATGCCCAACCCATGTCTATGTAACCCAGTGCTGAAGTCATGCCATCTCAATTTGTCACAGAGCGATCCAAGGTGGCATTCATCGTCAGTCTCCTCTCCGGGAAAGCCCTGGCCTGGGCTACCCCTGTTTGGGACAGAGACGACCCGGTCACGGCTACTCTCACAACATTTCTGGTGGAGCTCCAGTCCGTGTTTAAAGAACCTGCACGAGCCTCCTCGGCTGACTGTGCTGTGGAATCTGCGCCAGGGGAACACTTCCGTGGGAGAATATGCTGTCTAGTTCTATACCCTGGCCTTGGAACTCTCCTGGAAAAACACGGCCCTGTCCACAGCTTTTAAAAAGGGACTCTCCTCTCACGTTAAATACGCTCTGGCCGCTCGTGATCTGCCATCTACCCTGAGTGGTCTCATCACCCGGGCCACCCGGATTGACATGCGGTTTAGGGAGCGTGCCGAAGAGTTATGCCTGAAGCAACCCCAAGCCTGCCCACGACGCCTTCCTCACCTGGCTCCTGCTTTCCAATGGCAGCTCCAGCCTCCGGTCGTACCATCTGCAGAGGAGCCTATGGAGGTGGACAGAGCCAGACTCTCTTCCCAGGAGCATATCGGAAGACGTCAGGGAAACTTCCTTGGGTCTTGCCCTATCCGTCCCCAGCGTCTGGGAAACTCCAGCACCTAGGGTTCTTGGGAGAAGTGTCCCTAGGTGTAAGCAAAGCTTCTGCACACCTCATTTTTCCGGTGCTTCTCAGCCTTGGCACTGGCATCCAGTTCCAGGTCTCTGCCTTCTTGGACCCCGGTTCTGCAGGGAACTTCCTGGATGCCGCTCTGGTCTCCCAGCATCACATCCCAGTGGTTTGCCTCTAGAAGCCCTTAGTCATCTCCTCTGTCAGTGGCAAAATCCTCTCTGACCCGGTCCAGTACTGCATCAAGCCTTTGTCCTTGCAGGTCGGTGTGCTGCACAAGGAGAGACTGTCTTTTTATTTTCTACCACGGTCCACGCCCTCCATCCTTTTGGGTCTACCATGGTTGCAGCTCCATACACCCATTCTTAAGTGGAAGATGGGGGAGATCCTTCAGTGGGGTCCTGATTGCCAGTCTCGCTGTGTGGAGATACCGCATTCAGTACCAGTCTTGGTTTCTACTGTGACTCTCTAGCCCCTGGAGGGTCTTCCTGCTTGCTATAAGGACTTTTTTGACGTCTTCTCGAAGAAACAGGCCGAGACGTTGCCACCTCACTGCCCCTATGACTGTCCTGTGGATCTGCTGCCGGATAAGTCCCCTCCGCGGGGCCGTGTGTACCCACTCTCAGTACCAGAAACCGCAGCCATGTTGGACTATGTCAAAGAAAACCTGCAGAGGGGATTCATACGCAAGTCTCCGGCTGGTGCAGGCTTTTTCTTTGTGACCAAAAAGGAAGGGTGACTCCATCCATGAATTGACTACCGTGGTCTTAACCAGGTCAGTTAAGAACCGCTATCCATTGCCGTTGATCATGGATCTGTTTGACCGTCTTCGTGAAGCCAAGATCTTCTCCAAATTGGATCTTCGTGGGGCCTACAACCTCATTCGTACCCTCCAGGGAGACAAGTAGAAGACTGCTTTTAATACCCGTGATGGACGCTTCGAGTACCTGGTAATGCTGTTTGGACTCTGTAATGCACCTGCCGACTTCCAGGAATTTGTTAATGACATCTTTAGAGACTTGCTTTATGTCTGTGTAGTGGTCTATTTGGACGACATTCTGGTATTCTCTCCGGATCTTGAGACCCACATACGACAAGTCCTCCATTTAAGGACCAATTGCCTTTACGCCAAACTTGAGAAGTGCCAATTCCATCAGCGGAGTCTTCCATATCTCGGCTATATCCTCTCCGAAAGAGGTCTCCGGATAGATCCTGCCAAGCTATCTGCAGTTCTTCAGTGGCCTCGTCCTGTAGGACTACGCGCTATACAGTGGTTTCTGGGCTTCGTGAATTACTACCGGCAGTTCATCCCGCACTTCTCCTTTCTGGTGTTTCCTATTGTGGCACCCACCAAGAAGGGTGCCAACCCCCGTCTCTGGCCTTCGACAGCTGAGGAGGCCTTCAAGAACTTAAAGTCTTATGTTTTCTTCAGCTCCAGTTCTTCTACGTACCACCACAGAGAGGCCTTTCCGTCTGGAAGTGGATGCCTCCTCAGTAGGGGCCGCTGTGGTGCTCACACAGAAGGGTCCCAAAGGTCGAACCCTCACCTGTGGATTTTATTCCACGACCTTCTCCTCCGCAGAGAGGAATTATTCTATAGGAGATCGAGAACTGCTGGCGATTAAGCTCGCCTTAGAAGAGTGGCGTTGCCTCCTGGAGGGAGCTTGTTTTCCGGTCAGCATTTACACGAACCACAAGAACCTCCTCTATCTCCAGACTGCTCAGCGACTCAATCCATGTCAAGCTCGCTGGTCACTCTTCTTCTCCCGGTTCGATTTCATCATTCATTTCCGTCCAGCTGAGAAGAACATCAAGGCTGACGCCCTCTGTCGTGACTCGGATGTCATTGCAGATACACAGCTGTCCGTGGACTCATGTGGCCATGGACTTCATCACGGACCTGCCGCCTTCATCAGGCAATACCGTCATCTGGGTGGTGACTGAACATTTTTCGAAGATGTCCCACTTTGTTCCTCTGCCAGGTTTGCCATCTGCTCCACGTCTTGCCTGCCAGTTCTTCCTCTACCTCTTTCTGTAATGCGTCTGGACAGAAAGACTTTGATGGAAACTCAGATAGAGGTTCTTAGTTTGGGCATGTCTTTCTCAACTACTTCACCATTTGATTGCTTTGCAGCCATAAAGGATCTTCACCTTTTCGCACGGAAATTTATTTATTTTTTTAAAAATTTTCACAAAGAAATTGACCCACACCACTTTCCAGCAGCACATGAACAGGCAGCATTAAGAGCCCTGGATGAATTGATGAACGAATAAGAGGGACTGATGACAACGGATAAGTTTCCTTCCTCTCTGCTCCCCAAATCCAAGCTATTCCCATCATTCTCAGGACACCAGAGTATTGACTTATTTGTCAAACTGGTGACTAGAGATTTACAGAAACTATCTAGGATGGGAAAAATGGGTAATTGTTCATTGGCCCAAAGGGAAGCGATAAGAGAGTTGAGCAGAATGAGTGACATTGTAATCAAACCCTCTGACAAAGGGGGTAATGTGGTGATTTGGTCAACTAAGGCCTATGAAAAAGAGGCCCTACGTCAACTGAGGGATGTGGCATGTTACAAAAGATTAACATTTAATCCACTCTTTAAGTATACAGATGAACTGTCCATAATTCTTACAGATGCCGTGGAGAATGGAATCATCACGAAGAATTAAGCATCTGCACTGTTACCACAATTCCCAAAAGTGTCAAGTTTCTACCTACTTCCCAAAGTACATAAAGCATTGAATAACACTCCAGGACGCCCGAACATTTCCGGGATAGGAAGCTTATGTGAACTGATCTGCAAGTACGTTGATCCCTTTCTTCGACCATCGGTGGAGCTGCTTCCATCATACCTTAAAGGGGTATTCTCATCTGGGCATTCACATTCAGTTTCATTAATCTGCCATATATATACATTTCTTCAATAAGATGTCATTAAAAAAATGTTCCTGTGTGAAGATAATGTCTCATAAATGTAGTGATATCGTCCCTTAGAAACCACACTGACTCCTTGGTTACGGCCACCTCTGCTGGAGGGATTGCACAAAGAAACAAACATGAATTGGTATATATACGATGTCCAGGAGTTACTGTATATACTACAGCCGTCCTGTGGTAATGATCGCTGAATCCAGGTGGTCAGGCAGGGCTCGATAGCGCATGTCTGGTCACTGCTGCCAAATTGTGAGGTGGTCATATCCGATGATGCTATCTCGTTTCTAAGGGACAACATGACTACATTTATGAGAAATTATCTTCACACAGGAACATTTTTTTTATAACATCCAATTGAAGAAATGTTTACATGTGGCAAATGAATTAAATGTAAATGCCCAGATGGGAATACCCCTTTAAGGACATGACAGACATATTGAGAAAGATGGAAGGAATCCAGTTAGAGCCTGATATGTGGTTAGTTATATGTGATGTAGAATCACTATATACATCAATACGCCATGCTGATGGCTTGAGAGCCACACAATACTTTCTCACAATATCTGGTCTGGAACCAGAAATTATAGCGTTTTTAGTTACACTTCTGGAATTCGCTTTGTCGCATAATTTTTTTATGTTTCGCGAGACCCTTTACCTACCGCTCTAGGGAAGGGCAATGGGGGCGTCTTGTGCGTCCTCATATGCCAATTTGTTCCTGGGGCTGTGGGAAAGGGAAATTTTCTTGACTAATCCTACACGCCATGCTGACAAAGTTCATATGTGGTCACGCATCATTGATGACATGATGATGATCTGGCAGGGGACTGAAGTTGAATTGCATGAATTCATGCAAGACCTCAATAATAATGAGATTAGAGATGAGCGAGCACTAAAATGCTCGAGTGCTCGTTACTCGATTAGAACTTTTTCCGATGCTCGAGTGCCATTTTCGAATAATGAACCCCATTGAAGTCAATGGGAGACTCGAGCATTGTTTAAGGGGACCAAGGCTCTGCACAGGAAAGCTTGGCCAAACACCTGGAAACCTCAGAAAATGATGGAGAAAAACCACGGAAATGGACAGGAAACAGCAGGGGCAGCGTGCATGGATGCCTCTGAGGCTGCTTAATCGCACCATTATGCCAAAATTATCTGCAACAGCATGGCGATGACAGAGTGACCGAAAGAGGCTAGATAGCATCTAAAACATCCAAAAATTGACCCTGACACTATAGGGGACGGCATGCAGAGGCAGCGGCAACAGCGGCAGGCTAGAGAGTGGCATGGCGACATACCCCAAATGGACTCAGGCTTCAAACTAATTAAAATAATTCCTTTTGGCGAGGATAGGGTGTAGCACTGTATGTATCAGTATTTTGCCTGGTTAAGGCGGCAGAAAGGAACCAAAGGAGGTGAGCAAGAAGCGCTGAAATGATTACCTATGTGAACAAAAGGTTGACGGTATATTTAGTTGATAACACAGCATGGTGGCGACATAGTGACCAAGTTCCATATCGTATCTGGTGAAACACCCGAAAAATGAGCCTGACACAGCTCTTTTGCTAAGGGGACGACATGTGGAGGCAGCCATGGAGACGACTTCCATGATTAAGAGCGACAGTATGGGGCATCCATATTGCGCTGCTATGATTGAAACTTCAGGTCTCCAGCAAAGCGGCGACAGATGGGTTGAGTTCCATTATGTATCTGGTGAAACACCCGAAAATTCTGCCTGACACAGCTCGTTTGATAAGGGGATGATGTGCTGTATATCCTCTCGCGCTCCAGCATCTGGGGTATAGACAGTTGAAAGTTGCGCATGGAGACATTGGTGGACGCTGTGGAGGATCGTGGAGGCGAAATGGACAGGAAACAGCAGGGGCAGTATGCATGGATGCCTCTGAGGCTGCCTAATTTTGGGATGGAGCTGGCGGTCTGCTGCCAGGCAAGCTTTCGCCTGTCCAAGCCCCTGTCTCTCGGCTCCTCCCCAACCAAAATGGGCCTGGGGGCCAGAAGCGTTTACTTTGAAAAAATTATAATTTTCAAAGCAGGCGGGGGCTACAAACAGCACTTCTAAGAACCTTTTGTGTAAGATCAAGGCATTTTTCAAGGGGACCAAGGCTCTGCACATGGAAGCTTGGCCAAACATCTGGAGACCTCAGAAAATGATGGAGGCACCAGCCATCTCATTTTTTATGTCCTGAATGTAACAAGAAGTATAAGCCTTGTCATTTTCTTCATGCTCTCAATACACATGTACATAAGAACCATTTTCCAAATGTCCTGAAACTGCAGATTGAAAACAAAAGCAGAAAAGCAGCATCCCCCATTCTCCAAAAAGCTCAATTCAAGTAATAGATGTAGGAAGTGATTCCAGACATGTGGGAGCTATAATATTCATACAGCCCAGGACCCATGGGTGCACCAACACACAAATAACAGATTTCAGGCAACAGTGTTAACAAATTCTATAAATTTCAGAAAAATTTCCACAATGGCGCGTCAACGATGGACAGAGTCAAGATGTCAGAGAGAATAATAAACCTCACCCTCAAGGACGTCATGATGGAGGACCACCAGCCCCTCACATCAGCAGGTAATAGACAGGACTAAATCCACACGTCCTTTCATTATCTGTATGGAAAGAAGGAATTCAGACAAAATTTCCCCCCAAATAATAGCAGTTGCCATGGTAACTATCATGCGCTGTGCCCACCAGGACAGTGCACATCCTGTTATCAGCGCTTACAGATGGCCCTGTTTGTGCTGTAGGTTGCATTATTGGCATCGCTGTATCTTTATAATGAGCTCAGCCGGACACTTCCTGTTATGAGGGTCAGAATCACAGATAACGCGGCAGCAAGCAATAAATCATCTGCCAATGATCCCCAAAGGACAGAAAAGTGTCAACATCTATAGAGACTGGACAATGCTGACACAAGGGATGAAATCAACCTGAGTGGACACAAGTACACAGCAGCCGTAACAAGACATGATGACTTTGCTTAGAAATTACACTGTGGGGCAGATTTATCAAGCAGTCTGAAAGTCAGAATATTTCCAGTTGCCCATGGCAACCAATCACAGCTCAGCTTTCATTTCACCAGTGCTCATGAATATTTTAAAGGGGAGCTGTGATTGGTTGCCATGGGCAATTGGAAATATTCTGAATTTCAGACTGCTTGATAAATCTGCCCCTGTATCTCTGGTCCCATGATATAACTGCAACTCATGATGGAACACAATTGGGGGTCATTTACTTACCCGGTCCAGTCGCGATCCAGCGGCGGTTTCTCCGACGAGGATTCGGGTTTGCTGGGATTCACTAAGGTCCGTGCTCCCAATGTCCACCAGGTGTAGCTGCTGCGCCGAGTTCAGCCGGAGTTCACCTTCTTCTCTTCGGTGCATTTAAGTGCGTGTCAAGTGACACAAATTCTTTTTTAAATACCACGTTTTTCAAAATCCGTTGGGTTTTCCGATGGCCACGCTCCCCGATTTCCGTCACATGCAAGCCGACGCCAATGTGACACAATCCGATCGCGTGCACCAAAAACCCGGGGCAATTCAGGGAAAAGCGGTGATTCGGCCCCTTAGTAAATAAGCCCCATTGTGTCCAGTATAGGTTCCCTAAAAGAAAGACTAGGTACCGTAAATACTCGAGTATAAGCCGACCCGATGTATAAGCCGAGACCCCTAATTTTACCATCAAAAACTGGGAAAACCTATTGACTCGAGTATAAGCCGAGGGTGGGAAATGCATTAGTCACAGACCCCCCCAGTATGTATACAGCCTGCCCCCAGTAGTATACAGCAGCCCCCAGTAGTATACAGCACTGCCCCCAGTAGTATACAGCACTGCCCCCAGTAGTATACAGCACTGCCCCCAGTAGTATACAGCACTGCCCCCAGTAGTATACAGCACTGCCCCCAGTAGTATACAGCACTGCCCCCAGTAGTATACAGCCTTGGCCTCCAGTAGTATACAGCTTGGCTCCATTAGTAAATACAGCTTGCCCATTAGTATACAGCACTGACCCCATTAGTATATACTTGCCCCCAGTTAGCATACAGCTTGCCCCCAGTAGCATACAGCTTGCCCCCCATAGCATACAGCTGCCCCAGTAGTAATACAGCTGCCCCCCTTAGTATACGCTGCCCCCATAGTATACGCCTGCCCCCAGTGTATCAGCACTGCCCCCAGTAGTATACAGCACTGCCCCATTAGTATGACGCACTGCCCCAGTAGTATACACATGCCCCCAGTAGTATAGAGTCACCACCCCAGCCGCCCCCAGTAGTATACAGCCTGCCCCCAGTAGTATACAGCGAGCCCAGCATTAAAAAAAAAACAAAAACTTATATACTCACCCTCCGGTGGCTCTGATGGGTAGCGCTGCTCCCCCGATGTCCGCGCAGCTCGTCTTCAGGCATCTGCGCCTGTCTTCTTTCTTCTGCAGGGCGCCGGAGTAGTTGTCAGGCGGAAGCTGAGGACAGGCGGCACAGGATCGGAGTCGGGGATGTAGCAGGAGGTCACAACGGCTTAAACACAGTCAGTGAACACTTTCTCAATGGCATAAGGGCACAACGATCAGGCGGGGCATGAGGCAAGAGGTTGGCTATTTATAGATTGTCAGGTGGCCAGCACGTTCGCGCCCTAGGAGGAGGGGACACGTGCGCTGGAGCGAGGAGACCGCCACTAGAGCGTGGCGGGGTAAGTGACCCTGCTGCTGGTGCGCCTGCAACCCGGGACATGGGTCGCAGGAAGCTGCCGTAGGTCCACAGGAGCGACAACAAACAACGTTCAGGAGGAAAAATGTGTCTAGGAACGGGTTCTTCCCCAATTACGTCAGTGGCACGGGAGAGGGCATCGGCCTCAACATTCCTCTCTGCAGGACGGAAATGTATCAAAAAATTTGAAACGGGAGAAAAAGAGGGACCAGCGAGCCTGTCGTGAATTGAGACACTAAGCTGTCTGGAGGTGCAGGAGGTTTTTGTGATCAGTATAGATACTGACTGGATGAAGAGCTCCCTCCAGAAGATCATGCCACTCTTCCAAAGAAAGTTTTAAGTAGTTCCTCTCGGCAGGTCTTAGAGAAGAAGCCACACATGAGGGTTAAACCTTTTGGGCCATTTCTGGGTGAGAACAGCTCCAGCACCAACCGAGGAGGCGCGAACCTTGAGCAGGAACGGTTTCTCAGTATCGGGCTGTTTGAGAACAAGAGCAGAGGCAAAGGCAGAGTTCAGCTTGGAGAAAGCTCCTTCCGCTGCCGGAGGCCACAGCTTAGGATTGGCGTTTCTCTTTGTCAGTGCCACAATGGGAGACACGAGGGAAGAGGAATGCGGAATGAACTGCCGATAGTAATTAGCGAAGCCCAGGAATCTCTGGATAGCACAAAGTCCTACTAGGCAAGGCCACTGAAGCACCGCAGATAACTTGATAGGATCCATCTGTAGTCCTTTGTCAGAGATGAGGTAACCGAGGAATGGAAGACTCTTCTGATGAAATTGACACTTCTCGAGTTTGGCCCTTAGGCGCCTGAGAACTTGTCTTACCTGAATCTGATGGGACTCGAGGTCTGCAGAGAACACCAGCATATAGTTCAGGTAGACCACAACACAGTATATAGCAAAAGTGGCCATTAGGAGTATTGAAGGCAGTCTTCCACTCATCGTCCTTCGCAGATATGGATGAGGTTATATGCGTCATGTTGGTCTAGTCTGGTAAACCCCTTGGCTGCACATAGGCAGTCGTAAAGTTCTGTGATCAAAAGCAATGGGTTGCGACTCTTCACTGTAATTTTGTTAAGGCCACAATAGTCCATGCATGGACGGAATGAGCCAGCCTTTTTGGCCACAAAAAAGAACCCTACATCTGCAGGAGAAGAGGACTCGCGTATAAACCCCTTCTGCAAGTCATCCTTCAAAAAGGTGGTCTCAGCAGAAGATGCCTGGGCTGGTTCCTCAAAGACGGCCCGGAATTCCGTGAGGAACGCGGTGATGTTGGCAATGACCAGGTCGTTCCTATCCCATGGGTGGCCCATGCCAGTGCTTTCCCGGAGAGTAGACTGGCCACAAATGCCACCTTAAACCTCTCTGTGGGGAACTGCGGAGGCATCAGCTCAATGTGCAGTGAGCACTGGGTGATGAAGCCCCTGCACGACTTGGCGTCTCTGTCATATTTGGACTGCATGGGGTTCAGTAGAAGGTGGTCTCAGCAGAAGATGCCTGGGCTGGTTCCTCAAAGACGGCCCGGAATTCCGTGAGGAACGCGGTGATGTTGGCAATGACCAGGTCGTTCCTATCCCATGGGTGGCCCATGCCAGTGCTTTCCCGGAGAGTAGACTGACCACAAATGCCACCTTAAACCTCTCCGTGGGGAACTGCGGTGGCATCAGCTCAATGTGCAGTGAGCACTGGGTGATGAAGCCACTGCACGACTTGGCGTCTCTGTCATATTTGGACTGGATGGAGTTCAGTAGGCGGCAGAGTAGCTGCTGTAACAGATGGTGCCATAGGAACAGGATTCTGCTGGGTGATCAGGAACTGTTGCATGATGGCGGTGAGATGGGAAAGTTGCTTGTCCTGCACGGCAATCTGCTGGGACTGCTGAGCCACGATGGTGGTGAGGTCAACCAGTTCTGGCAGGGGAACCTTGGAAGGATCCATGGCCGGATCTTACTGTCAGGGTCGGGGTAGTAGACCCTGCGAGCGATGTCGCTAGCCGACACCTGGGAGCAGGATCTAAGTGACACCTGTTTTCTACCAGAACCCGCTACAAAGCAGGTTATACTTGCTGCGGCGGGATACTACCAGGTCACTTCACAGGCACGGCTTGCTAGCGGAGGCAGCCAAGACGAGGTACAGAGTCAACAGTTGTTGTCAGGCGGAAGGTCAGGACAGGCAGGACAGGATCGGAGAATCAATGTCAGGAACATACTAGGAGTTCACAACGGGTACTGCACAAACAGTCAGGGAATTCTTTCTCAATGGTATAAGGGCACAAAGATGCAGCGGAGCATAAGTGAAGTGGTTGCCTATTTATAGATCAGAACGTCTATTAGTGGTGCACTCGCCCTTTAAATTTCAGACGAGCTCTAGGAGGCGGGCGCGCACGCTGCAGTGAGAAGACCATCGCTGGAGCACGGCGAGGTAAGTGAACCTACTGCTGGCGTGAGGGGGCACTTTGGTGTGCCTGCAACCTGGGACATGGGTTGAAGGAGCACCCGTGACATTCTCTTTGCACTCCAAATGACGAGTTTTCTTTATTCTTTGTTTTTGTTTTGAAATTGAAACCTGTATGAAAAAAGTCTTGGTTTCATGCACAACCGGTTAGGGAGGGCAAACTGCTATAGTAAGTTTTGGATGTTTCCCTTTATAGATCTGGTGGAGCAATCCCTAGTAAAATTCTTAGGCCTCTCAATCCATTTAGTAAAGGGGTACACAGGGTCGAAGATTCATCTGAGTGGAGGACAGATTTTATAGTTTCCAAGTTGGGGGTTTAAAAGAACCTTTTTCATTGTCTGGTGACTTTTCCAATTTTTCACTCTTTTTTTTTTTTATCAGGATGAAGATGTGAAGAATATTACTGCTCCAGAGACATATGTGAGAAGCAATGAGCGATCTAAGGAGAAGATTCCTACAGGTAACTGCCCAGGTGAGTAGTAACCACTAGATAAAGCAGAGACAAGTGATAACACAATACAGAACATGGAGACATATGGGGCATATTCCGCCTCTTGATGTATCGGGGCTGCCGGCTGTGCAGCCGATGATTTTTCACGTATGAAAAGTCGCCGGCAGCAGCAAGTGCGCAGGCGCGGGGACAGTAATGCCCCGCGCCGCCCACAGCTTGGCCGGCCGCACCCACCCCCACTTCACGCCCCACTGGCTTGAAGGTGGCGGATCGGGGCAAATAATTGCAAAAGCTAGTAATAAACTAGCATTTGCGATTATTTCACTGGCGTGGCGCAGAGCTCCTGATAAATATGCCCCATAGACTAAGAAAAGCTAGAAGGTGGGAGCTATGAGGGTCAGGAATACTGCTCACCAGGGCCTCGGAGGAAGAGGCGGTGATGTTACATCAGTAATAATACAGAATCTTATGGTAAGCAGGAAAGAGTTTTCTCACAGCCAATGTTCATTTTTTGCAGATGACTGTACGAAGAGCTCAGAGGAACATATGATATCAGAATCTGAAGCAGAGGAACCTTATATGACAGAAGATACATCCGAAGAGCAGGACAACATCCCAGATGAATCCTCAGACCTTCACAGGACCAATCCATCGCCTGATCCTATTAAATTGGATCTATCTACAGAATCATCAGGAACTGCAAAGAACATTATCATAAGTCATACAGAGGAACTGCTATTTATATGTTCAGAATGTGGGAAAAGTTATACAGGGAAAATAAATCTTTTAAGACATCAAAGAATTCGCACGGGGGTGAAGCCATTTTCATGTTCAGAATGTGGAAAAAAAAATCGGTTTCAGAAATCATATCTTGCCAGACATCAGAGCATTCACACCGGGGAGAAGCCGTATTCATGTTCTGGGCAAACTGTGCATGATGGTGGTGAGCTGGGAAAGTTGCTGGTACTGCATGGCAATCTGCTGGGACTCCTGAGCCACGATGGTGGTGAGGTCAACCAGTTATGGCAGGGGAACCTTTGTGGGATCCATGGCCGGATCTTACTGTCAGGGTCGGGGTAGTAGACCCTGCGAGCGATGTCGCTAGCCGACACCTGGGAGCAGGATCTAAGTGACACCTGTTTTCTACCAGAACCAGCTACAAAGTAGGTTATACTTGCTGCGGCGGGATACTACCAGGTCACTTCACAGGCGTGGCTTGCTAGCGGTGGCAGCCAAGGCGAGGTACAGAGTCAACAGTTGTTGTCGGGCGGAAGGTCAGGACAGGCAAAACAGGATCGGAGAATCAATGTCAGGAACACACTAGGAGTTCACAACGGGTACTGCACAGACAGTCACAGATCCAGCGGAGCATAAGGGAAGAGAACCTACTGCTGGCGTGAGGGGGCACTTTGGTGTGCCTGCAACCTGGGACATGGGTTGCAGGAGCACCCGTGACATTCTCTTTGCACTCCAAATGACAAGTTTTCTTTATTCTTAGTTTTTGTTTTGAAATTGAAACCTGTATGAAAAAAAGTCTTGGTTTCATGCACAACCGGTTAGGGAGGGCAAACTGCTATAGTAAGTTTTGGATGTTTCCCTTTATAGATCTGGTGGAGCAATCCCTAGTAAAATTCTTAGGCCTCTCAATCCATTTAGTAAAGGGGTACACAGGGTCGAAGATTCATCTGCGTGGAGGACAGATTTTATAGTTTCCAAGTTGGGGGTTTAAAAGAACCTTTTTCATTGTCTGGTGACCAATTTTTCACTCTTTTTTTTTTTTTATCAGGATGAAGATGTGAAGAATATTACTGCTCCAGAGACATATGTGAGGAGCGATAAGCGATCTAAGGAGAAGATTCCTACAGGTAACTGTCCAGGTGAGTAGTAACCACTAGATAAAGCAGAGACGAGTGATAACACAATACAGAACATGGAGACATATGGGGCATATTCCGCCTCTTGATGTATCGGGGCGTCTTTTTCACGTCTGAAAAGTCGCCGGCAGCAGCAAGTGCGCAGGCGCGGGGACTGTAACGCCCCGCGCCGCCCTCAGCTCGGCCGGCCGCACCTACCCCCACTTCACGCCCCACTGGCTTGAAGGTGGCGGATCGGGGCAAATAATCGCAAAAGCTAGCAATAAACTAGCATTTGCGATTATTTCAGGGCCTCTGCACCACTGGCGTGGCGCAGAGGTGCTGATAAATATGCCCCATAGACTAAGAAAAGCTGGAAGGTGGGAGCTATGAGGGTCAGGAATACTGCTCACCAGGACCTCGGAGGAAGAGGCGGTGATGTTACATCAGTAATAATACAGAACCTTATGGTAAGCAGGAAAGAGTTTTCTCACAGCCAATGTTCATTTTTTGCAGATGACTGTACGAAGAGCTCAGAGGAACATATGATATCAGAATCTGAAGCCGAGGAACCTTATATGACAGAAGATACATCCGAAGAGCAGGACAACATCCCAGATGAATCCTCAGACATTCACAGGACCAATCCATCGCCTGATCCTATTAAATTGGTTCCATCTACAGAATCATCAGGAAATGCAAAGAACATTATCATAAGTCATACAGAGGAACTGCTATTTATATGTTCAGAATGTGGGAAAAGTTATACAGGGCAAATAAATCTTTTAAGACCTCAAAGAATACGCACAGGGGAGAAGCCATTTTCATGTTCAGAATGTGGGAAAAAAAATCAGTTTCAGAAATCATATCTTGCCAGACATCAGAGCATTTACACAGGAGAGAAGCCGTATTCATCTTCTGGACAAACTGCTATAGTAAGTTTTGGATGTTTCCCTTTATAGATCTGGTGGAGCAATCCTTAGTAAAATTCTTAGGCCTCTCAAGCCATTTAGTAAAAAGGTACACCGGGTCAAAGATTAATTTGCTCCGAGTGGAGGACAGATTTTATAGTGTCCAAGTTGGGGGTTAAAAAGAACCTTCTTCATTGTCTGGTGACTTTTCCAAATTTTCATCCTTTTTCTTGTATCAGGGTGAAGACGTGAAGAATATTCCTGCTCCAGAGACATATCTGAGGGGCGATGAGCGATGTAAGGAGGAGATTCCTACAGGTAACTGCCCAGGTGAGTAGTAACCACTAGATAAAGCAGAGACGAGTGATAACGCAATACAGAACATGGAGACATAGACTAAGAAAAGCTGGAAGGTGGGAGCTATGAGGGTCAGGAATACTGCTCACCAGGACCTCGGAGGACCAGTAATATAGAAGAGAATCTCTAGGGTGAGCTGGAAGATTCTCTCTGCAATCTTGTCCCTCTTGCTCTCCATCCTTAGCTGATGGGATGAGGACGGCCACTCCTGTCAGTTTTGAGTCTTGGTAGGTTAAGCCATGAAGAAAAGCTGACGGGTCTGGCCCAAATTGATTTAAGATCCTGCACCAATCCCTCTACTGCTGGGACATCGAGGGAGTGACAGCGAAGCGGAGTGTGGCAGGGTGGCTGCCACTAGAGAAGCTTTTGGCAAAATGTGCATTTTGCCTATGAAAAGCTGAGTAGAAGACAACCTGGAAAAGTTGGGTCTGTCTAATTAGTTGATTAGTTTTTCAGCTGGAGGGGCTGCACTAATACATGTGGGCAGACTTCACACAGGGCCCACCCTGGGAAGAGACAGGCTTACGGCAAAGGCCTGTGGAGCGTGGCAGTGAACTGTTGTGTTTTTTGGGGTGGCTGGCAGTAGGCCACACCCTGTTAGGTAGGGAACCTGATGTTTAGTTTAGTGCCGGAGAAGCTTAGTATTATTTTTATGTTTTGAGTTGTGTACTGCCAAATAAGCTAGTGAGGCCAGTCTTAACCTTACTCACATTGTGTAATTCCCTGTTTGTGCGGTCGTCTGCTGGAGACGCACGATCCCGCGAGCTATCTCCTACAATGGTGGCGGTATGCTAGTGGCATGGAATCAGCAACACAGCGATGATTAAGGGCCAGTAGCCCTCATGTGAGAGACTGTTGTTCCTCGCTGCTGGAGGGCGGTGGTCACGGGAAGATTTGTCTTGGTGTGAGAGATATACAAGACTGCTGGTTTGCTGGGGGTAATCCCATGGGTCCGATGGATGAGTTCCAGAGACGCTGCCGGCATTGGTGGGAGGACCTTGGAATGCCAGAACCATTCGGTTGTGGGACCCAACTGCCAAGGCGAGCGGATCCCAGCCGATGGTTCAAGATGTCTGTGATCGGTCTGCAGTTCCTGAGGAGAGGTTGCTATGTGCCGTTGCCAGGGGCAACCGCGGGAGCAGCTTGCAGATGTCTATCAGATGAACCGTGTGTGTGGGCGGAATGTCCTGCGGTCAAGTGGCCACGTGTTGCAACGTGTAGGGCAGCAGCGCAAAGATTGGTTGCTAGGGGCAACCAACGGCGACAGCATGCGCTTGTGCCATGTGAGGTCAGTGCACCTCATTGTCCCTGGTCAGGAGACCAGAGAAGTTTGCCAGTCAAGACCTGTGGAGATGATAGTGGGTGAATCCCGCTGATGGTGAACTGACTGTTCGTCAGTGTCTCCAAGTTAACCGGACATCTTATTGTCCTGAAGTACCAGCCAGGGAAGGTAAGACTGTCTGTGATTGACTTTGAAAGTTATATTGCGATTGTGACACATAAGCTGGAGATTTGTGCAATCTGAGGGGTAGTTCATCTGGGGAAAACCTCCCTTTTTTCTGGGGACTTGTGGGAAGTATTCCAGTGGGGGGAATAGCTGCTTTTCCTGGGAGACCCCCTGACATCGGGTACAGTCCCAGCTCTCCCCAATACGATCTGGAGAGTCTCACCGACCTGAGGTGATTGGTGGTCATCAACAGGTTGCAGTCTGAACTGTGACCAAGGGGTCTTGATCCCACAGAAGGAGACTCTGCCATGAGACTGATAAAGTCTGATGGACTATGTATATGATATATATTTGTGATGCCTTAATTTCTGAGTTAACACAAAAAGTGTAATGTTGTGCATATCTGCCTCTAACCTTGTATTATAGTGTAACTGTGATTATAGACACTACCTGTAACATGTGACAATTCTGCAATGCCGATAACATCTGATAGCGTTTACAATGTTTGTTCAAATTATGCAGAATGTGAACTAGGCACCCTAATACTGAGAGAGTTAGCTCAGAGGTGCCCTAGGGTGGTGATTGTAATGACACAGTAGCGAGCCTGAGATGTGTAATGTAGCTATGCAGTTCAGATAGGGATACCGCCATAGCAAGGGCAGGTGAAGATAATGAGATCCGATTGTTAGTGGTTTCCCTTCACCCAGAGTTACCACAACAGTGAGTGTGAAAGGCCCTAGAGAAGCAGCTACTCCCGCTCATAACCTGCAGGAGGGAGGATAGCCTGTGTCAGTCACCGTGGGGAGTCTCAATCATGTTTCAGGAAATGTCGGGAGACCAGACTCTGATACACCTGAGGCTTCTGAGGTATGATTTGATGTATATAGTTCGTGTGTGAACAAGGCCAGAAGAAGGCTCAATAAACTGAAGCGTCACGTGAATTTACTGGTTTACGGAATAACTGGTATAATGCTACAATTGCACTGTTCTTATAGAAGAAAAGATACCTAAAGAGACATATATACGAACAATGAGTTGATATTGATATCTCGTACTGTCCTTTCTGTGATACAGTGTTTGCAAAGAACAAGTAATGGGAGGTTCACATGTGTACGTGTTCAGGGACAAAAGAAGTGCCAAAATGGTGATGCCGACCTCCAGGTGGTTTCTGTCGTGATGTGGCACCAGAAGTGTCCTAGAAGGAGACCAGGCGTAAACCCGACCCCTGTACACCTGCTGATGGAACCTCAGAATACGCATGATGGCGTGCTGACTGGAATTGTGTGTGAAACAGGTGGAAGCGCCACTCTTAATCATACACCTACGATGAGGTGGGCCCCAGATCCACAAAGGTGGTGGAACATGTGCTGCCAGCCCTTTGGTATTCTGCCTGCGTGTGGTGAGTGCATGTCTACAACTTCTGTGAGGGAGAGGTCGCCCATGCATCCGCAGGTGATCGTGAGTGTTGCTGAGAAGAGGAGAAGCCCTTACTGACGTTACAGTGACGGATCAAGGCCCTCTCATAGGCATCTGGAGCCACCGGTTGCCACAAGTAATGATTGCTTGCAAAGGTTTGGGGAAACAGGATTCCAACCGGGTTTTCTTTCTCAGCAGCCAACTGGAAAAAGCCGTATTGAAGACAAATACAGTGATGGTGCCACGAGACACTGTTACGAGTGCGACGTCTATATATTGGGCTGGGAAGCTGGTGCAATACAAGGCGGTGGGTGTGACTACGCTGTAGTCTCAACCGTGATGGCCACCAAGTGATCGCTTATAACCATTAACCTGAATACGTCTTGGGAAAATCCAAGAAGGGTTCGTGTTACCACCCCCCCGAATGACAGGTTGAAGAGCTGTCTCACTCCTCTGAACTGTGGAAGGTTGAAGTGGCGCCAATCTACAAAAGGGACCAGCTCGAGTGCTGTTTCACTTTTGTGGAAGCTCTGTACTTATCTGGAAGATAACCACACCTTGTCACCTGGAGAGAAGACAGGAGGAGGACGCCACTTCCTGTCAGTTTGAGTCTTGGTAAGGTTAAAGCCATGAAGAAAAGACTGACGGGTCTGGTCCCAAATTGATTTAAGATCCTGCACCAAATCCTCTACTGCTGGGACATCGGAGGGAGTAGACAGCGAAAGCGGAGTGTGGCAGGGTGGCTGCCACTAGAGAAGCTTTTGGGCATAAAATGTGTGGTCGTCTGCTTGGGAGACGACGATCCCCGGAGCTAATCTCCTACAGGAGGATGAGGGATTCGTCCGTAGACCACAAAGAATGGAGCTGCACCAGCGGACCCAGAGTCTAGGAAATTGTAAGAAAACTCAGCCCATGGAAGCAGATTAACCCAGTTGTCTAGACGGGCTGAGACAAAGTGACAAAGGTAACAGCCCACAGTCTGGTTCACTCTCTCTACTTGACCATTCGACTGAGCGTGGTAGGCAGAAGAAAAGTCAAGACTAACTTGCAGCTGGTTACATGAGGAACGCCAGAACTTTGACACAAACTGGACCCCTCAGTCATACACGATGTGCATCGGAAGTCCATGCAGCAGGAAGATATGCTTGAAGAACAAACTGGCAAGCCGTGGAGAAGACAGAAGACCTGGAAGGGGAACAAAATGGGACATCTTGGAAAACCGGTCCGTCACCACCCAGATGACAGTATTGCCAGACAAAGTCCATTGCCACGTGAGACTATGGGCAACTGGGTATCAGCAACGGAAGTAACAGTTTAGCTGGTTTGAGATGAGAGGCTTTGTTACGGGCACAGGAGGAACAGGATCCCATGAAATCCCGGACATCTTCGACCAGATCTGGTCACCAGTAGTAGCGGGAGATGAGAGCCACGGAATGTTGCACCCCTGGGTGCCCAGCCAAACGCGAAGAATGTCCCCAAGACAGAATCCTCTTCCGGAGAGCAGGTTTAACATACGTATTGCCGGGAGGTAGCTGCTGAAGATCCACCAGAGCTGCAACAACAAGCTCTGCAACAACAAGCACAGGAGCCAAGGAAAATGCCTCTTCAGCTGCAGGGGCCCAGGCATGGGAATTGGCACCCTTCTTGGTGAGTGCCACGATGGGAGACCAGAGTGGAAAAATTCGGAATAAACTGCTGGTAATAGTTCACAAAACCCAGGAACCTCTGTAATGCTCGTAGATCTTCTGGGCATGAGCACTGTAGAACTGCAGACAGTTTAGCAGGATCCATCTGGAGACCCCTGACGAAAATAATATAGCCGAGGATTGGAAGGCCGCATTGAAAACTGACATTTCTCCAGCTTAGCATAGAGACGGTCGGCCTGGAGGCGGCCAAGAATTTGTCGTACGCGTGACTGATGGGTCTCGATGTCTGGAGAGAAGACCAAGATGTCGTTGAGGTAAACCACAACACAGGAGTACAGCAGGTCCCTAAAAATGTCATTCACAAACACCTGTAAGACAGCAGGGGCATTACACAGTCCAAAAGGCCTCACCAAATATTCAAAGTGACCATCATGGGTGTTAAACTCCGTCTTCCACTCGTCACCTTTGTGGATCCGAATGAGATTATAAGCACTATGGAGATCCAGCTCAGAGAAAGAATTCCATAATCAACGTCAGGGGGTAGCGGTTTTTAACCGTGACCTTATTCAGCCTGCGATGGTCAATGCAGGGACGTAGGGAGCCGTCATTATGGGTGAAAAAGAAGAACCCTGCGCCAGCTGGATAGGAGGACTTGCATAAGAATCCTCTTTGCAGGTTCTCCTTGATGTACTCAGACATGGCAGCCGTCTCTGAAACAGAAAGAGGGTAAACACGACCTCTAGGAGGAGAGGCACCTGACAGGAGATCCACAGGGCAATCATAGGGACGATGCGGTGGCAAAGTCTCTGCTTGTTTTTTTGGCAAAAACACCCTCAAAGTCCTGTTAACAAGCTAGCAGGCCTTCCAGAGACTTGTTAGACACCGAGGAAGTCAGGACAGGTAGAGGTGCCATCATGCAGCGTGAATGGCATTCAGGGCCCCAACGCAGGATCTCCCCAGTTCTCCAGTTGAGGACCGGAGCATGCATTTTTGCCTATGAAAGGCTGAGTGAGAAGACAAGACCTGGAAAGTTGGGTCTGTCTAATTAAGTTGATTAGTTTTTCAGCTGGAGGGGCTGCACTAATACATGGGGCAGACTTCACACTAGAGGCCCACCCTGGGAAGAGACAAGGTCTACGGCAAAAGGCCTGTGGAGCGTGGGCAGTGAAACTGTGCTGTTTTTTGGGTGCTGGCAGTAAGCAAGCCCCTGTTAGGTAGGGAACCGTGATGTTTAGTTAGTGCCGGAGAGGCTTAGGTATTATTTTTATGTTTTGAGTTGTGTATGCCAAATAATATGGCTGAGCCAGTCTTACCTTACTCACATTGTGTTAATTCCCTGTTGGTGCGGTCGTCTGCTTGTGAGACGCGTCCCCGTACTCATCTCCTACAATGGTGGCGGTATGCAGGCATGGAATGCACATACACAGCTATACTTAAAAGGGCCAGTAGCACCTCATGTGTAGAGACTGTTGTTCCTCTGCTGCTGGAGAGGCGACGTGGTCCACGCGAAGATTTGTCTTGGGTGAGCGATATACAGCGACTGCTGGTTTGCTGGGGAGTAATCGCCATGGGTCCGATGGATAGTTCTCAAGACGCTGCGGCTATTTGGTGGAAGACCTGGAATGACCAGAACCATTCGGTTGTGGAGACCCCACTGCCAAGGCGAGCGGATCCCAGCCATGGTTCAAGATGTCTGTGATCGGTCTGCAGTTTCCTGAGGAGAGGTTGCTATGTGCCGTTGCCCAGGGGCAACCGACGGAGGCAGCTTTCAGATGTCTAGGTCAGATGAACCGGTTGTTGTGGGCGGAATTCCTGCGGTCAAGGGCCACGTGTTGCAACGTGTATGCAGCAGCGGCAAAGATTGTGGTTTGCTAGGGGCAACCAACGCGACAGCAATAGCGCTTGTGGCCATGTTGAGGTCAGTCAACCTCATGTCCGTCGTCAGGAGACCAGAGAAGTTCCAGTCAGACCTGTGGAGATGATAGTGGGTGGTAATCCCGCTGATGGTGAACGGACTGTTCGTCAGGGAGTCTCCAGAGTTACCGGACTCTTATGTCCTGAAGTCCAGCCAGGGAAGGTAAGACTGTCTGGATTGACTTTGAAAGTTGATATTGCGATGTGCACACATAAGCTGGAGATTTGTGCATATCTGTAGAGGTGCTTCATCCTGGGAAGAACCTCCCTTTTTCTGGGGACCTGTTGGGAAGTATTCCAGTGTGGGGAATAGCTGGCTTTTTCCTTGAGTACCCCCTGACAATCGGTACAGTCCTCAGGTCTCCCCAAAAGGACGATCTGGAGAAGTCTCAACACGACCCTGAGGTGATGGTGGAGTCTTCAACAGGTTTGCAGTCTAACTGTGACCAGGGGTCTTGACCCACAAAGAGACTCTGCCAACTGAGGACTGATACAGTCTGATGGGACTATGTTTATGATATATATTTGTGATGCCTTAATTTCTGAGTTTACACAAAAAGTGTAATGTTTGTGCATATCTGCCTCTAACCTTGTATTATAGTGTTAACTGTGATTATATGACACTACTGTAACATGTGCAATTCTGGCAAGTGCCGAACTAACATCTGATAGCGTTACAATGTTTTCAGAATTTGCAGAATGTGAAACTAGGTGCACCCTAGATACTGAGAGAGTAGCTCAGAGGTGCCCCTAGAGGTGGTGATTGTAATGGACACAGGTAGCGAGCCTGAAGATGTGTATGTAGCTACATGCAGTTCAGCTAGGGATAGAAACCGCCAATAGCAAGGGCAGTGTTGAAGATAATGAGATCCTGATTGTTAGGGTTTCCTTCAATCCCAAGGTTACCACAAACAGTGAGTGTGAACAGAGCCTAGAGAAGCCGCTACTCCTCGCCATAACCTCAGTGAGTGTGAGGATACCTGGTCAGTCACCGTGGGGAGTCTCACATCATGTTTTCCAGGAAATGTCTAGGTGAGACCAGACTCTGATACGACCTGAGGCTTCTGAGGTATGATTTTGATGTATGAGTTCGTGTGTGAACAAGAGCCAGAAGGAGCTCATAAACTGAAGCGTCACGTGAATTACTGGTTTAACGGATAACTGTATATATGCCTACAATTGCACTCGTTCTTATAGAAGAAAAGAATACCTACTAAGAGAACATATATTACAGAACACATGACGTTGCTATGATATCTCGTACTGTCCTTCTGTGATACAGTGGTTTGCAAAGAAAAGTAACTGGGAGGTTCAACATGTTACGTGTTCAGTGGACAAAGAGCAAGTGCCAAATGTGTGATGCCGACCTCCAGGTTTTCTTCGTGATGTGGCACCAGAAGTGTCCTAGAGGAGACCAGCGTAAACACCAGACCCCTGTACACCTGCTGATGAACCTCAGAATAACGCATGATGGCGTGCTGACTGGAATTGGTTGTGAACATGGTGGAATAGCGCCAATCTTAATCAACACCTACTGGATGTATGGGGCCCCCAGATCCACAAAGGGTGGTGGAACATGTCACCGCAGCCCTTTTGGTAAGTTCTGCCTGCATGTGTGTGAGTGCATGCTACAACCTGTGTAGGGGAGGTCGGTCCCATTGCTCCCAGTGATCGTGAGTTTGCTGAGAAGAGAGGAAGCCCTTTACTGACGTTACAGTGACCTGGATCACGGCCCTCTCATAGGCAATTCTGAGCCCACCGGTTGCCACAAGTAATGACTTGCTTGCAAAGGTTTTGGGAACAGGATTCCACCGGCTTTTTTTCTCAGCAGCCAGACTGGAAAAAGCCGTATTGAAGACAATACAGTGATGGTGCCACCGAGACACGTTACGAGTGCGACGTCTCGATATATTGGGCCTGGAAGCTGGGCAATACAAGTGCGGTTGGTGTGTGACTAATGCTGTAGTCTCAACCGTATGGCCCACCCAAGTGTGGATCGCTTATAACTCATAACCTGAATACAGTCTTGGGAAAATCCTAAGAATGGTTTGTGTTACCAACTACCCCCCGAATGACAGTTGACCGACTGTCTCAAGCATCCTAGGCTGTCAACTGTGGACGAGTTTGAAGTGGCGCCAATCTCATCACAAAGGGACCACTGTGCTGTGTTCACTTTGTGAAGCTCTAATCACACAGTCGGGCAGCACTCCGTGGCGTAGAATATTTATTCACAAGTGAAAATGCAACATTTCAGCTAACTCAATGTAGCCATTCTCAATGTAGTGTGGCAGGGTGGCTGCCACTAGAGAAGCTTTTGGGCATAAAATGTGCATTTTGCCTTCTGAAAAGCTGAGTAGAAGACAGACCTGGAAAAGTTGGGTCTGTCTAATTAAGTTGATTAGTTTTCAGCTGGAGGGGCTGCACTAATACATGGGGCAGACTTCACACTGGGCTCCACCCTGGGGAAGAGACAGGCTACGGCAAAGGCCTGTGGAGCGGTGGCAGTGAACTGTTACTGTGTTTTTGGGGTGGCTGGCAGTAGGCCAGCACCTGGTGAGGTAGGGAACCTCGATGTTTAGTTAGTGCCGGAGAGGCTTAGGTATTATTTTATGTTTTGAGTTTGTGTACTGCCAAATAAAGCTGGCTGAGGCCAGTCTTAACCTTACTCACATTGTGTGAATTCCCTGTGTGTGCTGGTCGTCTGCTTAGGAGACGACGATCCCCGGAGCTAATCCCTTACATATGGTGGCGGTATGCTGTGGCATGGAAATCAGCACACACAGCGAGATTTAAAGGGCCAGTAGCCCTCATGTGAGAGACTGTTGTTCCTGCTGCTGGAGGCGCTGTGGTCACGGGAAGATTTGTCTTGGTGTGAGAGATATACAGAGACTGCTTGTTTGCTGTGGGAGTAATCACCATGGGTCCGATGGATGAGTTCCAGAGACGCTGCCGGCAGATGATGTGGGAGGACCTTGGAATGCCAGAAGCCATTCGGGTTATGGAGACCCCAACTGCCAAGGCGAGCGGATCCCAGCCGATGGTTCAAGATGTCTGTGATCGGTCTGCAGTTCCTGAGGAGAGGTTGCTATGTGCCGTTGCCGGGGGCAACCGACGGGAGCAGCTTTGCAGATGTCTACAGATGAACCGGTGTGTGTCGGAATGTCCTGCGGCCAAGTGGCCACGTGTTGCAGCGTGTATGCAGCAGCGCAGAGATGTGGTTGCTAGGGGCAACCAACGGCGACAGCATGCGGCTGTGCCATGTGAGGTCAGTGCACCTCATTGTCCTCTGGTCAGGAGACCAGAGAAGTTGCCAGTCAAGACCTGTGAGATGATAGTGGGTGGAATCCCGCTGATGGTGGAACTGGACTGTTCTCAGGATGTCTCCAGAGTTAATCCGGACATCTTATTGTTCCTGAAGTACCAGCCAGGGAGGGGTAAGACTGTCTGGATTGACTTTGAAAGTGATATTGACACATAAGCTGGAGATTTGTGCAGATCTGGAGGTGGAGTTCGTCCTGGGGAAAAACCCGATAACATCTGATAGCGTTACAATGTCTGTTCAGAATTATGCAGAATGTGAACTAGGTGCAGCCCTAGATACTGAGAGAGTTAGCTCAGAGGTGCCCCTAGAGGTTGTGAGTTGTAATGACACAGGTAGCGAGCCTGAGATGTGTAATGTAGCTAATGGCAGTTCAGATAGGGAAACCACTAACAATCAGGATCTCATTATCTTCACCTGCCCTTGTGATGGCGTGCTGACTGAAATTGTGTGTGAACAGGGTGGAAGCGCCAATCTTAATCATACACCTACGGATGAGGGGGCCCCAGATCCACAGAAGGTGGTGGAACATGTGATGCACCAGCCCTTTGGTAGTTTTGCCTGCAGTGTGGTGAGTGCAGTCTACAACTCTGTGAGGGAAGGTCGCCCATGCATGGTCGTCTGCTTGGGAGACGACGATCCCCGGAGCTAATCTCCTACAGGAGGATGAGGGATTCGTCCGTAGACCACAAAGAATGGAGCTGCACCAGCGGACCCAGAGTCTAGGAAATTGTAAGAAAACTCAGCCCATGGAAGCAGATTAACCCAGTTGTCTAGACGGGCTGAGACAAAGTGACAAAGGTAACAGCCCACAGTCTGGTTCACTCTCTCTACTTGACCATTCGACTGAGCGTGGTAGGCAGAAGAAAAGTCAAGACTAACTTGCAGCTGGTTACATGAGGAACGCCAGAACTTTGACACAAACTGGACCCCTCAGTCATACACGATGTGCATCGGAAGTCCATGCAGCAGGAAGATATGCTTGAAGAACAAACTGGCAAGCCGTGGAGAAGACAGAAGACCTGGAAGGGGAACAAAATGGGACATCTTGGAAAACCGGTCCGTCACCACCCAGATGACAGTATTGCCAGACAAAGTCCATTGCCACGTGAGACTATGGGCAACTGGGTATCAGCAACGGAAGTAACAGTTTAGCTGGTTTGAGATGAGAGGCTTTGTTACGGGCACAGGAGGAACAGGATCCCATGAAATCCCGGACATCTTCGACCAGATCTGGTCACCAGTAGTAGCGGGAGATGAGAGCCACGGAATGTTGCACCCCTGGGTGCCCAGCCAAACGCGAAGAATGTCCCCAAGACAGAATCCTCTTCCGGAGAGCAGGTTTAACATACGTATTGCCGGGAGGTAGCTGCTGAAGATCCACCAGAGCTGCAACAACAAGCTCTGCAACAACAAGCACAGGAGCCAAGGAAAATGCCTCTTCAGCTGCAGGGGCCCAGGCATGGGAATTGGCACCCTTCTTGGTGAGTGCCACGATGGGAGACCAGAGTGGAAAAATTCGGAATAAACTGCTGGTAATAGTTCACAAAACCCAGGAACCTCTGTAATGCTCGTAGATCTTCTGGGCATGAGCACTGTAGAACTGCAGACAGTTTAGCAGGATCCATCTGGAGACCCCTGACGAAAATAATATAGCCGAGGATTGGAAGGCCGCATTGAAAACTGACATTTCTCCAGCTTAGCATAGAGACGGTCGGCCTGGAGGCGGCCAAGAATTTGTCGTACGCGTGACTGATGGGTCTCGATGTCTGGAGAGAAGACCAAGATGTCGTTGAGGTAAACCACAACACAGGAGTACAGCAGGTCCCTAAAAATGTCATTCACAAACACCTGTAAGACAGCAGGGGCATTACACAGTCCAAAAGGCCTCACCAAATATTCAAAGTGACCATCATGGGTGTTAAACTCCGTCTTCCACTCGTCACCTTTGTGGATCCGAATGAGATTATAAGCACTATGGAGATCCAGCTCAGAGAAAGAATTCCATAATCAACGTCAGGGGGTAGCGGTTTTTAACCGTGACCTTATTCAGCCTGCGATGGTCAATGCAGGGACGTAGGGAGCCGTCATTATGGGTGAAAAAGAAGAACCCTGCGCCAGCTGGATAGGAGGACTTGCATAAGAATCCTCTTTGCAGGTTCTCCTTGATGTACTCAGACATGGCAGCCGTCTCTGAAACAGAAAGAGGGTAAACACGACCTCTAGGAGGAGAGGCACCTGACAGGAGATCCACAGGGCAATCATAGGGACGATGCGGTGGCAAAGTCTCTGCTTGTTTTTTTGGCAAAAACACCCTCAAAGTCCTGTTAACAAGCTAGCAGGCCTTCCAGAGACTTGTTAGACACCGAGGAAGTCAGGACAGGTAGAGGTGCCATCATGCAGCGTGAATGGCATTCAGGGCCCCAACGCAGGATCTCCCCAGTTCTCCAGTTGAGGACCGGAGCAGGAAGTTGCACCATGGAAGACCCAGGAGAAGAGAAGATGTGGAGCATGGCAGTACACAGAATGACTGTTTTTCTTTGTGCAGAGCTCTAATTTGTAGACAGATCGGCTCAGTGCGGTACCGGACTGGATCGTAGAGAACCTATCCGCTGACTGAGGAGATGGCGGGGGATGCTTTAGAGGAACCACCGGAATGTGATGCCGGGAGACAAGAGCGGCATACACAAAGTTCCCCATGGAACCGGAGTCCAAGAATGCTGAGACTTGCACTGGAGCGCTGGTACCAACACTGAGGAGCACTGGAACTGTCAGGCATGGAGAAGCTGAATTCACAACTAGGGACGCTTCTCCCAGAAGCCCTAGGTGCTGGCGTTTGGGGACGAACTGGACAAGCCCCAATGAAGTTCTTGGGACTGGCACAATACAGAGAGGAACGTTCCTTAACTGTGAGTCGGACTCACAGCAGGCTTTGGAAAACAGGAGCCAAGCAAGGAAGACGTACTTGAGGTTGCTTGTGATACAACTCTTCAGCGGAATCCAGCCAGAAAGGAAGTATGAGTAGCCGTGATTGGACCAAGTCGTTCCACAGGTGCGACTGGCCCGTGGTTGCAGCCAAGGTAGTATGGCAGTCCGAACCTGGGGTGACAGCAGGAGAACAGCGCTGAAAGGCACACTGGAACTTACAACAGGAACACAGGAGCTGGCACACGGTACATAAAGGCAGGAACGGACTGGCACACGGAATAAGAACGGATGACCACAACACAGGAGACACTGGAACACCGGATCAGAATAACAGGAATTCTGGAGACACAGAAGGGCTTTCACTTCACTAGGAATATGGCTAAGAGTTGCCGGACTTATAGCAGAGCCGGATTAGCCAGCGCCAATCACCAGGATGCTGGCCCTTTAAATCCAGAAGAGCCGGCACACTCGGCCTAGGGAGCGGGGTCATGTGTGGCCAAGTCAGATCTGGAGCAGGAGCGTTAAGTTCAGACCTGGGACCGGCACAGCGGCACATAGAGGGGCATGGGTGGGCCCACTACCCATGACATGGTTCGTGAGGGCACCCGTGACAGTACCCCCTGCCCTTAGGGCCTCCCTTCTTCTGCGTTCTCTTGAGGACTATGATCCTGGGAATTCATCAGGTGAACCCATGCAGCGAGAGTGACATTCTGGTCCCCAACTCAGGACCTCCCCAGTCTTCCAGTTTAGACCAGAGCATGGAGTTGCAGCCATGGAAGACCTAGGAGACGAGATGTGGATTGTGGCAGGACATAGAAGACCAGACTCTCTTTGTGATGAGCTCCAACCTGAAGAAAAATTGGCTCAGTACGGAACCGGACCTGTTTGGACAGGATCTGTCATCAACGGCAGATAGGGATAGCGAATTCTTGAAAGGAAACATTGCAATGTGATGCCGGGAGACCAGGGTGCCGTCCCTGCAGAACCAAAGTCCAGAAGTGCTGAGACTTGCACAGGAGATCGACCACCGACACCGAGGTCTACAGGAACCGTCAGACGTGGACACACAGCATTGACACCTAGGGAAGTACCTCCCAGAAGCCCAAGGTTTTGGCGTCTGCTGGACGTGGGAGAACGGACAGGACAAGCCCCAAAGGAATGTTCTAGACTGGCACAGTATAGGCAAAGTTTCTTGCAGAGATGTCTGGAACGTTCCCCGGGGGTGAGACTAACTCTGTCGACTTGCAAAGGCTCTTCTTCAGACTGTGCGGCCAGGACCTGGTGCGCCATTTTGAAAACCGGAGCAAGACGAGAAAATTGAGGAAGCGGAGCCTGAGATTGCTAGTGATGCAATTCTCCAGCAAACTCCATGAACCGCATGTCTATCCGCGTGGCCAGGGGGATAAGATTATTCAGGGTAGCCGGCAGGTCACGGCAGCCAGTGCGTCTTTAACCAGGGAAGACTTTTTTGAAAGTTGCTGACAAGGCCACATTGTTCCAGGAGAGCTCAGAAGCCAGTGTGCGGAACTTGACAGCATACTCACACACAGTTGAGTCCCTTTGGCGCAGGCGCCATTTCAGATGTGGAGGCTAGAGCGGGTTCTTCAAACACGGAGCGGAATTCAGCCAGGAAGTTGGTATGGGAGGCCGTGATTGGATTGTTTCTGTCCCATAGATGAGTAGCCCAGGACAGGACCTTCCTGGAAAGCAGGCTGAGGATGAATGCCACCTTGGAGCGTTCGGTGACAAATTGAGATGGCATCAAATTCACAGTTTGGGGTCAACATCAAGTTTATCGGGCATATAAAGTCTGAGTCTTGGCTCAGCAGCCGGAAGAGATGCCGGGACGGGTGGAGGAGTAGCAAGAGTAGTCTCAGAAGCTTGTTGCTGGGCATCAAGCAGCTGTTGAAGTGTGGCAGCAACTTTACCTAGTATTTCTTTTTGAGCAGCAATTTGTAGAGACTGCTGGTAGACAATGCTGCAAAGATCAATCTTTTCCAGAGGCGGAATCCATGGCTGGATCTAACTGTCACGAGAATGGGGTCTTGCTGGGGTCTGTGGACCCTCTGGACCACCGTGGGAGATGGTACTAGCCGACACCTGGGAACGGAATCTAAATGGCACCTGGTCTTCACCAGAGCCCACCGCAAAGCGGGATAGTCTTGTTGCAGCGGGGTGCCACCAGGTCGTTCCACTGGTGCCACTAAGCCCGCGGTGGCAGCCAAGGTAATACGGCAGGATACAGTCCAAGCCTCAGGTGACAGCAGGGGAACAGCGCTGGGAGGCACATTGGAATTCACGGCAGGAACACAAGTGTGCTGTGAAAGTAGAAGTAGGAGTAGTGCACGTGGTGTTTGGCGAAGGTAGTAGTGCACCTGGTGTGTGGAGGATGTAGTAGCGCACGCCGTGAGCGGAGGATGTAGTAGTGCACGTGGTGTGTGGAGGATATACTAGTGCACGCCGTATACGGAGGATGTAGTAGTGCACGCCGTGTGCGGAGAATGTAGTAGTGCAAGCCGTGTACAGAGGAGGTAGTAGTGCAAGCCGTGTACAGAGGAGGTAGTAGTGCACGCCGTGTACGGAGGAGGTAGTAGTGCACGCCGTGTACGGAGGAGGTAGCAGTGCACGCCGTGTATGGAGGAGGTAGCAGTGCACGCCGTGTGCGGAGGAGGTAGTAGGACACACGGTGTGTTGAGGACGTAGTGGTGCATGCAATTTGAGAACTTGCTACTAAAACTATAAATCTTCTGAAAACGTAAAAATCATGATGGAAATAGAAAAAAGACAAATGGCAAAAGTACTCTACAAAAATTTATGGTATGACTTGTCAAAAAACTAGAACATTTTAAAGTTAGAAAATTGAAATTTTTTTGCACATTTTTCCTAAAATGTAGAATTTTTGCCCCCCAAAAACCTGACCAATCAGCAAAATTATACTACTAATAAAAACTACAATGTGTCACGTCACGAGAAAACAGTCTTAAAATCAGTTATAGTGTTAAAAAAGTTATTACTACACAAAGAGACACTAGTCAGATTTTAAAAAACGGGCTGAGCCTTAACGTGCAAACTGGCTGCACCCTTAAGGGGTTAACACCAAGCATGACCTACAAGAAGCAAAGCCGTAACACCTGATCATGTGATGCCATGACTCCTCCCATACATGGAACAGATCACATGACCATGACATCATCACAGGTCCTGTAACTCCAGAGTAGTTTCCTGTTTAATAACTTCTCTCCAGGAGGAAATTAGTGGTCACATCTAATATCAAGATTACTGGGGACATATTCATCACAAACACTTTCAGGATATGTCACTTATAGGTAATTTTACTATGGTTCTATTTTCCCATCAGCATTGCGGGGCAAGGCTTGTTCTGTCAGACAAGAGGGATTTGTAGACACAGACACTACAACTTGGAAGTATTGTAGGCTGAGATATATACAAAGTAACAATTAACCATTTGTATAGATAGCAGAGGTAAGTACCAGTTTCCTGCCTTCCTCATTACATGGATGTGATCTGTACAAGTTTTTATTACTTACTCAGAGGTTTCTGTCTAAGGTCCAGATTTATAATAACTAGGAAACACCTATAACATATGTAGTTGTCATGTGACCTCAAGCATGGAGGATCTAGACTTCGACAATCCAATAAAAATGTATGTTCCACATATAAAATTAGACTAAGACTTGTATATTGTATTTTCTAAATACTAATAATAATGTTATATTTTTGCACGTTAATTTTCAGGTCAATAGCCCAAAAATTTACCCATTGACCAGCAAGAGGGAAGAGACACAAGGGTGGAGAGAATATTCGAGCTCACCCTAGAGATTCTATTATATAGTTACGGGAGAGGTGAGAGATTGTGATGAGGTCACAGACTCATTATTAGGGAATAAACAGATGATAGGACTGGAGAGGTTGAGACGGATTCTGGAAATGTATGGAGGGAGATTATCAATGTGTATTCCATAACCAGGATTACCCCCCCCCCACAGTAGTGAAGAAGACCTAGTGGGCGATGTCAGGCCCCGGGGGAGAACCCTGAGCCCAATCCCGGCTCCTCCACCTCACCCCTTGATACATGATGACATCAATGAGCAGAAGATCCTAGAAGTCACCCACAAGATGATGGAGCTGCTGACTGGAGAGGTGACACTGCCGGGAATGCTGGGACATTATACAGTAAC